>WEKY01005266.1:2359-46148 GCA_013390045.1 Picathartes gymnocephalus
ACCACAATTCATATCCTAAGCATCAGCAAAACAAACCTCTGAGAAAGTTTTGAGGTTTTTTATATTTTTAGGTTCTCCTGCATGTGCAGTCATATATCAAATACATCTCACATAAATCTAAATTCATAAATAGCAGAGTCCTTTTCAAGGGTACAAACAGTCCTACCTCTGATAATAGCAAAGGCTCGTAGTTTAAAAAAATATGCACATGCACACTCTACCAAATATGCCAAACTATATTTAATGTGAAAATTACTACCTCATAAACATTTTCTACTAAAGCTTTTTCTGGATTTTTTTTTTTCAGTAAATCTAATCTTTATAATGATTCCCAGTTCCCTAGTTAGACAGCAGGCAATAAATTCTTGTGTTGCATGTTTGTGCAAGACTGACTTGCACATTTATTATCTTCATTTAAAGGACCACTATTTTTTCCACTTAATTAAAAATGAATGCAATGAATATGCTCATTAACTGTGTTCAAAATCCATTACTGCCATGTACCACAGTTTTAAATCTTTGTTGAACTTACAATACTAATTACTTTATCACTGTATTTTTTCCCCCAAACACAAACTAATTCCTTTAACAGATCCACCAGTGTTTTTACTTTATGATCAGGTATACAACTTATTACAAAGGCAACGTGTACATTAATTGTACTAAGGCCTCCGGGCTCAACATATTTATCAAATTTCTTTGGAGCACTGAGCTTTTTTTCTTTTCAAGATCAGCTTATGAAGTTTCTAAAGATAACCTTCTTTATTTTCAGTTAAGAATATGAAATAATTACCTACTTTTCTGATTTTTGAAGAGTGAAATAAGCTAATATTTACATTTATTGACTTAGGTTTAAGGTGTTAAGGGGAGTCAGAGGGCTTAGTGCCTCTACCTAACTTGCAGTACTTTTTATTGCACCCTGTGGTCTTCTGGTACACCTGAAGTAAAAAAGAAACTCAAATTCCACAGTTTAAATCCTAGACTCTTCAAATAACAGCTAATTAATTCCATTAGTAGAGAGGTAAACTTGAGGGAAATAAGTATTCTGAAAAAAAAAACCAATTAAAATTCAGTTTGGATAATGACATTTTTAGCTAGAAACATTATTCCTGTCAGTTATCTAGGCTAAACATGATACAAGAGCCTTCCAAAAAGCCTTCTGTGCAACCAAAATTCCTCTCATCACACATCCGGACTGATGTCTGAACTTTCTGTAAAAATAACAAAGCGAAGTGGTCCAGATGCTTTAGCATTTACATTATTGTGCTACATAATTTTGCAGCTGACATCACAGGGCTAAGGAGCAGCAGGGACAATAGCACAGCCATGGAAAATTATTTCCCCATCAAGAGAAGCTTGTAATTGAAACACAAGAGAACTAAGATAAATAACCAGGAACTGAGAAGCCATTTTACAACTGGAATGGAGTAAAAAACGTTAAAATACATGTTGAACTTACCAACACAGAAGCCTTCTTTTCTTTGCAGAGTGCAAAGGAACAAACACAAGCCTCTTTGAAAATGACTAAAGAAATGCTCTGGTGCAGTATCTGTCACATTTTTTAAATATTACTAAGTGATATTTATGCCCAAAAGGCAGTCCAATCTCCTTTCCTGGGACTAAAGATGCTCTGGCCTTTAGGCATGATGCCCACAGTGCCTCCTGTTGTACCTGTTGCAGAACATGTAATCTCCTCCCCTAAGGCCTGGGTGCCTGGGAACATGGATTGAATTAAGAACCTGAACAAAGACAATTTACTGGAAAGGAGCAAGGAAGCAACATAAGCAGCTCAAAGCTTCAACAGCTTTCCAACCAGGAAATGTATTTTCCAAGGGTATATGTTTTCCTCTCCTTTCTATATGTTTTTCTGTGGTTTAAACTGTCATTTTCTAAACATATTCTGACAGGCTGTTTATCTTGGCTTGCAGTTTTGTGACCTTTCTGTGGCTTCCCTCTGCCTGCAGAATTCCACATATATATCAAAAAATGTAAGAAGCAAAAATCCACCAGGTAAAACCCTTTATCGTATCAGTGGCGTTGCACCTTTCCATCTCTATACTGATGTGCGCTAGACAAAAAAACTAGGAAACCCATTAAAACAGTCTGTGACAAGTGATATTTATTCTTCCTTCCCCTTTTGATAAAAACATGTTTCTTTTTTTTTTTTTTCATTAAGAAATAAGAAGTTGTTAACAATCCCACAGCACTTTGTAGGGCAGTGTAATATTTCTGTTCCAACTTATTTTAAAGCACATAGAATTCAAGGTTTTCCTGGTGTTGACATAGCACACCCACCTGCAGGCCCAAAACATCCAAGGTCCTCTGGCAGTTCACCAGACAAACAGTTGTAAAATAGCACTGAGATGGTTTGTAGGGGTTCAGTTTTGGAAACATTGGAAATTACTAAAAACTGTCATCATGAAAATATAATTTTGATATTTTACTAAGCAGAATTTTAACACCATCAATCTAAAGGAAACGTTATTTCCCTCTTCCACCTCTATTTAAAGCAATTTTAATTTCTGCTACTGAAACATTTGTATTTCCTATGGAACAAAATTCTTGGTTTCCATCATTTGACATAATTGTGCCTTTGTACAGACAAAAGTGTGAGGTACTGGTGATACTTGACACAGTCTTCACTTCTTAGATAATTTTTAAATCACATCTGTAAAAAATAATATTGCTGTTTGTAAAAAAACCTGTATTTGTTTATAGAAGGAAGTAAGGCCAAACATTTAGCTTGAAGTAATTTTTTTTCAAAGCTTGGGAGATTCACGTTTATCTGAGTGGAAAAGGGAACCCTGGAGCATGACAGAGGCACTCAAATCCATAGCAGCTTTGTTGCTCCCTGCAGGCCAATATGCAGCAAAAATCTGTGATAGGACAAGAGGAATGCAGAGTTTATGACAAAGGGCAGAGGGAAAATGGGAAGACCCCATGAAGGAAGAAAATGAGAGTGGCATGGTGGATTAGAGAAAAAAATGTTATTTCAGGCATGCAACAAGCCTACAGACATAGCAATACAGTTGTAAAAAGAAAAACATACTCCAGCATTCATTCAACAGGTGGAGAACTGTCTTTTCTACTACCAATACTGCCTCTCTTACAGCCCCTTTCACTGAGTCAAAATTAAGTTTTCCTCAAAGACAAAGGCACAGACACAAAAGATACATCACACGAGATGAAAATCAAAATGACACAAAATTTAAGTCATCAGTTATAATGAAACTGCAGGTACTTGTGCACTACTTTTCAGTTTATGTAAGGTGAAATTTTACAACTGGTATTATTTTTTTTCTTTACAATGTGACCAGGTCAGGCAGTACAACCACCCATTGCCCAAGTCTGCAAGCTTCAAAGAGCTGTTTAATTAATTCCACTGCCTTTCAGAAGCATTAATTTATACCATACTGTTTTGTATTTGTTGCCAGACAGAAATATCTGTATGAATGTCAGACTGGGAATGAATGGCCCATTACGCCCAGCCTCCCATTCAACCCAGTAGATACAGAGTTCCTGAAACTGCAAACCACTAGCGGTGCACACCAATAAAAGTTACCTCTGAATAATGTCACTTGCCAGAGAGGCAGCAGAGAAAAGAACTCAGAAAGCAGATTTCTGAGCAGAGGTACAGAAGGGAGATGGCACCTTGACTGAAGTGGTGGCTCTGCTGTCACAGCAACATATGGAGCAAATACTCCATACAGGGTGACAGTTCAATAAAGATTATTCTGCTCAACATCATCAGAAATATTTAACTGGGGCTACTTTGAGTGACAGTAGACAGGATACTGGAAGAAAATGTTTTTCGAAAACTAGCCAATACACAATTTTAACTATTTAAAACATTCCCGCTGGATTGTATCTTTCCAATATGAATTTCTGAACAAAGTTACCCAGAGTCCCTTGACTGCAAATCCTGAGGCTCACAACATGGGTAATTTACCCCTAGGACTCACCCTCTTTAGGAGGATTTGGAAGTGCCTTCCTCTGTAAGAGGAAACTCCTTTGGATATCATTACAGACCATCCAACGATTAAGAAAATACTTATGTTCTATGATTTTTGTCACAAAATCATCATGCTTGATGTTTTAACATATAAAAAGAGAAAAGATGATGGAACAGCAGTGATTTGATGTGAAATAAATTTCCATAGTAGTTTCTGTATTTGCTGATCTTATACACACTGTGTCATAACAGTCACTGGAAAGAAACAGCAAATCCAGATATAATCCAAATAAATAACTGATGAGATCAGTTTTTGTACTCAGAAAATTATGTTTAATTATATACAAACATCACTTCTAGCAGTAGACATCACTTCCAGCCAACGAATGAGCATAAAATCCCCAAGTATCCTGTCATGTCTACATTTTCCATGAAATAAAGACACTCAAGGTATAAACAGAGAACATTTCTAACTGACATTCCCCAAATATGGATTGTAGTTTCTGCGCCAACCTACTTTCAATACATCTATTTTAGAATACGCAGTACTGCACATTAAGAACTGCCTTATGGAAACACAGATTCATTCACAAATGTTACATGGTTGCCATGGTTCTCATTGTTTAATCTTTTCTCAGACTGACTAGTAACAGCCTGAAGCTTCTAACAAAATCACACAGCTCTCTCTGTATTTCCACCTTGTTATTTAGGATACATGTAAAAAAAAAAAAAAAAGTTTAATCCTTAGATTTCAATTCTCTTCCCTTTCATTCTCTGTAAGCAACTTTGATCATAAATATACACTTACTACACTACAAGTGGAAAGGAAAAACATGACAGAGTTCAAACCGTCAAATTCTACTCTTCAAACATTCAACCCTTTTTGTGAAAAGGATGCACTGGATGTTTGATTTGGAAATATTAACTGCACTCCAGTCTACCAGAAAATATATTTCCATTTTCTGTGGATCTGTATCATGGGAAGGTGAGAAATATACATTTTGCAAAGCAGCTTTTCTCCCTTGGTGAATGTATTTTGGCACTGCATGCAAAAATAAGAAGTCCAAAGAAATGTGTCTCTTCTCCCCGAAACTCCCATTTGTAGCAAAAGCTTACTTCAGTGACAGTTAATAAACTGTGTATTGCTGAAATCATCTACATTTCCCTGATGACTAAGAAGTTGGCACACACCTTTATCTAGGAAATAAATCCTCATGACTGGTATCTAGATGCACTGATAAACACTTATGTGTCTCCACCATAAGCACATGAATATCCCATAGCCTCTGAAAGTGACATCTGCCTTGTGGGGACAAAGGAACATTAACTTTTCCACAAGAATGAGAAATTGCATTGAAATACATTGGTACATTGGTAAATGTACTTCAGGCTTTGAAACAAAAATAATTCTATGTTCAGACAGCAAGTTTGCAACTATTTAAGCATACATTAAGCTGCTGATACGGATTAAGCACGTAAACAAGTATTTTCAGGAATACAGAACCACAGAATTCAGGCTCTGCTACAAACTAATTTATACCTGTACAACTTCTCTTGATACAGCATTTCAAGAAGCTTAATAAGAATCTTATAAAAAGAAACAGTATAATCCAGCAGATCAGAATTGAAGGTAAGAAGATGGTTTCCCAAACTCTTCCTTTTAAAACACTGATTGTCAAATTTCTTAGAAGCAACTTATACTTATCTTCATTGTATTACAGAATGACAGTATCCCCAGTGTTGGTCAGAATAAGAAATATGTTTAGCTTTTTAAAAATACTGATTAAGTTTGGTCCGAAAATCGCATGTTATGAGGAGAACAGAGATGTAAACCAAAAAAAACCATGACATTTTATACCATCACTACTATTCCTATACATCAAAGAGGAATTCGGGAAAATTGGTGCACTTGGAAAAAATGTACGCATACAAATCAGCCTGCAAATGATGCCCCAGTCCACGTATTTACTTTGGCCTTTATCTTAAAATACAAAACATGAAGTTCTGTGGAGATGAAGGCTCCAAGGATTTCCAACACTCACAGTTAATATGCTACATTTATCTTTTGCCTATCTGACTACAGATTCTCCTCTAGTCATATAAAATACAGTAAATAAAATAGATTTTCCACAAATTGAGAAGTTACTGGAAGGTTGTTTTTCAAGGACTGAAAAATGAGTAACATCTACATGGAACCTTTTCTTGTACGGTTTCACCTCCAATTGTCTACTTTGTGCTATTCACTGGACCACAGATTTCTTTAGTATTCTGCGGAAGTTATGAATTAAGTAATAACACACATAAAAAATGGTAATAGGACAAAGTATTCTTAGTGTTTTGTGCAGTAGTACTCCTATTATTTGTCCTTGTCTTCTGCTGTGCAAGGTGTTACCTGTATTATTATTATTATCTTACAATAAAACATCATGTGGAAATCACCACCAAAGTTCAGGGTCTGGCTGCGCTGGACATTATACTCTCCAAAGCATTTTTGCCTTCATAAAGATGCAGCTGCTGTCTCTCCTCACAGAGTGAAACAGCTTAGTAAATATCCTGCACTGTACAGTAATACACATTCCAGATTTTGGAGAACTAAATGCCTTATCAACTTTTTCCCAGGACTCCCCTGTAAAGTCTGGTATATTTTATATTGGGAATTATAGCCATCATAATAAATCACCTGTTCCTACTGTACAGATCAACGTTTTGTAGAAAATCAAAACCTCTAATGGACCTTAAAGCTCACATTTACAGCCAAGGCTGTAAAGCACTATTTCTAACCCACTATAAAATTTCTTCCTCCACTCACACTGTTCACAGTGGTCAGTGAATCTGTTCCAGCTTCTGTGAATCCACAATCACACTTTTTACCATTGTTTTTCAAGCAGCATTAGAAATATTTATTCTAGTATCCCAAAGGGTAATTTCTTCTTTATGCACTCTCCAATATATTCCAGGATATAAATCCTGGAACAGAGCAATTGCTCCAGTCAATGATGTGCAAACTACTGGCTAAGCAATTTCCTAACAATATTCAAAAGTGTAGTTTTGGGGAAAAAAAAAAAAACAAAAAACACATAAGCATAAGGGGCATTTTTAGCAATGTGAAGATTCTGCCATGGTGGTGCAGGCTGCTTCCCTTCCCCTCAAGCAGCCACTGATATTAGAACACCATTACATGCCTGGATAAGTTTCATCTTCTCTTTCCCTCCCTCCTGCCTACTTCAGGGGAGGCTGGGGCTCTAGCTATGTTTGTTTAAATGAAAACACCTTTATTTTCTTTAACTCAGCAATAGAAAAACATGTGGCCTCTTGGCAGCTACATCTGCACACAGGATTTACCAATCCAGGACAGACCAGTTGTCACAAAGTCTGATATTCTGCTTCAGGACAGGCTAGTAATTGCTACTCAAATAAAAAGTGAAAAAAACCTACAGAGCAGTCTGCATGAGCCAGAAAAACATGTATTCCCAATCCTAGCAGGAGATCATTTTTCACCTAAGGAGTCTAAGAAGTTCCTTCTCACTTCAGTTTTACTAGTTATAAATTGATGGTCATAAAATTATGCAAATCTATTTTTAGTCTAGCCACAGCATATGAATCAAAGGCTAGTCTGAAGAGACACATCTTAATAACTGGTGCTACAGCATTGGTCTCCCTCTTCTCATGCTACTTTCAGAAAATGAGATGTTCTATTAATTTTACCTTATAAACCCCTATGACGCTCCCACAAGACCATCTAATATTTTTTTATAATAATGCATCTTTCTTTTCACAGTTTCTGATGCACATGTGTCTTCTCAGATGTCCTCATGATCGGCTGAGAAGAGATTGATGCAAATTGCATTATATTTTACTTCTACTTTACCCTAATGGAGCAGTGTTGAGTATAAGACTGGATTGTCACTAACTTGTCTGACTGACAATATTTTCTGGTGATGCTGACTGACTACAATTGCATGTAAGAAACAAACTTTGTTAAAATGTTGATGATACACTTAAAGAAGCAAGGACAGCACTGATGAGAGGGAAAGAAGAAAGGAAGAGGACAAGTGGAGAAAGATAAAAAAAAAAAGCTGCATAACAGGTAAAGAAACACACTGTCCATCTAGAAACAGGACAGCTGGAATGTCTGCTATTCCTGTTTAATCCTGCTTATATACCTGATGGTGAGTCTAACATCTTGACTGCATTTGGACTTTCAGTAATCAGAAAACATCAGGAAGGGAGTGCATGCTATGTTTAAGCTGGAATCTTTAGACACTACATGGGGTAACTTTAGATTATGTTGCTGGGCCTGACACTGCAGCTGACATTTGTCTTGACATCAGGACCTGAACTGAGCCCCACCAGAAACTGCAGGTGGCTACAGGGTCTGTGTCCCTGAGCTCAGGTGGTGATGGCTCACAGGATGTTTTTCTCCTCCTGAGAGTAGAGATTTACTTCTCTATTTAATAAGTGGTGGGGTGGGAGCAGGGGAGCTCCATCAATAACAACTGTTCCCAGAGCACCCTAGAAAGAAGCAAGACCCAGTAGTTTCACATTCATATTCAAAGAAAATAACTTCCGTCTCCACCATTAGAAACACTGCCAACTACGGTAACATAAAACAGTTTTAGAAGCAATAAATTAGGATTAGGACCGTTTACAAAAATATTTTGATAGTGGGGACATAGTTTACTTTATTCAAACAGCTTTCTTGAGATTGAGAGGACCAGGAAGAAATTTTAAGGGGCCTACATTTTTATTTAAGTCAATGACTGTAGTCTCTGGTGTGAAAAAGGCGTAAGGGACTATGTCAACTGCCCACTCATCAGCAATCACTCTCCTACACACTCACCTGGGCTGTGAAAACAGTTTTCAAATTACTTCCAAAATAATATCTATTACAGTGTCCTCTAGAAACAGTGGATACTAAAAACGAATGCTGCATTTACTAAAATTGAGGGAAAAGTGGGTGGGCAAGAATGCAGTCTCTAGGTTTGTGCAGCATATCCTTCTGATCACATCACCCGTGCTCTGCTGTCCTCCCATTCCACTCAGAGAAGCTTCTCCTTCACTTTTTCTTTATGTTTCATTCTGATTTCCTTAGAGAATACAATTTTGCAACTATAAATACTTTCTGTACAATACAAGAGTCTACTCTTCTTGAAGCCTAGGAAATGTGTGTTACAGAGTAGCCTCAGCTGTAATCACCTCGCTTTGATTTTCTGATTTGTTTTTTTCTTCTTTTATTGCTTGCAATATCTGCTTTGTCACACTTATAAATCTCTTATCATGAGAATGGTATTAAGCAACTTTTAACAAGTAGTAGAGAACCCAAAAGAAAGGATATACTTCTGGATACAGTACACACCTCTGCCACACTGTGAACAGTTGACAGTAGCTAAACCAGAAGGATGGGACCAGCTGAAAGATGACTTAATGTTTGAATTAATTGGAATGTTTTCTCTGGAATCATGCAATATCCAAAAGAAAGATATTTCTTAAAAAACCCCCAAATAAACCAAACCACCAAAATCCAAGAACAAAACAAAACAAAAAAAATCCCACAATAGTTTCGTTCAATGAAATCAGATATGAGAAGAAACAGATCCAGATATTTCTTTTTATGCAAAATATCCACTCAATTTTTCTTCAAAACACTAAGAAAGCAGGAAGCATAAGACTACTGAATTCTTCATTAAAATTCTATTCATTAAATTGAAATAATATTGTTACATTTCAAATTACATGAGAGAAATAACTATTTTCTTTATATATAAAAGAACAATATTTGGATAATCAGAGGACTTGGCTCCTGAATCAATATAACTGCTTACAAATCCCCCACTCTCATCTTCCATTTATCCATTTAGCATCCAAACCTCTCTTGTATTTTTCAGTTTCTTGCAAATGGATCGAACAGTTAAAAATCAAAACCATAAAAACCACAAACATCATAAGAAATTACTCCATCACCCTGTATTAACACAAGTTTTATGTAATTTTCTACACACTGCTCCTAAAATGCCACCTTTCTGCCACTGACAAAACATCAATGCTTCTACAAAGGACTTCAGATTAAATTAGGTACTCCATACTAATTCTCTGCCATCAGTATTTCAATTAAACCAAGGCACTTGAATGCTGGAACTCATCCCAACCACTTAAATTATATATCCCCCTTTCAGACTTGGAATAAAAATGATTAACAAGTAATTTATGTGTTGGGAAAAAATTAAGTATTTTGTATTGAGGAATGAGAGTTTATATGCTTTTTATAACCCTGTATATTAATGAATCATTTCTTTCCAAATGGATCTGAGTCACAGAACAGAACTATAATAAATTTTAACTCAGTTATGGTTTCATTTTTGCAAAAGAAGTTACAGTTAATTATGAGACACTTCAGTATCTCTGATAGTAGAGTCTCCTAACCAGAGCCCAACCCACTGATGTGTCGAATCTCACAGAATCAAAGAATATTCTTAGTTGGAAGGGACCCACAAAGATCATTGATTCCAACTCCTGGCCCTGCACAGGACACCCCAAGAGTCACACCCTGTGCCTGAGAGTATTGTCCAAACACTTCTTGAGCTCTGTCAGGCTTGGTGCTGTAACCACTTCCCTGGGGAGCTGTTCCAGTGCCCAACCCCCCTCTGGGTGAAGAACCTTTTCCTGATATCAAACCTAAACCTCCCCTGACACAATTTCAGGCCATTGCCTCAGGTCCTGCAGTTGGTCACCAGAGAGATCAGTGCCTGCCCCTCTTCTGCTCATGGGGAAGCTGCAGACTGCAATGAGGTCTCCCCTCAGTCTTCTCCAGGCTGAATGGACCAAGTGACCTCAGCCACTCCTCACACAGCTTCCCCTCCAGACCCTTCTCCATCCTTGTGGCCCTCCTCTGGACACTCTCTCACAGCTCAATGTCTTTCTTACATTGTGGTACCCAGAGCTGCCCCCAGCACTCGAGGTGAGGCCGCCCCAGTGCAGAGCAGAGCAGGACAATCCCCTCCCTTGCCCGGCTGGCGATGCTGTCCCTGATGCCCCCCAGGACAGGGTTGGCCCTCCTGGCTGCCAGGGCACAGTCACTCACATTCAACTTGCCATGGACCAGGACCCCCAGCTCCCTTTCCATGGCACTGCTCTCCAGCCTCTTGTTTCCCAGTGTGTCTGTACACCCAGAGTTGCCCCACCTCAGGTGCAGAATCCAGCACTTGCCCTTGTTGAACATCTTATTATTGGTGATTATCTCACCAATTAAAACTGAACACACTGAAATTCTAAGGCAACAGCTGTAAGAAAAGAGTTTTAAGGATTAGTCTTCAATATAATTTTCATCTCTGCTTTCAAGATTCTGTGGATTTTGGTACTCAGTATTTTGGGGGTTTTCCCAGTTTGAAGCCTCAAAATTTTTGGGGATTCTCTCCTGAGTTTTCAAATAAAGGTGGCAGCAGTAACCCCTTCATCTTTAGAAGTATGTGGGGAAGCAGTAAAAATCCCAGCAGCCCAGCTACTTAGCAACATGAGTCACTGTGAACATTGCCTTTAAGTACAGAGTTCACTTAAAGGTCTTTATCCAGTTATTTAAAGCCAACTTGAACTTTGTACTTACTCAGGAGGTAACTTCACCCTCTGTAACCACAGTCAATGAGAAGCATTTAACACTGTCTGATAGTAAAGTCAGCCGATCAGTTAGTCCAGAAAACAATTTTCTTGGGAAGTAGACCTTGATAAGAAACTTGTTGCCCTTAAAAGCCCCAGAATTAACACTCACTTTATGTGAAGAGTTATATTTGTTTCACAAATGTATGCTTGATATTAGTGTGATTTTCAGGCATGTACCAATATGGACTCTAAAATGCACCCAAGGTAAAACAAGAAAAATAAACTTTTTTTTTTCCTTCCCTAGGGGACAAGGTGTGGGATGGAATTTCTTCTGTCTAGAATAAAATGATGCTGACATTAACCTTTCATGAATGCACTCTCTTGATGTTGCAAGGTGCTTCCATAAAAAGGAGCCAAATGGAAGCAAAATTTCTGTTGTCTTTTTTACTGAGGCATTGGAGAGTCACAGTTATGCATCCATGTTTTACTCCACATACTAGACGTTCGGATTCGTATTAATAACAACAAAGGAAGCTCCACATGGTGCAAGTAACTCCTCATGTCTTATATTGCACAGAAAGGTCTCTGGAAAACTATGTAATAAAATGTTTAGTGTCTTCATTGTGTTTACTAAAAATTATCACTGTCTACCATCCATTTGAAACAAATAGTGTAAAAAACCCCAAAACGAACAACAAAAAAAATCCTGCTAAGCAAGTATTTTCCTTCTTCATAGCCACAGATGAAAGACAATGTTTCTATGTTTCCTCTTTAATACACTTTTTTCATTGTTGTCCAACTAAGCCAAACCTTCTAATTTTTTAATTATTATCAACAATTTCCTAACAATACCTTCATTAGGAACACATATGACTGCTGAAGCAATCTGGATTACAGCTTCTATCACAAAATCATGATGTTCCATGAATGGAAGGCAATAGCTCAGTCACAACAGATCTGCAGTGAAGGCAATTAGCCTAAGGAAACACTTACAGAAGGGGAGGTAGTGAATTTAATACATGTGGCACTGAAAAATAAAGGATCATCCTAAGAATCCTCAGAGGAAGAACATTCCCAGGATTAAAAATTAAGTATTGAATTTGACAGGAAGAGGAAAAACAAGTCGCATCAATTTTACCCTAAGTTAGCACTGACAGCTGCCTTCAGCTTAACTAATTTTCTGCAGGAAAAAGTTCTACAAATTACACATATCAGGCAGACAAGCTTTTAAATTTCTTTCAAGATATTATAGATTAATGCTTTACTTATATATGTAAATGAAGATATTCACATCTGCAGATGCTAAAAGCCTCCCTCCCCCCCAAAACAAATGAACAAACTATAGCTGACAATTTAAATTATTAGAGGACTAAAGAGAGATGGAAACTAGCATAACCATCCTAATATGAAGATGTTGGTAAAATGGTATTTATTATTCTACTATCAGTTAGTTCCACAGTGTTTTACTAATGTATTTTATCCGTATCACCTTATCTACAGTAATTGCACTTTGGATTTGTGACACATTTCTGTGTTTTATTACATATGATAAAAGGCAGACTGTAATCATCTGATGATTAGAAAGAACAGCTGCAACCACTACTCAGATGAACAACTAGAGCCACTCCATGCACAGGGAGAGAGCAAGTTTGATACATGCTATCAATGGAAGAAAGATTCTTTCCTTTCCCATTCCTATTTCTGCCTTGCACTGTAATGCTCCAATGTACAACCGACTCACACCATCAGACTTCCCTTCAAGGGCAACTGTAACATCTGTTTTCTTGCTGGAAGAAAGCTAAACCTGTGTCTTCCTGTCACAGACGGGTTCATCATAAAGGTGTTATCACTTCATGTTCTTATTGACAGAAAGCAATAAATTTGGACAAAAAGCAACAGCTGAGCAAAAATCAGTTTTTGGTAAAGAAGAGTTATGGGAGCTCCCTGGTGATAGGAGCTGGCACAGAAGTCTAATGGCTTTCTCATTAAAACAGGATTGAGGGTCTAGCATCATGAAAATAATGACCTGTCACATCAGCTATCATATCAACAGCAGAATATGCATTTTTATTTCATCAGAAAGGGCAGGCATACACAATCCAAATCTGCAATGCCTCTGTTTGCTAGAAATTCGCTGCCACTTCTATCATGTAAACAGTACTGCATAAACCACCCAGGAGATACTTTTCTTTTCATTTGGTTGGTTTACAGGGGGACTTTTTTTGCTTGTAACGTTTTTCTTTTGCAAGTCACAACTGAAATCAAAGTATATGAAACAGAAATTACTTTAATATTGCAGAAATTTATACATCCCTACTGTCAACCAAATAACCCAAATCTCTTCTAGACATATGCATGGATCTAGTTTCTCAATAAAGTGGAGTTTGCGTCCACTTTGGAAAGGACACAATGGGATTCTTAACATTTTGTCCATAAGAAGGATCCTATGCAGACGAAGTAGAACTATTGTTAAAAAAAAAAAAAACAAACACACTGACTGTCTTTAAAGGAATGCAAACATGACGTGAATGAATTTCAAATACATCACCAAGTGCAGCCAGGATAAAAATCACCTAGTTAAATACGGGCAAAATACCAGAATTTTATTCTAAAAACCCTGTAATTTAACCTTACACAGCAATCATGCTTAAAACTGTTGAGAATTAGCACAACACGCACGTTAATACTATTACAGGTGAGGCTGAGTCAGAAGGGCTGGCCTTAAACATAGAATTTGCTGTAATGCAAATTTGTTACATTAGTAAATACTGTAAGTTGAATGGCAAGTAAAAACAGAGTGGGAAAAAAAAAAAAAAGCCATGCAGGATCACTTTGATTTGCATGTGGGAAAATATTTGAAGTAGAGGCTAGACTGGTACCTGCAAAATATGTAAAATGTGATATTTGCTCTAGATGAAAAGACTTCACTGAATAGCTTGAAATGTGAGAACTGACTTTGAAGAAATCCAAATGTGGAGGTCAGATACAGGAAAAAATTTGCCAGAGCTTCAGGATACATCTGTGACATTTTCGAGTTACCACTACTACTGTATTCCTGTTAAAGAACTATGTTAAACAAAAAACACTTCTACAACTGGATATGTTTGATTTTTTTTCTCCAAAGTATGAGCAATATTTTAATTACTAAGAGATTTAAAAATTGATAATTATCTTAAGCTGATGTACTACAGCATATTCTCTCCTTGGCCCTATAAGCTGACACTGCAGGGCACCGCAGTCTATAGAGATGATGGAGAAAGTTCTGGCATTACCGAGAATGAGCAGCTTAAGCAACAGGTAGAGGGACTAAAAACTGTGACAATGACCACTGCAGCTAACTCACGAGATTGTCTCATACACTAGAGAAGGGAGAAAACGATATCCTGATACACACTGTACACTGTTGCATAGAATATATATTGCATAATGTTTCCTGGCTGCAGTTTTTACTTAGTTTCAGTCATATGTCAAAACTAAAAGTATAGAGTTATAATAGATTAAACTTCATGTGATGTTTCATTCTGCCCTTTGTTGTACAAACTTGCTTTCAGAGAAATTGTTGAGCACTCTACATCAACAGTGCTGATTTGTGTGTTAGATAGCAGAAACCCAGTGAAGTAATAAATACTGTGGGATGTAGTCAATAAAAAAACCTTACGTTTTCTACAGAAAGTACTGGAAGAAGTATAAATAATTTTTTTAGGAACTCTAAGAGGTAAGAAATGCAAGACATAACTCATAAAGAGATAATACTCAGGTAACTGGTAACTTACTTGACCTGTATAGAATTATTTTACATATTTAATCTGTCTGGTTTTTAGTTATTTCCTCAACTTGTTAGTTATTTATACTCCCTTTACATCAAACAACGTGCAATTTCTCTTCCTTTACTGAACTTGCTACTGAAATTAAAGTTCAGGGGGATCCTAGAGGAATTCTGGTTAAAGTCAAAAATATAAATCTTTTTCAGAGAGAAATATAACTCTCTTTTTAATCTTCCAATCCAAAAAGCCCAGTATTTTCTCAGTAGGACACATAGCAGGAATTGCATTCATAAAACTGCCTGGTATCCCTGCACAAATACGAGCATGATAAGATTATAACTGAGTAAAGATTATGAGTGACTTATTACTGTTTCTTAATTTGTCAGTCCTTTTGTATTTAGCAGATTGTTTACTTAAATTTACTCCAATTAAAATACTATTCTAGTTATAATATTATAAAATATTTTAACTTATCTTACTTCTCTTTTTGCAAGTGGACGAATGAGTCACCCTACCTGGATTTTCTTTCACTTGCCACTTCACTCTGCCATATGTAAAGAAAAGAAAAAGCAAGCTAAGTTTTTACTTAAAGAAAAGGCTTATTGTGCAAAGGGAGTGCACTCATTCAAGCAAACATGTTTATAATAGTTAGTATAGTACTGATATGGTCTTGGTAATTACTTCCTTTAGAATTATGAAAGATATTTATCTTCTGTTAATAAACACCTTCTTCCAAATCAAGGGTAAGTGAAAAAATAACCTCTAAAAATTTCAAATTTGTTATCAGAAGTTGATACAAGATGTAAAACCAGCGGAATAACAGTTAATTAGAAAAAACAACAGAATCAAGTCAAATGTGTATATGAGGTACACAAAAATAAAAATCAAACCAGAAAAACAAAACAAAACATTACTTTGAAACAAAAATCTTGTGTGAAGTACCTCTCCAGGAGCGCATCAAAGGAGGATATGCCATTTAAATGACATATTTTACCTGCTAATTAATTTATTGAAGAGTCCAGACAAGGTACCACTATTCACACATCAGGATTTTTTACGATGTGTTGCTGCGATGACAGACAGATACAGGATACAAGAGTTTAGGATCCCTCCTCTTTCACCCTCCCACAGGAAATGTATATGTCAGTCCTACTGCCTCACAAAACATCCAAAACTTTATCAACCACATGGCTTGGTTCAGAACTAAAGCTGTGCGGATGCCTGTTATGTCATGATTATTTCTCTCCCAAATTACAAAGCCTGCAGCTGAGAATCATGGAAGGAAACAGAGATTCCACAAGTCCTATGGAAACCTTTGCCAGTGACTGAGCAAGGAGTTACTTATTGAAGTCAGGGAAAAAAACAGTACCACTGAAAAATGTCAATTAGCACAGTACTTTAAGTGCTGGTTTTCATAGATAACTTGACAATTTAAGGTCATTAAAACATTGTAGAGTAGTGCGCAGGGGCGTCTTGAACAGGGATGTAGTAATTTGTGTCATGACCCGAATTCTGCTTCAGCTAACTTATTCACAAAAATTTTCTCTATAAAAATTAGACATTCATAATTCTAACATTATGCCAAGAGTATTTTCCCAGATGTCAAAACTTTTACTTGAGAGGGAGATTAAATATATCACATTTTTTTGTTGTAATATATCTATAGCCTAGATACTGAATGCAGAGCTTTCAAGCATGAAAACCTTCTCTACCACTATAAAAGAAAACCATAAACCAATACTTCAAAAGATGCATTTTATAAATACATTAATGTGCAAGTGTCAATTTTTGCAAAACTCAAGCAATACATTTTTTTTTTCTCATCTCCAATCACCTCCTTTCAGAATTTCCTAAGGGAAAGTAACTTACTTGCAAATGTCATCTTCTGGGTCCTCAAGCCCAAATCTTTCATCAAAAGTAAGTTGTATCCATACATTTTCATCAAGTGCTACTAATCTCCACACTAGCACAGTGTTGCGTGGGTATGTGTGTGGAAACCTGGGGCTGTGAATACTTCCATTAGTAGTCACAGTAATTATCTTCTCATGGTGAGGATCCTGCACACCTACAGGAAGGACACAAAACAGAGGCATCAATACTCATTCCTTCTCCTTTTCCTGAAGTGTTGGTATAGTATGCACAGATAAAGATGTTTTTATTTTGTTTGCTTTTCTTCATCTTGGAAGGCTTTATGCCTGAAAAGTCCATATAATAACAATAACACAAGAGCTTTTCTAAAACCTGTAAATTGTTAGATTGATAGTTCACTCAGTAAACTACAGGAATTCTCAGAGGTAACTATTAATAAATTTCGTAACAAAAGGTTGCAGTTTTACACTGGAGATTTTATATTACCTTATTTTCAGCTATTAATTTTCTTTTTCATTTAGACATTTTACGGTATTTTTCCTGACTTTTCTTTATAACCAGCATTACAATGAACATTCATTTGAGTTTATAAAAGATATACATATTTCAGTCTACTATGAAAATACACACTGCAATTTTATCTTAATATAGCCACATACAAAGGTCGACAGCTAAATGAATGTAGTGCAAGAAAAGAAGGCCACAGAGACTGCACTGCTATTTTCAAAGAATTAATCTATACTTAAATATAATTTAAAGTCTGACGAACTTTTGCCTTCTATTCTTCTGGACCTGTGCCTTCTACATGTGGTATGAAAATGGTAAATTTTCTTTTAAGTAGAATGGCTGCTTATATAAAACTAATGGAGTGTGGTCTTGCCAATATCCACACACACTTGCAAAGGACTGACTACAGTAAGAGGACTGCATGCAGTAATAAGAAAAAAAAGGCATGAAACCAGAATTCCTAATTTAGATACTTCATTGGGTTTTTGTTAGCTGAGTCACAAACATTTTTCTATAATGTACAGTCTGTCACTGTCACAGCTGAGAGCTGCATGCTAAACACAGGAGCCAACAATAATACAAATTACTTTCCCAGAGATTAGCTACACCAGAGTGCTATTTCCAAAGCATTGAAAGGACCACCATTTCAGATAAACATGTCAAAGTGTGGTATCTGATGACACCATACTTAGTGGTACGTTTTGTCTTTAAAAACACAAAGGGGATTACAAACTATGATATATTTTACAACACATTAAAAAGTGTTTTCTTTTGCATCATCAGGGCACTGATAACAACAGCACTGCAAGTAAGGACTGTTAATAGTCCAGGCATATCAAATGAGAAGTCAATAAAAAAAGGAAAAGGAATGAAGAGATATCTACTGATTTAGTGAACTGCATCTCCAGTACCTTCAAGCTCCCCCATTTGTAATGGAAAAGTATCTATTTACTTTACACACAACAGTGTTACATGAACATATCAAATTCCCTCACACACCACTTGCTCCTTTTCAAATATTTGCTTTTGCACAGTGGAATTTCTTCCCTTACAAAGTAATTATTTTGTATGACTAAAAAGGCAAGTAATTGCTGTCACTGGAGAATGAAGCTTGTTATTTCTCTTCAGATAAGCTGCAATATTCCTTTTTATCTGTTCTACATAAATTGTAATAGTGTACCTCAAAATGCTAGCCTTTTTCTACTGAGTTCATGCATGATCTGAAAATTTCTTTTGAGTAGACTGTGTGAAAAGCACAGCTACCTGTGCATGGCTAAGTTGAGACTACAGTCTCTATTCTTTGTGGAATGACTTTGCAATTCCTGGCTTTATTTTAAGCATAAATCAGTCCAAGTTGCACTAAAAAGGCAGTAAGTAACAAGCTCACTCAGATTTACAGCAGTCAGCTATAGAACTCCAAATCTATATACATAGCTGCTGTGGGCTATCTGCCTTTCTATGAACAACCATCCTCCTCACCCTCAACCTGATGTCTCTCCACTGTCAAAAAAAAAAAAAAGGAAAAAATAGAAAAAAATATTACTGTACAAACAGCATTGAAAAACTCTGATGCATCAGTTTAGGCGAGGACTGAGGTAGACAAGGCACCATCTCAGCCATGAGACAACTGGGAAAATGGAGGCAGACAAGGACCAAAACAATGTATTTGCATCTTCAGTAAAAAGCTTCAGCAGACGATGAGCAACTGAGATCACCTTCAGGAGAAAGTCCTGGAAATGAGTCAAAGTAGACAGGAAAAATCCCTGAGTTGACCTAGAGATATGACACGGTTACACTTATTAGCAAAGGACAGCACACACTTAACATAGCCTGAAGTTGAAGAATGAGTCGCCGCAGTCGTCTTTGATGTGGTACAAGATGCTATCACCAGATTTATATATCCCTCAGTGCAGAAAGTCTGCCCCTGAAAATTACAAGATTCCAGGCATTCTGAAAGCACGGCGGTGCCTAACCCTTCCACCAATGTAGTAATGCAGATGAAAAACCACAGTATCACCAAACAGATCAGCAGATGCCACTGTAAACTGAAATTAAACCCACCGACTAGACAAGCTCATTCCTGCCTACTTCAAAGTAAGTCTCTTCCCCCATGGGCACAACACATTTCACAAAGATCAGCGCTGACACTTTTTAAACATAGCAAAAACCTCTTCCTTAGTACATTGTAATCTCTACATTTTAGACAGAGTCATGGTTAAAACTCAGAAATTGCAGGCAGTTCAGGAGACAGAAGAAGACAGGAGCACCATAGTTGGAATAATGACCTCAGCACTGATTCAATTAAAATGTCACGCAGTACTGGTAAAACTAATTTTTAAATCCTTTTGCTAAAACTACACTTATTTCACAACAAGACAACAGTACTGCTAATCACACAGTCTTAGTATATATTATTTGGTTAATTTCATCTGATAGCCCTAAATTATGAAAAAGAACTTTAAGGCCTTCAGAAAGAACATTAACTCATGTGCGGCTATCACTGCTTAAAAAAATATAAAGCCAAATTAAAACATATAAAAGGTCTGAACTCCAAATATTTACCAATAAACATTAGAAATTTTTCACATATACAGCAACACTGCAGTTTGTGAATTTTTTGTTTTAAAACTGAGAAACAAAACATGCCAGTAACTAATTGGTCATTACCATAGAACTTCAGAGGGAAGCAGGGTTTTTTAATTAATTGAAAGGATTTCCGGACAGCATTCCCATATAATTTTTACAACACACCCATCTGTACAGAAACTGAGACTTTGTAGAAATTCTTTGAAAAGTAACATAACATGCTATTTCTTCCTCTTTCACCACACTTTCAAAAAGCAGTAAGCCTGCTTTGAAAAGTAGTAACTCCAGGCATAGAGGGGTACCTCCTTCTGATTCAGTTGCCTCAGGCACTTCTTAGCTATTTTCTGAATACAACAACCAAAAGAAATTTAACGTTTTTGCCGGGCACAAAAGAAAAACCGGAAAATCATCTGTTATTGGCAGAAAATTGAAGACTAATGCTTCTGTTCTACATTGTTTGCACATAAAATGGCTATCAGGGCAAGGTCACTCAAAGCCATACAAATGCTGCTATGCAGAGATCTCTGGAGAGCTCCAGTCCCAGCTCCTGCTTAGGTTACAATTCCCACTCACACCAGAGCAGCACATTCATCAGAGTGTTGGCATTTTCTAGACAATGCTCAAAGCCCCTCACAGATGGAAACTCCACAATGCCTTGGGATAACTTGTTCCATTGCTGCACTACCTCTCCAGGTAAGATGTTTTTCCTAATGTCCAATTTGATCCTCTCAAGCTTCAATTTTCAGCCATGATTCTTTTGTTGGTTTTGTGGGGGCTTTTTTGTTTGTTTGTTTTGCTTTTTGCGGGGAGGAGAAGGGGGGGTCGGTTTGTGTTGGGTTTGTTTTTTGGTTTTTCTGGTTTTTTGCTGGTTTTTTTTTTCAGGGTTTGTTCTGGTGTTACGCTCTGTGCCTTCTACCAGGAAGAGTTTAACTTTTCCATCCCTTGCAACTGCTCTTCAGGCAATTGGGGCCTTGCTATGGTTGCCTCACAGCCTTCTCTTCCTCAGACAAAACAGGCCCAGACTCCTCACTGTCCATCACTACCTGCCACCAACTAGCTGAGTCTTCAAGCCTGGCCATCCAGGCAATTTTCAACGTACCTAAGCAAGCAGTCTATTCTTCCCACACTTTTTCCTCAAGTAGCACAAGAAATGTTTTTGAAGTGCACGGGGTTTGCTTTCATATCATCAACTTTTCCAGTACTAAGAAAAAGAAAACTTAATACTGACTTGCTGTATCTCCTAAGAGAGCTTCCCTAAGCAGTATGGTCTGAGGCTTTTCTGGGATACATTTATTGAGACAAATCTTCTGTGGATTTTCCTTTTTCAGTTGCTTCTATGATACAGATACCTACTTTAAGTCTTGATACAATTCTTCAAGTATTAGTAAGAAACTAGAAAGAGAGACTAGCACTACCCAGAGTACACACACACAATATACACGTGATCTGTCAACATCACAGCATAATAAATTTCTCTAACTAGAAATCTGCTCATTTGCACAGTTACCTGTTATTCCAAATTACAAAATGTAACAAGTACAATTTATAAAGTCTCATATGGATATAAAGTAACAAAGTAGAAAGGTAAGAGAAGTATTACATTTTGTTTACATTACTCCTCCCTCTGACACAACACTTAACTCACGCACTTGGAAAGACATGTGAAAAAATTCTAGTTCACACAACTCAAGATGAATGTATAGAAGAACTGTATTTGTTTTTTTAAAATCCTACTATTCAACCTAGTCTTTTTCTCTTCAGTTACTATTTTGAGTTCAAATTGGTACTGTTAACTTAGGCACTGAATATCATATATTATTTGACTGCTGGCTGAATGTCTTTCTGCCTTTCACATTACGTTAAGGACTGAACACAGATGAAGTAAGCAGAGAAGAAAAAGCTTTCTAATTGATCTTCAGGAACCCTCAGTTTTGGCAGCCAGGCCAACAGAGAAGGACAAAAGGATGAAAAAGAAAGGGAGGACAGAGGGGTAGAGGGGGGAAGACATCAATGGGTGACAGAGCATGGAATTGCAGTAACAGATTTAATAAAGTTTCCAAACAGCTATGTGACTTAATGTCCTGCAGAAGATAATAATGACTAATCAGAAAGTAACAAACCTTTTTGATTCCAAATTGCATCAAGAAACAAAAATGAATTTCTACTTTTACTTTACAAGCTTATATTTTATAACCTTCAAGTATTCTGCCAGTACTTTGCCTAGTACTCTGGCTTCCGCTCAAAGAAGAAAATGGCAATTAAACAGGAGTGGGGTTTTATGTTTGGTTGGTTTTGGGGTTTTTTTTGTTTGCTTGTTTTTGTTTGTTTGAGTTTTTTGTTTTGTTTTTGTTTGCTCATTTGAGGTTTTTTTGCTTTTTGGGTTTGGTGGGGGTTTTTTTTGTTTTTTTGGTTTTGTTTTTTTGTTGTTGTTGTTGTTGTTTTGGGGGGGTTGTGGGGTTTTTGTTGTTGTTGTTGTTTTTTTGTTTGTTTGTGTTTTGTTTTTTTGTTTTGTTTTGGTTGGCTGGTTGGTTGTTGGGGTTTTTTTCCTGCACAGTAAATCCTCTTACATTAAAAGTAACCTCTTTGAGATCTGTTTTCAGACCAAATTCTTTTGGAAGGCAGTCTTGGTCCTGAACTTCTTAATATCTTTTAAAATTAAATACTACATTTTAGCCAAGATAAAGAATTCCTTTTGCTAAATGTTAGATGAGGTAACTTTTTGCTGTTATCACATGCTCAAAGATCTAATTATTCTAGAGTGTTTCAATAAGCATTTATTCCAATATCCCCAAGTAAAGTCTTGGCTACACTGGAATTGATATTAAAGCCCCTGCTGACTTGAATATTCAATATGAATATGAATTCCATCTATACCAAATACACAAACCTGCTAGAATTATTTTATAATGGACTGATAATATGATCTGCTTTCTTTATCCTGAAATAAATAGGATTATTAGAACATTGCATATTCATAAAACAAATACATATTCTGGTCATTCAAAAATTAACAAAGAATTCTGTAGTACAACAATTAGCAGTTAAAGCTATTACAGCAACATCCTTCTTTTCTCTTATGGATAAAGTAAATACCAAGCTCATCCTTTTGATATTTTTTTCACATTAGTTTTTGTCTGTGTTTTTTCCTAATAAAATTATTATCCAGTAAGTGACTATGACATAACATACAGTCTCCAGTCAAGGATTACTCCCTGTCTCTGTCCTCTAGCTTGAGTGACCGGAGTCATCTCAGACAGAAAAGGCATCAGTCAAGGAAAAAAATTTCTGGCCTCTTCCCACAACCAGTATTATTAATATATTTAACAAATTAAGTCAGAATTATATTTTTTTCTGGAGGTGCAAAGATGTAAAGAGGAAAGGATATCACCAAATTTCCAGCAGAAAGTCTTGTACAAATTTGAAGGCACTATGTTATAGTTAATTCCATTCCCATTTTTCTTCTCTATGAATGATTTATGATTCATTTACCTTTGCAGTATGGTCTCTGAATGTCAAAGCAGTACCTTAAAGTGTGATGACAAAAACAAAGCCACAACAAAATAGAGGAAGAAAGGGTGGAAAGGAGAGAGAGAGAGAGAGAGTGGAGAGGAAAAAGAAAATGAAGTAAAAACCATCATTCTGAGTAGATCACTCCCCCTACCACTACAAGGATTGGCAGACAGTAGACAGCTGCATGATCAACAGTATCCAGGCTAGACAACAAATGTAATCAGCCTAAATACCTGGCCTTGACTCATCAACACATGAGCTCTTCATGACTTCCTCATCTTCCTACAAGACCACTCTTAATATTTTTCTTTTCTGCTACATTCTAGAGCATCAATCTGCTACATAATATTTTTCATGTTTTCTATTGCCTATTTTCTCTTTCCCTGCAGAAGGGAGAAGCGTTTTATGTAACTTCCACTCACAAGTCCCTCTACGCAAAATGATTTTAATAGGTACTGAAAACTGTTGAAGCTGAAGCAAAGTGTAACAGTATACACTGATGGATCCATTTTGCAGGTTCATCTCATGCAAGGCTAGAACACCAGGTTCAGTCTTGAACAGGTAAAATGGGTAGTCCTGAATAATAACAAAACTCAGGAAGGGAAAGGCTTTTGAAAGCTACTTTCCCAGGTTTTAACAAACACGTGATTAAGTGGCGTGGGACAGAAGGAGTTGCAAGTCTCCTTGGAAAAGTACAACATACTCTACATGAAAAATCTAAGTAGAAAAGACATGCAGGAACATTTAATGCTGAGAGGGACCAGGAAGCACAAACAGTTAACCAGGAAACCGGGAGAAGGTTTGCCCAGCTAGAAATATTTATATCTACTAAGAGATAAAAAAGTTATTTATTTACTTTATAAAGAAGAAAATAAAGTATTTTTCAAGTCTTACGTGTTTGGGAGGTTTGGGTGAAGAAATATTAATATTTTCAAATTTGCAGTCTTTCCAACTCTGCTACTAAAAATAATTGTTTCTTTTTTCCTATGGGAACTGATTTAGATAAGTTTTGAAAAATACAACTTAATTCTGAAATGTAAACAAACATCAACAGGAAGTGTAACTATAAATAGCATCTATAGCAAAAACACAAACTCAAGTGAATGTAAAAATCATCACATATAAATGCTCAAGCCCAGCACTTCCAATTTGTTTTCAATTTTATTACAGCAGCGCTTACAAGCTACATCCAAAATTAGCTTTGTTAGTACTAGAGACCACACACATGCCCACACAGCATCAGCCAGTCTGCTTGAAAAGCTGTACATAACAGCCGAGATAGGAAGGGACAGGGAAACAGAGCAGTGTTACCCTGATTTTCCAGACTGTGCATGGCACAGAGTGGTTACAAGTGCAAGAAGATAACTTCAACAAAACAGTGAAATGAACCTGGATTTCCTTTCATCTCCGCTAAAAGCATCAGTTTCAATGCCATATATTAAAACCTACTTGTAGCTCATTTTCGAATACTAGCTATGGCTCTTCATATGCTTTTAAATGCATGTGATTCATGTCCTTTATAGAAAAAATTCTTTAAAATCCAAACCATTTGAAACTTTCACTTCTTCATCTTGAGTCAGACTTTGCCGAAAAGCAAAGCTTAATTTTATTATGCCCCTTTTCTTTATGGTGCCTTCAGTTTATATTGTGCAGCACTTGTTAAGAGCAGATACTAGTAAACATTTGGGAAAAAGATTATCCATGGTCCATGTGGAATTCAGTCTGAATAAATAGACTCTATGGATACGGAATGTGTTAAGCAGCTCTCTCATTTTAGGTATTATTCAGAATGAAAAAAATAACCCCAGACTGATCATGTTTCAAGAGGTGGAAAGAACAAAAAACCAAACCAAAACAAAAAAAACCCCAACAACAACAACAACAACAAAACCAACCAACCAACAACCTACCACCCTAATCTTTAGAAACACCAGTCCTGAAATGTTTTGGCTTGCTGTTTGCATTGTTTTGCTATTTGTATGGATTTTATCTTTTTAATTCGTCACACAGTAGAGTATGTTATAAATATAGCAATACAAATATTTATGAAGATCATCAGTCATATTCTAAGTTCTGAAAAGAAGGTGCTGTCCAAGATCATTTTGAAAAGCATTACTGCAAACACTTTTAGTCAGAAAATCACAGTGATGAAGTCATGTAAGAGGGGACATAAAAGAAAACCAGAGATCCAAGGGTTTCTGCACTACAATTGAAGGCATGAGCGCAGCACCACGTAGGGCTAGTTTTACCTACACAGCAAGAGTAACTATAAGAATGAAGCCCATACGGCATTCAGTTCACTGTCAAAAATGCAGAGGGTCCTAAGCAAAACTCTTAGTACAGACATTGCTACTGGAAACTCCAAAAGCCAGCTGCAAATTGCCCCAGGCTTACCTCACATATACACAGTATGTACCTCCAGTGTATCCTTATGTTAAAAAGCCAAGAGAAGCAAAGTATTATAAAGAAATCATTTGGCATCTCTTTATGTATTTTCTGAACTTGACTACACAGTACTTCCAAACTCAGAGACAAAAAACTATTACATCTTTAATGTCCATCTTAAATCTTAAATGTAACTTAAGCAAACTTATATCTTAAATGTAATTTAAGCAAAAAAATATTTTAGCTGGTGTTAGCCTGTAAAGCTTTTGGAACAATATGATGTCTAGACCTTATTAAAATTTGATTTCTAGAAGATGATTTTGCAGGAGGTGGTCATGTACAGATACAGATCTGCAGAGATGAATGCAATGCAACTGTTAATGAACTGGAAGACCTTCAGGAAGACAGAACTTAGTACAAAATCAAATTTGAAACATTCATTTCTAATATCTTTGAATAGAAGGTTAAATCATGCAACACTTAACAGTATTTGCATGTGTAGAAGAAATTTAGAAAGGAAGCACAAGTCCAGCTACAGCAGTCTGTATTTCTGCAAGGACAAAATGAGAAAGTTTTGTACAGTATAAAATCACCATCTGGAGAAATAATATTTTTTACAACTCTGTTATCATGCATCTCTGATCCTGCTGGCTATTGAACTCATGTATATGAGAAAACCAAGGATCTGTTTTTACAGACAGGCCACGATGACAAGCATCTGATATTTAGAGAAACTGATGAGAATTTTCTTAGAACAGAGAAGTTTTCTAGCTTTAGGGAAAGAACTCTTGTTATTCTCTGTAAATAAGTAAAACACTTCCCATTTTCAGGTAATTGCAAGTGGTACAAGCCTACCTGATAATTCAGCCTTTACTCTTCAGGAAAGTCAGATGAACAATAACATCACATTTGTAAACAATTTATCCTTATTTTCCTGTGACCTTTGTATTTTTCCAAAGACAAAGGCATAATAGAGCATCCATAAGAGACCTGTATCCCATAGGGTAGTGTATTGCACACGGTATTTCATGTAAAACCACTTCCAAAAGACCCTTTTGCTAATCTAGTATAGCAGGTGTCTTCAATGAGGACTGACAGCAGGGCCCAAGCACCATCAGTCACAATTCATGCCACTGAAAAGATTATATGCAGTGGTGCAGTCTTCAGAAACCTATCGATATACTGATTTAGGCTTCATTCCCCAGAGCTGCCAATGTTCACTTTATTTCACATGTTAACTTAGGATTTTATTTGTTCATATATAATTTACGTTTTTTTTTTCTTCACACAATAAACTCAAGCTTTTATCACTAGATGATTTAATGGGTTTTTTTCTGCTGTCTTTAATACAAAAATCTTCTCAGAGGGTTATGTTTAACCCAATATCAAAAAACTCTATATAGGTTCATCTGAGAAAAGCTTCACATTACATATGAAAAGTGACATCTGCAACTCTTAAGTCACTCCAATATCCCCAGTTTCAGGTAAGTTTCCCATTTGTCAACCTTTTTAAAACTATACAAGTTTTAAAACTTTTAAACTTTTAAACCTGTGATCTCCCCAAGGGGAGATGGCAATGCTGTACAGAGTTATATTCCTTTAACATAATTTGCTCAATCAGCACTACATCAAAAGGTCATTTTGAAATCCAGCATGAGAAGTATGCTACTTTCCACAAGGACAAGTCTTGTCCTCAGTGTCACTCAGGATCAGAAAGCAGAAAGATCTGCCACTTTACCTTTTTAAAAACTTTTACCCCTGCCAAACCATCCATACCACTCTTCAGTATTCTTCAAATTCTTTGGAAAGCACACACATATGGGCACATGGGAGGGTTGGGAACAATGCTTAAAATGCATTTTGGTTGCAGTGCCCCTGCAGTTCTGGAGAAAATGCAAGCAGTGTAAAAGGAAAGCAGATCCTTTGCGGGGAAGCTCAGAGGCTGTCCGAGCGAATTGGCTTCAGTCTGGACAAAAAGGCTCTGCCTTAAGATTCAATGGTAGAACAAATACTGATATGTGATGGAAGCTCATCTGTTCAACAGTAAATAAGACCTGCTTTCCTGATAATTTATCCTGGGTGAACAGTAAACTAGGTTAGGATACTTGATGAAAACTACTTTCCAGTCTCTTCACTCACGTTTTGGAAGGGATTTTGGATGCCAGTTTTGGCTGAGTTTGTATTGTCACTTGAACTCTTTGGAGAGAAATGCAGAACTATTAATTTTACAGGCACAGAACTGCATTTTTTAAGTGCAGTTAGGGCAAGCTGAATTCAAAGTTCACATCACATCACATGAGTCTCAAGATAAGAAGGAAATGAAATGCCAGAACCCTGTTTACCAAAAAGAAGTTAAATAGAAAGCATTTTCCCCTAGTTACACTTGGAGTCACTACAGAATGACTCAAGTGTAAATCCCCATGCTGTAAGAGTTATTTATATTTTTAAATAGAAAAAACCTATAGTAATTTCAACTAAATGAAATTGTGCCTTATATTAAGGCACTGCATTTTTCCAGGGCACAGCACCAAGTTACTATATGAAAGAGAACCGCTTTTATAAAGATTCGCATCTTGATGCACATGTCATTTATAATTTTATGCCTAAGAATTCCAACGTATCCCCAACAGAAAGCAGTTATCAACTGCTTCAACACTCATAGGTGAAGCTAGCAATTCAATTGCAAAACAAACAAGATAGGAATATCAAGCCTTCAAGATTATGCCTTCATGTGAATTAGAAGGAACAAAACAATTAATACATGCATAATCTAATCCAGCACTGCAATTAACAGGATGTCTGAACCACTTGGTGATAAATGCTCTGCAATAATTAAACATATATATCTTCCACATGATGGCTGAAAAAGAAAGTAAATATTTCTCATATCTAATCAGTTTCTCTCTGCAGAATTTTAGCAATATCAGTGTCTATAAACTCTGATGGTCCATGATGTTTGTTACTCAGTCCACCATAACACTGCATGAAAAAATATTCTATGCACGTAGAATGCTTAAGATGAATCTGAAGTTTGTTAATTACTTACTTACTGAAATTTTTAACCATGTTAATATTTTCTTCTTATTTCCAGGCATGTTATCAGAAGTCTATTTTATTAAAATCTTGCACAATTAAAAAAAAAAGTGGAAAGGTCCAAAGTGCTGTGGTGGCTGTTCTGTTTGAAAAGAAGCTTGAAGTTAAGATTATAATATGCCACAGGTAAAGTATTATCTGTACATCAAAGCATCACTGCCATAAAGAGAGATGAAGCACCAGATGCCAAATGTTGACTACCTCCACTATGAAGCTGAATAAGAACCAAAGACTGCTGAATGAAAATCAACTGAGAATATGTTTAGGGTTAGGAGGGGGGGTGGGGGTAGTCTTGTTTCAGTTCCTGGTTGTTTTAGAGGTTTTTTAAATAGCATATTAACATGTTTTAAATATTTAAGGTCCTCTGTACATTATCACCCTGGCAAATCTGTCTTGATCATTTTTGATTTCACTCTTTTAGGACTCCTTCCTCACTGACTGGATTTGAGGGAAAGAATTGATTTACCTCTTGCCGGTTGCAATTTAACACGATTTGGATTTTTAGTCTCAGAATGAAGAAGTTTGCTTCTGAGAACATTATTCTCTCAGATTCTTTTAAAACATGGGCATCATACACAATATTTTTTTTAGGATGCTCAAAAAAGCAAGGGTCAGGAATTTTATTTTTTTAAATCCAAAGATGTCTTAAATTCACCTCACTTAGGTTTAGGTCTTCAGAAGAAGTCGAAAGGGGAGGATTGGTATTTCATGGTATCACCTATTTGCATAGAACTGAATGTAACTGAAACAGTTGATTTCCCTGCAAGTTTAGCAGATTCTCTGCAGCGAGAAAAGTTTTCAAAATAACCTTTGCGGTGTTACTGTTCAAAGAACAGCGCTGGACCATGAGCGCTAAAAACCCCACTTTAGAACATGTCTTCTCTTCTAAAGCTAACAAATAGACTTGCTAACAGATATACATTCCTTCATAGGGTACTAACTTTATTCTGGTTTCAAATTCATTATTTTGTATCTTTTAGAGAGAATTAAAGCTCACTCTATTAAAAGTAATTAGGCTAATTCTTTTTAGACAATCAGCAGGATACACAGAATACAAAGAACTGAAGGTTTTAATTGTTATTTTTAGAAAATATCCATGCACAGAACATTCACCTAAACTATTTAAATATTCTTAGATGAAGAGCAGGATGGATTATGCTCTGCTGCAAAGACAAACCACATGCCTCCACATACACAGGCATTTACTGAAGAACTGGTGAAAAAATATAAATTCTTCCATCATTTAATACTATTTGTTACTTTGCAGTTAAGCAGAAGTAGCTCTGTGATGTCTTTTCAGATATCACACTATTTTTTACAAAAAAAAAAAAAGTTTTCTTGGACGGGGATCTCAACCTAACAGTTTCATTTTTTATGGTATGTCTAATTACTGCTAAGTGCACTTCTGGAAGTAACATTAAATCAACTTGTAAGACCCAGGGAGCACACGGGAAAGTGAGAAAATAATTAAAAGGAGTAACAACAAAGTAAGTCATCATCTCATTTTGAAATCGGCCAAATCTGATGAAGGCTAAAGTGATTGCATACTCTCAGCTCATGGGAATGCACATTTGCCTCTGGAAGATTCTTGTACCAAATTGGAAGGGGAGAGCAGAAACTGTTTCTGCTATCTTTGAAGCTGCAGGCCTAAAACTAATAAAGATGAAAGTCTTTGTGCCCACTTCAGAAGGGATGGATGTGAAATATATCAAATATCAGAGGCATACATGAAATCAACAGAGCTAACAGCTGTATTAAAACAAGTCCATACCATTAGAATCATTACTAGCAGAAAAAGCACTTAATGGTAGAAATTTAAAATGTGCCAGATTCAGACTAGCACAGTTACAAGGATTTTTCAAATTACAACCCAAGGATGTCCCCGGATCACAACTAACCAGCCTTGGTATGGAAAGGTCAAATATATACTTCAGTTCAGCAGAGACTTTAAGAGACGTTAAACAGACTTTAAGAGTAACAAAAAGAACTGGGAAAAAATCTCTCCGCCAGCAGCCCGAGTGATTCCATACAGTAGGAGAACAGAAGGTGCCCCCTTCTCCTCCCACAAGCTGGATTTGCCATTTGCTCCATCGTTCTAGCACAGCTTACTGCAGCTGTGAGGATCGCCACAGCGGGGCCTTTCTGCGGGGTGCGGCAGGAGAGGCCAGCCCCGGGACAGCACAGCTTCTGCTGCTTTCTCGGCCCTCCCTACTGCAGTCAAGCCTGCACCAGCTGCACTCCAGGGCAATTCTGGCTTTAAAGTCATTCCTATCTCTTAGCAACACCACCTATGCACACCATCACAGAGCCACTAACATTCAGGTCAATATCTTCCTTTTCACTCACTGGTAGAAAGCAATGCCTTTACGTTTGCTGGCTGGAGTTAACAGAACCTCTCCTTGATACAGGTATTCATTCTCTCGAGCCCAGAGTGTTTCAGCTGTTCCGGGTGCACTGGGTCCACACCATAATCACCTCGTGTACTAGAAGAATGGTAACTTAACTGTGAGAGAAAAGATAGAAGCATTAAGGTGTATTAGAGCATTTCAGACATTTGCTGTACTGATAAGATTTCCTTTAGGAGATTTCCCATAAGGACTGAAGTTTCCACAAGGGTCTGCATTTGCACTTTGTCCAGTGTTGCTTATTACTCTCACTACTTCTAGAGACTGGTCTAGGAAAGTGTTAGGCAAAAGACCAATTGAAACAAAGTAACCCTTGTAAAGTAAAAACAGACTCGATTAATAAAAGGTGCTAGAAGCACTGTTTCTTTCTTTATTTTGGCAACTCTTCGTATGGAACTCCCTCCAACTCCCAACAGCTGGAAGACTGGGTTTTCATTCCGTTTTCTGGTACATCCTGCAGACGACAGTAAACCCACTTTATCCATTTGCAAAATCCCTTGCTGTCCGAGAGACTGCTGTTAAAATTCAAGTTGATAACAAAACCACCCTCCTTCTCAAGGGGACACACTGCATTCCCCAGCACATACCCCTTAAGTGCTAATGCCTGGTGCAGGATGGAATTACTGGGGACCAGAAGTTGGGAAATCTGGGTATCTACTCACAGCTTAGCCTAAAGTCATTCATAAAGACAATATTCTGGGTCTCACTGAAGGCATATAGTTCTAGCTGTTCTTGTTTTTAATTCTAGTAATTCCCTTCACAGAAAAACTTCTTTTTGTTAGTGCTACTAGAAAATAGTGCCACATAAATATTGAGCAACATCTATACTTGGCAGCAATTCCCAATTAAATATCCCAAGGACTTGTTTAGTTCATCCCTTAAAGCTTTTACAGTTACTGTATGAAGAGGAAAGCAAAAGCCACTTCCTTATTTCTGTTATATATTTCTTTTTAATAATATTTCTTCAAATTCTGGTTACCAGCAAAAATAGTTGTGTATCAATGTGAAAAGGCAGGAGTTAAATTAACAATTATAGATGAAAAAAGCAACTAATGATAAATACCTACTGTGCCTGTCTACTCATGGAGATAAATCCTGAAAGATGATGAGAACCCCATCCCCTTTTCCAGCAGAGCATGTAATTATCTTTTCACCCAGCTCATATTACCAACCAGTCTGGGCTGGAAGACCAGTCTTATATTGCTAACATAATAAAATCCTACACCTTTAGTACAATGGAATTTATCTTCAGTCAAAGCACAAAGAAAAAAAAAAAAAATACACCCACCACCTGAAAAAATTTAATGACCTCCAAAGTTAAAGAAAACAGCTTTTTTATTTTCTTTAAGTGCACTAAACAGTTCACCATTAGTGTCTAGATTTTACTACTACCTTAACATGAGAACACCAGAACTTCATTTCATCCTCCTTTATCACTGTCATTTGTTACTATCATTATTGGTGAGTGAAAGCAGGTAGATGTTTCCTTTTTTTTTCCTTTAAATACAGAGTTCTGTACCATTATTAATACCTAAATGTTTAAATTAGTCATAGTCACTTGATGACACAATCTACTGGAATCCTTCTCTTCTTCTCTTTCCCTCTTTTATTCCATGTACATTACAGCTGGTAATGTGGATGAAATCCAGATGTTATGTAAAACAGCTGCAAATATGTGCTTCTATTTAAGCCTCCACTGCTTTTACTCATACACAGAAAATGCTTATATACTCAATGTCTGTGAGATCAGTTCATGGAAAAAAAAAATTAAGTCAGCTGCTATGCCTTGTTAACTGAAGTCAAAAAGAACTCTCAGTCAAATTCAGTTCTTAAAGCTGAATACCAGTTGGCTTATTCATTCAATGACAAAATACACTATTTTGTGTATTATTTTTGTGCTTTTTTTTCCACCCATAAACCCACTATTCATCCCGTTTTATTTTTTTTTGTTTTCATCCACACATACATAACAGCACTATATAAAAGCTGATTATCTGTTCTTTGCCAAGGTTTGGCAAAGTTTTATCTAAATTTGCAGTCCTAGTTCATTAAGACAAATGAAAGCTCTAATTTTTCTCCCATTCAGTTGCTTTTACACAGATTCATATTGTTTCTATTCATAACACACTTTTTAGGTAAATTAAGTGAGGAAGGGAATATTGATTAATCACAGCAGAAAAATCAAACAAAAAAACCCCAATAAAACTCCAGTACTAATACATGCATAGAATAGCACTACATTAAGAACAGCTTAGAGAAAAAAGAAAAGGAAGGAAGAGGACATTGATGAATTCTATTTTAGTCTCATGTAAATATCAGATTTGTGAAGTTCAATGTAAAGTTATCAAATATCAGTGTTTGTATACTTGCAAATGTATCAGCAGCAAAAGAAGGGCTATGGAGAATCTCCATTTTTAAGGATGCATGGGGAAACATAATGAAAAAGGATAAGGAAAAGTCTGAGGTAATTACTGCCTTCTTTGCCTCAGACTTCAACAGCAAGCCTGGTATCCAGGCCCTGAGCTGGAAGACAGAACAGAATGATCTAGGAAGGAACGGTCAGTGACCTGCTATGCAACTTTGGTATGAACAAGTCTGTGGGATAAGATGAGATCCATCCAATGGTACTGAGGGAGCTGGCAGAAGACACCATCAAGCCACTTTCCATCATTTAGCCCCCTAGCAGCCCTGGCTAGTCAGGGTCATCCCAGCTGATGGAGGGTTAGACCATGTGATGCTCATCTACAAGATGGAACAAAGGGAGGATTCAGGGAACTAAAGACCTGTCAACCTAAACTCAGTGCCAAGGAATGTCATGGAGCAGGTCATCTGGAGTGCCATCAGGCAAACATGTGCAGGACAAGCAGGAAATAAGACCCAGCCAACATGAGTTCATGAAATGAAGCTCCTGCCTGATGAACCTGGCCTTCTATGACAAAGTGACACACGCAGTAGATGAGGGAAACGCTGTGGATGTTGTCTACCTAGAAATTGGTAAAGTCTATTTACCACAGAATTCTCCTGGAGAAACTGACTGCTCACAGCTTGGACATGTGTACTCTTTGTTGGGTACAAAACTGGCTGGAGGGCTGGGCCCCGAGAGTGGTGGAGAACAGAGTCACATCCATCTGATCACTGCTGGGGTTCCCCAGGATTCAGTACTGGGACCAGCCCTGTTAATGACTTCACTGACAACTTGGACAAGGGGATCAAGTCCACCCTCAGTCAGTTTGCAGGTGACACCAAGCTGGGTAAAGTCCACTTTTGATTAACAGAATCCCCTGTTTAACTACCTTAGAAGGTTGGCTCTCCAGCATTAATTGTTAGTCATCATGCCAGACTTTTTCCCAAGACTGGCTTCTTTAACAAGGAAAGGAGAGTAAGCAACCAGGAAATATTTTCTGCCATTTACTATGCAGAACCCAATAAAATACTTTGGCCAAAGTAAGATATACTACTTTTATTTATCCATGCATACACACACACACACACACACAAACATCCTATGCACAATTCAAAATAAGCATGTTTGTGAGGATGCCTCACTGTTTGCATCAGTGGGTATTTTCTCTGTGTCATGAGAAAAGTACACAGTTCCGTCTAAATAACTCAGGAAGAATCCCCTACCTGCCTGCTGCATACTTAGCCCTCAGATGAAATTCTGAGCAAGGTACCATGCAGGGCTCTCCATAACACAACAGCTAGCTGCCCAACTCTGTATCACCAATTCCCATTTTTTAATGCAGAGTGGACTCGCAGAATTTTAGCATAAATATGCAGCTGAGTATAGCCTGACACAAGTGAATAATAATAAAGGAGGGGAGCATGACTGCAAGGAACAGTAAACCAGTTTCCCTGTGTGAGGCTACAGAGAAGTTCTGAATCCTCAGAAGAGGTCTAAGCTTAAGGAACAAACTTGAAACCTTTTCTACAAATGCAGGCCTGCAGTATTCTTCTCCTGTATGAGTGACCAAGATCAGACAGTGCATTAAAGAAAACTTTGACAGGTCACTATCTCCTGATTAGTGGGGATCTAAGAAAAAAGAAACTCTTCCAATGAATAAAGATGAACAACAGACAGAGCAGTGTAACAGCATTACCCTAACAGTGAAACAGCCAGGGCAGCAAACACCTGCAATCACCTTTGCCATTTCCACATGTTGCCATGCAGTAGTTCCGTGCAGAAATGAACACAGATGGAACCTCTTTCAAGCTATTTCTTTTTTTACTTTGTCAGATCATAATTTTACTGCATTTGTTTGGGTTTACAACAACAGTAGATTGCAAAGGTTTTCCAATCAGAAAACTATTGCGTGGATAATGAGGGTTCTCAATTTTGACACTGCAGCAGCAAAACCAGGTGCTGCTTAACAAGTACTGACTGACAACACGTTTGGTTATAGACAGGATTATTATTATTATATTTTACACTGAAAGGTAGGTGAGATTATCAGAATGGCCATCTGCTTTGTGGAGTAATGGTTTACTGACTACTGTATTCAGCATTCAGAAAAAAACTGCAGAAGTGTGAAAATAAAACACAATATTAATAAGATTCTGAATTCATGACTGTTCACCAGTTTGAACTGGGAAAAATAACTTGCAATATAAGTCCATATTATCCTATGCTTTTTGGGTCTTGGTTTTTTAGAAAAAAATACCATTTTTATGAGACATAATTCAACACCAACATCAGTCAATCACTGACAGTAGTGGTGAAATTTTTCAATACATACATTTTTAATAAAAGGCCTTTTTTCTCCCTGAATTATACTCTTTCATAGCCTATTACTTATAGTTTCCACTTCCATTTGCAAAAGTAGGAGTTTAAATGTATTACTTAACAAAGATGAAGCTTTACTCTCTTTATTTGATTGTTTATGATTTAACTCTCCTTTCAATTTTGAAAAATGTTGATGTGAATGGGAAGGAAAAAAAGTCAGTTTGAAAAAAAAAACCCCTGCTTTCTCTTTTGTGGAAAAAAAAATTAGAAAATGTTTTCACCAAACACTTTTTATTCTTCCTTTCCCATCGAATGAATAAGAAAATAAGTATAAATATTTTAATCAGTAATTAACAATTTTTACAAGTTGAAACATTTCTGGTTTGTAAGGCCACAGCTTTAAAATTTAGGTTTAAAACTAATTTTCTGTTTTCCACTGACATGTGCAAATTAAGTTTTATACATGGGAAGAAACCATGGAAATCACAGATATTCTCATTTAAGAAGAGAAGTTAAAGGAGTTTTTTTTCATTTAACCAAATTACATAGACAGAAGGAGAGTTCTACTATCCCACTTTTTGCAGATAAACTCTATTTTCCAAAATAAGACCTACCTCAAGTAGTTTTCCATTGTTTTACTAGATTCATTTAAGCTACTTTCATCTCTCCTGCAAGATAAAAATCTACTCAACAGCAGAATATAGATCAAAAAGCCTTTGCCTTCAAAGGCAAACAACTCCAAATTACGGCTCATAAAACAGTAACACTCCAAGTTTATTCACTGTGTCTTTGTTTCAGAAAGGTGTTTTTAGGTATTTTTCCTACAAGTTCACCTTCTTTCCTCATTCTGCATAACTACTCCTGTCACTGGTAAGTCTAAAAATGCAGTGAAACCAAACTATTTCTGGGAAATATCAGGATGGAGGATTACTGCACACATGCAGTGTACAGGTGATTAATATTTCTTAATTTAAATTAGCACTAGCTGGGTGCTTCTGCAGCCACCAAGAAGGTGCTGGGAGTGCTTTTTGAACAGATGCAAAGATGAATCTTTTTCATACCTGGTGCCTCCCTCCAGAAGGACATGTGTGTAGTTAGGAAGCAGGCAAGCTTAAACAAACTATTATTGCAGTTCATTCTTGCAGCTGTCTTCATTCTCTTAATACAGCTGTGCAAGCCATGAAAAGTCTAAGTCATAATTAACTACTATGTTTTCACTTTTCATCTCCTCTATAAAAGGCATATAATCAGTCACTTTTATGCTGAAGCTTGTAATATACATCAGTATAATTACTGCTATAGTACTTAAACAAAACAAGTGCTATTTAGTCAAATCATAGTGGCGTATACAGTGTTAACTAATGGCTACGGCTAGTGACAAATTATTCTCAGTAGATACTTTATACAGCAAATGTCATTTCTCTTTTGGCTGCATTACTATCAGATAATGAAATTGCTTGTGCTTTTTTGGGTTTTGTTTTTTGTTTGTTATTTAAATAACTCCCAGAAGAAAAACTCCTAAAATTTCAAGATTTATTATAGGATACTTACATCCTGTACTGCTTTGGTGCTGTTCCTATGCTCCAGCAAGGGTAATCTGGCAGGATTGTAACATCCTGCTGTTACCTCATTTTCTCCATCAGACTATAGGTAAAAATTAATAATTTTTGATAGCTGTATTATATAAAGACACTTTTAAAAAAAAAGGTCTGTTTAAAATATCTGAGAGCTTTTCCAGTCTAAATATTTATTCTCACTACTACTTTTGAGGTCTCCAATTTCTGTAGTCACTCTCACAACTTTCACCAAGGTCTCGTTGATACAGAGTCAGCTTCTGCCATCTCCCTGGGGACTACTCTCAGACTAACACATTTTTCATAAAGATTAAATCCAGTGGGATGCACTCCTCAGGAATATCAGACAGTCTGAATTAGCAGCATCTTCAAAGAAAAAAGGTCTCCAGAGTAAAACTGCTTTTTCAGACAACATCTACCCGAAGCCCAGCATAAGTGTAAAAAAAAATCAAATAGTTCTGTGTTTGCAAGGCTCACAAATGGGTCCAAGTTACAGTCAGGAACATTATTATGAGCACACTTGCCATCTGTATTCAAACGCTAATGGCACAACTGGATTGACTGTATATGGACAGAAATGGTCTCAGAAAGATTTGGATTACAAAACAGATAAAATATAACAGATGTGCCCATCAGTAGGCAGGCTGGCATTCGCTCTGCAGCAGCTGAAGCTTCCAAGAGTAAGCATACTGGAGTAATTCATCTCTTTCGAGCTTTCAAGTCACAAAAAGCACAAGTTCAAAACTACTCTAAATATATAAGAGAAGAAAAAAAAAAATAAAGGAAAAAAAGAAGACTTGTTCCTTGAACCATGGATTATAAACAAGCTCTAGCTCCAAGCCCTGTAGTACTGTTCTACTCTGGATCCAGCCCCAGCCAACTCATTTTGCAATTTCTGAGCGTGCCTCAGCTCCCTGGTGAGCTGGGCAGAGCAGCTCCCTGCCCACAGGGACTCCAGGCACACCAGAAATGGGGTAAAACGAGCAAACACCGTGGTGCAAACCTGCAACAAGCACTCCGGCACTGCCCACCTGACTCCAGCAGGTTTAAGCATGGCAATGCCCACAGTCCCCAGTACACCCATGCTGAGCAGCAGACTGGAGAGCAAAGCGGAACGTTTGGAAGAGTTCCTCGCCACGGGAAGGGCACTGCTTTGAGCCTGCTAAGCAGGACACAGATTGCACCACTACGCAGCCAACCTCGGGCTTCTGCTTCAACTGGAGGTCAGCTTTACACACTTCTAGCAGCATCAAAGCACCACCTTCCTCAGGGGAAACTGGACGTGTTTGAAAATCCTGGGAAAATCTCTTCCGGCTAGGAACTGATCAGTTTCCTAAATCCTGTGCAAGTTTGTTAAGGGAAAGGGAAGGGAAACAGCCACCATTTCTTCTTGTAATCTTGTTTCTAAATTACCAAAGCCAGTGACAGATTTACACCAAAATTTTTTGACAGAACCTTCAGATAGTGTTCCACTTTCAAAGACCATAATTTATTGTGTATGTCACCATGTTCAAGGAGGGGAAAAAATTTAAAAATCCATCTTTTAATAATTGCCAAGCTTCTACCAGAGTTGCAGGCATATCTGACAGTTTTATCCTACTTTACTACTTTTGGGGAAAAAAAAAAAAAAAAAAAAAAAAAGGCAACACATAGAANAAAAAAAGGCAACACATAGAAATACTGTTTCCAAATCGAAAGACAGAACTTTGGAAGAACCCCAACTTTCTTCCACTCCACTGATCTGAAAATGACATAATGACCTGATGAAGTCAACTGCCAAATACTTCTGAGGCAGACTTCAGGAGCTCCAGATGGCATTATTCAGAAGTTCTTACGATCCTCGTCCTACCGGCTGGCTCAACAGCATTAAAAAATTGTTATTTTCCATGTGAAATCCTACTTCTGACCACAGTAATATCTCCACAACAAAAAGGATACGTGCTTAGAGATGACATAAGGCAGATGGGATTTTGTCTAATATGTCTCCAGCCTTTAAATAAAATTAATATGCCATTAGATGGCATTATTAGTTAGTAATAAAATTTAGATTGTATCTGTTGTATGAATATTAAAATTCTAAACAAGGACCCAATTGAAAATCAGATGTTGCAGATTATATGCATTCCAATCTCGTCTTGCCAGTTCCAACTCTGGAAAACTCAAGTTCTCAGGTGATTCAGGTTAATGCCAGCATTGCTTCTAGTTTTATGTAAGAACACTTTATTATACCTCTACAAAGGATTCTCCAGAGTTTATCAGAAGTACTGTCTGGAGAGGACCTGAACATCAGAGTCTATAGTCAGAATTCAAGTACTGTAGAAATTGGCATTAAAAGCAGCACAGGTCTCAATCTTCAACAGATCAGGACATAACCAAACTGATGTTAATATCTTATGTAAAGGAGGCACTTTCAAAGTTCTTGTTTTCTCATCTCAATATCAAATGAAGTAACAGTATAATTCACTTTGCTGGAACTGAAACTGGGCTGGCAAAATGAATGCCAGGTAAAAGAGTGGCAGCACTTGTTTCTATCTGGTTTTCTTGTGAGGTCTGGTCATTTACTTAGAAAAAAAGGTCAAAGACTGAGAGCTAATAATGCTACTGGCTACTACTACTTCACCCCAAGGACTGATGCCCTGCTGGACAATATCTTTGAGAATCAATACATAAATATACAGAATAAGAATGCAAGTGATTTACAAAAGTCATTAATTAGTAGTTACTTTTAAATGAACCTGTTATGCAAAAAGGCAGGTTAATGACAATACTCTGGCTCTAAAATAGTTCACCTCCTATTCCTCTTTCTCTTCCCCCTTCAACTTGAGTGAAAATTTTATTTTGACCTTCCAACAATTCTACTCCCGTTGCTACAAAATCTGCTGATCTTATTTCAACATTCCTAACTTTTCTTTGCTCAGATCTCAAGTGGCCATTTGTGAAACAGTGCAGATCAACAGTAAAGATGAGAATTAGCAAGCCAGCTGAACAACATGACAATATCTTCTAACATATGGTCTCCAGGAGGCTGCATGTGAACACAACTGCCATTTCCCAGGGGGGCCAGTGGGACACGAGGCAGATTGCCCTTCCAGCAGCAGCCCAACATCAGACCCTTCAGAGGGAAATCAGAGGTGTAACTACTCCACTACAAGATAACGATGATGAGGAGACCAAAACACTGACAGAGACCAGTTTGACCAAAAATATTCCTGGAAATATTTGACCTATTTATATGAAAATATCCAACAATGAGTCTGAAAGGTACTGAAATAAATTAATATTAGAAGGTGTGCAGCAGCTGGGGAAGTTGGATATTTAGTAAGGGATCCTTCTTACTTGCAGGTCTTATTTCTCTGAAGTCAGTATAAGTAAAAAGAAGTACAAGTTTTTGTTCTTTGAAGATTACTCTGTGCTGTTAATTTTGATCATTCTGAAATACGAAAACACTGTTGCAATGCCTTGGTATGTTAATGACAACCTTAATAAGGTATTTATGTGAACTGTAAATTTACAAAATCTTTCAAAACAAACAAACAAAAAACCACATCAATGAGACACATTTCTCCCTGTGAAACAACTTATTATTTATAACCTCAATTTTGAAAACACTTATTCATGTGCTCAATGTTAAAGACTGCAGTTAGTACCACAAAGGTCAGTGAAATCATGCAAGTAAGTTTAGATCTTCACAAAAAGCAGGCACATAAATGAATAAAGTGGTTTTAATAGAAATTTTTGTTTTGATAGAATTTATGTAGAAACCTTTATTTTTTATTATTTTTAGATGACATTTGTGCCTTAGGTCAGAAGTGGCTTCCTCAAAGACTAATAACTGGCAAAATACAGAAAATGAAGGGTAGGTATTTGAGGGTTTTGGGGGAGATATTTTGTTATTTGTTTGGGGTTTCTTACTTGTTTGTTTTTCAATTAAGAGACAAACATGTAGTGCCTCAAGGAACAGTGCTGAAACTACTGTTGCTGGTATATTAGTGAGTTTTTTAAAGTATACCAGGGTAGGCAGGGGCAGCCACTGAAAAGGTGGTGGCTCTGCAAGGAAGGTCCTGGGCGTCATGGTGGGCAGCAAAAACGAACAAGTGAGCAGTGCACCCTTGCAGCAACAAGGGCTAAATACACACCTGGCTGCACAGCCACCTGAGGGTGGGACTGCTCAAAGGGCTCCTGTGTCTGAAGCAGATGATGCAGGAGAAAAGACTCAAGGACCTGGGTTTGTTTAGCTTGGAGAAAAGAAGGCAAAGGATGCATCTCATAGCAGTCTTCCACTACATAGAGGACGGTCATAGAGGTGTAACTAGAGACACAAGTAACAGGACAAAAGACAGTGGTGGCCAGCTGCAGGAAAACAAGGTCTGGCTGAACATGGGAACTATGAGGGTTCACAGAAAGCCATCAAGCATTGGGACAGGTACCCAGGAAGGTTTTGAATCTTCATCCTTAGAGACTTTGAAAATTCAGCTGGGCAAGGCCCTGAGCTTACCTCATCTAACTTTGCCTTGCTGCAAGAAGGAGGCTGGACAAGGTGACCTGCAGAGCTCCCCAACTAAGACTTCAAAATAACTGGCATAAAAAAGCTTCATTATGCTTCAGTGAAGCTGGAAAGCAGGCAAATTGCAAGACCAAAGACTACAAATGAACTTGTTCAATCTATTACACAGTGATTTCTATAAACTACAGATACTCCAAAGAACCTCAAGCATGGTCACACCTGAAGTCTGTTCTTGATCTACATCCTGCAGCACATCTTACCTGCATGCAGATGCAGGCTGGTCCCTGACAAAATCAGTGCTTCAGGCACAGGGACAAAGACTGCAATATTTGATGGTTAAGTGAACTTCAAGTCACACCAGATATTTCTCATGTTCTCCTTTAACTACCTGGAATACTGAGGGTAATCCAGAGTACCAAAAGAACATTCAGAAATATTATTTTTGCATGTGTGCAGAACTACCAAGAAAGATATGTTTAGAATTAACATAGAGCTTGTAGAGCTTGACAGTAATCCTGTGGACTTGAAAATGGTTTCAACTTCAAATGATATAATTACTTCGCACAACATAACACTACAAAAAGCAGAACTGCTTGGTAAGTTTTATGTTACCTTAAAACGCCAAGATAACTTCACTACAAAAAGAAGACATTTTCTAACATTTGATTCTAAAACCCACAGGAAATTCAAGTAGTGAATCCCAAAAGCCAAGGCACCAAAAACACCAAGCTCCATGGGCACCAATTATTCTATCCTTATCAGCAATATTAAGTTGTAATTGCTGCATACAAATAAAAATATATGCCTATGTATTAGTGATATGCACTAGCAACTATCAAATGCAATTTCTTTCCAGTAACATGGATTCCAACTTCTCACTCTACAGGCAGATTGAGCAGAACAGAAAGCAAAACATTTCCTGATGAATGCAACAACATCAGTCACATTAAATAAAATAATTTATTAAAATCTCTCAACTTGTGCCCATACTAAATGCAATCTGCTGGAATTATTATGTGTCCATGAGAGAAATTTTAAGTCTTCAATAAAACTTTAGTTATCATAAAACCTCAAGTCCAATTTTGGNCTTTAGTTATCATAAAACCACAAATCCAATTTTGAAAAAAAAAAAATCCACAACTTTATTTGGGGAAAAGCAATAATAAAAAAAAAAGTAAACAAAAAACTTAGGGCCATTTTTCTTCAAAAATTCAAATGAAATTATCTATTTTAGAACTTTACACAACAATAAATTTTATTCAGGTTTTGGAACTAAATTAATGATAGGAAGGTTCTTTTGCTAAATATACATATATATATTCATATA
>WEKY01005268.1:0-12731 GCA_013390045.1 Picathartes gymnocephalus
TTTCGAACTCAACCCGCTACATTTGGTAACTGATGCAAAAGCCCCTGCTTGCTATCTAGGTTCCGCTCGGTATCTGCAGGTAGCCAAAAGGTGCTAGGCATGCCCTCACTTGGCCCAGCTGCTGGCACCACAGGCATACAGGTTCCTGTCACCCACAGCCCTCACTCTAGCTGGTGGCACCACAGGTAGCACTGGCTATTGTGACCCATGGTGTGACTCCAGCTGGTAGCAATTAGACCTCCATAAGCACACATGTACACAGAATGGAGAATCCCCTCATCCAAGAAAATAGTTAGAATTTAAATTTAATAAGGCACTTAGGAGATCCAGGGCATCACCAAATAACTGCAACGACCAAGGACTAGCCTCTTATCCCTCTATTTTCCTGTGCTTGTTCCTCCCCAGACCAGCTACATGCCTGCCTTTGGTTCCTTCCACATATATTCATTATTGTTGTGAAGAAGAGATGACAGAGAGGAGATTTAATGAACACTTATCAATAAGTATGTGAACTTTAAATGTGCTTGGTTTAGTTTACATTATTAATAAATCAGTCCAGTGAGTTAAATAGAAGGCTGAGGGAAAAAAAAAAGGCTAACTAGAAGACCAGGTTAAGTGTCCTGAAGACTCAGATTTGGCAGAGGTAGTCTTTGCCTCCACACCTTTGTCCGTGCAGTCCTGGCTATGGTAGAACAGCTGGCAGAACCAGGAAAGATCAGCCTGCACGTGACATACGGACACAAGAGCAGGAGTGAGCAGTTACTGCAAGAGTAGCTACACAGACTGAAAACTAGCCCAAATAATTGAATTCCTGGAGTGAAGAGAACACATCCTTGCAGAGGGGGGCTATTTTTCATCCTAAAGTCATGATGTGTGAGTAGTGTGTAGGGGTGAGTGGGCTCTTCTAGAGGCTGTACAGGAAAATAATAAAAAATCCTTAACTCTTTTGAAAATACAGATCTTAGTGTCTTATATTCTCATAGGGCAGAAGAGTACTATCTTCCCCTATCTTAAAGGCTTTTTGAATAGTAAAGAAAAATACTGATTTTTCTTACAGGTTCTGCTTCACTATGTTTTTTACAGTCTGAGTAACCATACATGTTAAAAGTTAAAAGGAGTACAGGAGGGGACAGTCCACAGTCTCTATGCAGAAAGAAAAGCTATCTCGGGACACAGCTGTATTAGATTTCACTTAAAAGGCAGTTTTAAAGAAGGTTATCTAGTGTGTGATAACAAGGAATGCCATTTCCAGTTTGAGAACAATTGGAGAAGAGACAGGGTAGCTGTGAGATGTTTAGTTATGTTTCCTTGCAGTTGATAATCATTGGATTAGCAATTGACTGCTCATTTTGTCAATTAACAATTGACAAACTGTCAATTGACTGCTACATTTCTAGAGCAGCACTCTTTTTTCTTTTTGTCACATTATTAATTATGCTATTACAATGTTGTGAGTTAAATTAGATACTTCATTATTCTGCTTCTTGAATAAAATCATGGTATTTTTTCTACTGGAAAGCTGTGTTGTTATTTATAAACAAAAGGTCCATATTTGCTTTTGAATGTAACATCATTAAAACTATGTTCTATGTAGCCAATGACTTTCTTTCCTTACAAGAAAAATATTTTCAACGCCACTTAAAGAAGGTGAGAGAAGTAACTCAGGCTTTTGCACTGAGGATCAATCTATCTTAGGTAGCTAGTTAAGAACAAATGTCTTCATCCCTGACAGATCTCATTGGTTAGATCACCATTATCATGGCTGCATCATACTAGAATCCTCAAAATATTAATGGTCGGCTTTAATCATTATTCAAACTATGAAAATAAATGGTAAAGAAGAAATAGATTCTGCTCAGAATCAGACAGTTGGATTTTCATAGAGTATTTTAAAGTAATTTATAAATTCATCAGCAATTAAATTGACATCTAAACTGTAAAATAACTGTTGCTTACAAAGTTTAATCAGCAAATATCATTTACTTAAATAAATCCCAAACTTATGTAGTAACGCATTTATTGATCACTTTACCAAATAAAAATACAATTTTATACAGTCAGTCAACAGCAGTAACGTACTTTATGAGAAGCTATGCTTTAACAAAATGGTGTTTAAAATATGGATTTCACTATAACTTGTCAAGCCAAGCTTTTACAGTGCTAATCAAAACAACTGCTGCACTTGAACTTTTCTCCTAAAACATCAACAATAATGTTGCAGACAAAGTAGCTTTTCCATTGTTAATGTGGGTTTAGAATTTAACAAGACAACTTCAAAAGGTTTAAAACATCCATAACATTGTCATTACTTTAACATTCACACAGATAAAGTGATACATTTAATACTTTCTAGCATTAATAAACAGTGTAAAAATATATTGCATATATATATATATATATATATATAAATTTGTTTCCTTTTCCTGAAAAAACCTAGTACAAACTAGTAGTATATGACCCCCCTTCAAGTTTCTTTTACTTATTTTAAAGATCGAAGAGTAGTAGTTTTAAATTAACAGAAACAAAGACATGGAAATAGAGAATCACTGTTGTGCTCCCCCATCACCCCTTGTCATGGTTACTAAGCGTATTAACCCCTTGGTAATGGTGGTTCTATTTTAGCTAACACCAGCTAGAATTTTGGAACTGGCTGCAGTGGGGAGAAGATTTTGCCCAGTGTGCTTTGCACTGGATGGTGCCTGGCCCCCTTCATCAAGTGGTTAAAAATCTTTGCTTAGGACATGTTTATCTACTATAGTTAAGATTTAGAAATGCTCTGCTCAAGTTGTTCATCTGCAATAATGAAAAGAAGATTCAGTGTTAAATTAGTGAGAAAGGTAAACTTGTAAGGTTAAATGATCATGTAAAATTTTTACCATGTTGAAAATTTCACAGTGAACACAGTAGGCTAGTACAGCTGCATGTTAATGTTTGCAATGCCTGCAATTAGAAATATTGCAGGTAATTATTAGCACACAGCAGCTTCCTGGTTGATGAAAAACAAATGAAAATAGTAACAAAAACTAGTAAGCTTCACTGAAGGTTTTAATCATAGTGTATAGTGCTCCAAGGAAGACTACGTCAAGACCTATCTCTGTATCCCAACCACTTAACGATTAAATTTTAATTAGTGCTCTAGGTAATCAAAGACAAAACAGTTTTGCCTCCACCCTTTATGATCAGGTCCTGACAGCACACACACCCAGATTTGAGCAAATGAAGAATCAAAACATCTAAATCGAATTAGAAATGGATGTTGGAACAGCATGGACTGATAAACAAGCTAGCAAAGGAATAAAGCATCATGTGGGTAAATAAATGGTTCATAACTGAACAAAATCAATCTCATTCAAAAATTATACTTCTGTATAAATATATATTTCTCCTCTAATATTTAAATCTGTGAAACATAACACCTTGCTAAGAATAAACTTCAATATACTTATCCAACACTGATCATTTCTCTGCTTTACAGAATGTACAAATTACTTTGTATTATAAGCATTGTACAAAAAAATTTCCCTGCTGCGAGAATTTGCCAAAGCTGATATATTCTAAACCCAGCATAAAGATTAAATTAAACACACTTCTTTGCACCCTGTAACTTGTTTTTGCCTATGATCTTACCTTTTCATACACTACAGTGCTAACAAAAGTAGTTTGCCAACACAATTTTACACAGAACATCAGTTTGTAGTTAATTGACTTTACACAAAGCCTTTCTAAAGATCTAGTACATATTTAGCTTGAATATTACAGACATACACAGCATTTCAGTTGCATTAATATAACCCTATTTAACAGAGCCCAGGCTGCATTATTTCACATTATTTAATTACTTTGTTTAAAAATAGCATTTGAGCAAATGCAAGCATACAGAAACTCATATGATGTAAACTGGAACTTAAAATAATTCACTACTGTGGGGATTCAGACTGACCAATTTTTTTCTTATTTTGTTGTTCATCTATAATGTAGCTCCTGATCAAAATGCAAAGATGGATGAACTGAATGTACTTTTAGAGACACATTTTTAATTTGCTTGAGTGTAACTTTATTCATGTTTCCAATGTTTTCTGAAAAATGTGTGAAGTAGTAGAAAAATCTTGCACAAAGATAGTTGGAGGTAAGAGCAAATTATCATGAGCATTATCTTTGAGACCTTTCCAAATGTTTACATCAAAATTCACTTTGTACTGTGCCATATGCTTTACAGTAATTCACAAAAAAGAGATGCTGTATAATTGTATTTGAAAATTAACTCATTGGCTATTTAGCTGCAATGGAATATGATAGTAGCTTAGCATTTTTCCAAATCAGGCTAGTCAGTTGGGCATTTCAATGTCAATTTCTAATGCAAGGTTTAAAGAAAAAAAAAAAGTCTCTTCTTAGTTTTGCCCTCATGTATATCCATGCCCTCAAGTAGTGCCTGTGTGCATGCACCTGCACATGTGCATGAATACAAAAGATAACTTCTTTTTTAAAAAATTGTTTCAGACTATTAGAACTGCAAATGTCTGTCAAGAATGCTCAGCCAGGAGGCTGGATTTTTCCCCCTTTTATTTATGATCAGGCTTACTCTTGCCAAAGTCCATCTTGAATGGATGATCACTTAGTTTGAATGAAATAAGCCAATTCAAATGTTTTATGACAAAAAAAGTCAAGAGTTGTATCTTAAACTTGTTTTGAAATCCACCTTCTCCATAGCATTTTTGCAGCAATACACCAAGGTTAATATACTGGAAAACATGAAAAAATACCAAATATATTAACAGATATTTCTCCCTGCAAAAATAAATTACTTGGACAATTAAGACGCGAAGGTTCTATCTGCAATATTCTTTTACTTCCAGAAGCATTATTCTTATCTGGGACATCATTCGAAGCATTGATTTTGAGTTTAATGAGCAAGCATGAATGCAACTACAGTTTTCTTAGTAGTTCTAGGATTCTGAAGACTTAACAAGAACAACCCTGACCATCATTTCAAGCTTATATTAAGTAAGCCAAACTGGCACTTTGGGGTTGCACAAAATGAGAAACTGAATGTTAAATGATATTTTCTGGGCAAACACTCCAAATACAGGAGGTACACATGTATTAATTTGTGGTATGCCACATTTTAAGAAATTCACACAAGTTCAAAAGCTGTCATTATGCTTCTGGTATTTGAATTTATGAAGGTCCAAGCAAGACTTGAGTCCATAGGCAATGTATGACACTCCTGTTTCCTGTTCCCATCTCATTATACCACAGCTTTATACTTACTAAGGGATGATGAACAACTGTGTGTTTACACAGTGAGTGTCAACTTGCTTCACAAAGCTGGGCAAGGGAAAATATAGGACCCATGCACAGCATAGTTTTAAATGGTTTCTTGAGAGCACTCAAGAGGAAAGCTTCCTTTCACCTTAACTCGCTCTCTCCTACTTCCTTACCACAGAGAAACTCCTCTTGTCACACTAAGTCTGTGTTAGAATTGCTGAAGAGTGATTTCTCTCAGAACAGGGTAGACAGGTAAAACCATAAAAGTCTCCTTAGATCTTTACCTTCATGCTACGAAGGGAGAATGACAACATCCCCAACCAGCCAAGCTGAACAGCATTGGCTGCAGGACTAGAGCTTGGCCCTAATAAGATTTAAAGTTTACACCAACATTTATACAGTTTAATTACTTAAGCTGGATCCAAAGAGCATGTGCACACACACACAAACCTACACAAGTCTTGTGCATTACATTACTTAATACCAACTTAGTGACAAGCCAAGAACATAATATTCAACTACAAACAACATACACAAAGGTGTAGTTATTTTGGCACACACGCAAGGCTGACAGTCAGTTAAGAGGACACGTACCAGTGCAACGTTACATTTGCTCTATCATGAAGGTATTTGCTCTTTGCCAGTACAAACAGAGAATTCTTATTCACGGATGACAGGCATGTGCCCCCAGAATACATGCATCCCTGAAGGCAGGGTTATGTATCATACATGCAGGCACAAAGAATTAAAATTCATTTCATAACTATGAAAAGTCTTAAGGAAAAACCTACCAATTACAACTTTAAAGTTTTTGTTTTGGAGGAATATACATGAGGATTTTCTCTACAGATGGTTACAGATGGCTGGGATACCTATCACTTGCAAGCTAAACCCATGGTAGTCATTTGCCTTTTTGTTCTGCCTAATTCCAGCTACCATAAAAAATATTAATTGAGCCAATAGAGGGAAAATAGAGATGACTGAAATGGTAATTTGTGAACAAAGCTTTGTATAATGCTAAAAAATTGTCAGACTTTTTAATTTGTCAGAAGTTTTAATTTAGGTAAGGTCAGTAAAATACATACTTTAATTCAAAATATCTTTGAAAGACAATCTATGCTGATGAAAAACACAAGCTGTGACATGTGAGTAGTTTTAAAATCTCCCTTTCCCTTCCCTAAATGAAAAAGAGGTAAGAAGTGTTATAGGCTTTTTAAAAAAGGGGGCTAAATTTTGGCTACAGTCTAATATTCAGTATTTCCCTTGGGATTCCAAATATTTGATTACAGTGATAACTGTTCATATAGAACTCATGAAACTATGTGTGTTTTTTAATGTCTGCTTCTCAGTAATACTATAGTGATAGCTTTGATAACCACAAAGAGCAGGACAATTGTTTTCAGTTTGAGTATTTCCATACTGATGGTTGCAAAACTCCCAGCAAAATTCTCAACTAAAGCTCATGGAGTGACTAAAGGGAACTAGTAAGCAAACACAAGTAAGAAAATCCCTTTTGACTGCTGCATATTTTACTTAAATACTACATTATTTTTAGAAAATTATTTGCGAAGACTATTCATTTGCCTCAATAAGGATTTTTATTTCTTGTCATCAGTCTTCTAAAGGTTTTGATGGTCAGGTTAAGCTTCACTAGACATACAGGTAAGGATTGTGTACTGCCACAGTATTTAAATAAAACTTGAGTTCGTTCTTTAAGGCAGTTATTTCTAAAAACTATCTGATCACATTTCTTTTGGCAGCATCTTCTCTAGTAATGAAAGCAAATTAGGAACAACAGGGTTTTATAGAAGATGTCACATAAGACTGTGCTACGTAGTGGAAGATGCTGAAAATCAGGCTGGAAATTTAGATGGAATGAATTTATATGCCTCCCCAAAAAAGAGAGGACAGTGAACCTTATTAGGTTCCCATGTCCTTACTTCAGACATGACACTCAGTTACAGTCTGCAGCATGGTGCATTGGAAGAAAATATGCTCTACAACACTCTAAGGGCTGAAAATGGGGCACCTCCTCAGCTATCCCTTCCTGTCGTCTTTGAGGTATAAGCTATACTTACTGTCCTGAGACTTGAAGGAATAGCAGATGAGTAAGAAAATGTACTTTGCCTCATTCCCAAGCAGACCTGGAACTTCAGAGCTACTATTCAAGTAGGTATTTAGGCTTTTCATTTCCTACCAACATTAGTGGAATAGTAAGAGCTTTAGTAGGTCACAAACCCCTAATACACAGGTGCATAAGATGCTTTTATTCATTGCCATTATCTTTCACACCAAGCATACTAAAAGAGAAAAACTTCACTATCTTCCCAGCAACAACTTTCCTTTGTAACTGTCACATCAGAATGATTTCTTTTCATGTACCACGTTGAGGATGAAAACTATCATACTGTAGAAACAAAGAAGAAACAAAAAAGTGTGTTGCTCAAAATAAAATACTGCTATCTGAACCATCTTCTTAGGTTCTGATCCCAAGCTTACTATGCCATTGAAAGAATTTCAAAGTTTGCATCAGGTCCATATAAAGTGCTTTGGTTCATGGCAGGGATTTTATACTGCACAAGCAATGCAAAGTGAACTCTGGCAGAACCTCAGCTCATTCCATCAGCCTCTTGTAGAGTAGCTCAATTTCTAGACAGTGTCAGCTTGGATCTGTCCACACTCTCAATTCCCTTGTATGCCCTCTATCTAATGAGTGTGCTGATCTCTCTCACTTTGAATTAACAACTTAAAACCTAATTATACCTTAAAATCTTCCTAACCAATCACTCCTCTTGTATGAAAACATTCTGGCATTACTGACACTCTGTATTTGGGTACCTGAGAAAGCCTGCCCTTTGGGCACCTAAAAGCAAAGTGTCACCTGATATGCCAGACAAGGCAGATAGCTAGTAACAAACAAACACCCAGGTCAACAGTCAGCTCTTAGTCCAGCTGCAGGAGGCTGGACTTCACCCTTTAGTGAGACTGGGTCCAGAACTTTTCAGTTATCAGTGAGTTATTAGTCAAGTCTTAAAAGGAAAAACAGGGACACTGATTCTGCTGACAGATTCATCAAGGGTTGGAAGCTCAGCCTTTTTATTCATTAAAAAACAGAACTACACTGAAGCTGTCTTCAGGTGCACAGGCACCGGTGATGAAGAAGGTTCTTTATATTTAGACAGTTTACTACCACATCAGAATAATTTAGCCACTGTTGGTATCAAGTATCCTATTTTCTGCTTTGAAGTGTGACAGGTCCCCAGTGCAACACAGGAGTGGATAACCTTTCACTCTTCAAGAACTCTTAAAAACTCCTGGGTAACTCTTGAAAAGGGTTCACAAAGCTGAACACTTTGCATCCTGAGTATCTTTACATACATCTAAAATCTTCCCAGGTAATCAAAGCCATCCATGGGAAAAGTCATTTCAATCTTTACAAGAGCGTGTGCTGTGTTTTGCCAAACTTCCCTCCCCCTTAAAAACAAACATCAAAATAAATTATAAACAAACAAAAGGATGTCCAATTCCACAAGGAAGTCCTTGCCTTTTGTTTGCTGTTGTTTCGGTTTTAGGCTGATGTATGGGCTCAAAGGGTCACTGAGGGCAAAGTTACAGGCTACCACACAATGTCAGCAGAACAAAACACGAACAGTTTAAGGGCTGAAAACCAGTGCTCCCTTTCCATACATTGGCCAAATACAGACTGTTCACCTGCACAGTACAAGACTGCACACAGTGCTCACCTACATTTATGTACTGTGAGTGGGATGCTGATCTGGGTGGGGGGAGAGCAATACATCTATTAACCTTTATTCAGAGCTGGACATGAAAATCAGTGCACAAGCTTATTTTGAAAAAAAGCAAGCAGAACTGCAAAGAGCTGGTTTTGAATACTGATCCTATTTTTCATAACTTTAGAGAATCAGAGTAATACATCAAGGTACTTCTTCAGCTCTTGCAGAAAATTGGAACGGCCTTTTCTCTCCTTTTCAACCAATATTAAAAAAAAAAAAAGAAAGTTATTTTTATTCCAATTAATTTGTTTTGGCATTCTGGACCCCAGCTAGGTCACACTCAGCTGTCTGTACCTTAAACTTGTGAGACTGGTTCTCCTGGTAACATTGGAAAGCCATTCCCAGCAATATTATTACTCCCAAGTTTGGCAGCAAGAGTGAACAGAGAATCAAAGCCCTTGGCTTCAAATGAATCTATCATAAAATGTAGCCCAGTTTTGGAGTTTTTTTGTGGGTAAATTGCACCTAATTACATAGATATTAATTACAAATGTCCTTACTCCAAGGGGCCATGAGCTTTCTTTACATATGTTAGAGCTTAAAGGGACTATGTGCCAACATATGTGCAAAGTAACGTTCATTTAATAGCAATCTGATTGGCAGTATTTAGTCATAAACAATATTTTAAAGCATTATTAGCTTAATGCCCCCTTCCCTTCCAATGCGAGGCAGTGCAAACTTGAAAACAGAGTGTGAAAATCCTCAACTGGACTTTCTTAGTACTGTCTTGTTCCTCACCTCTCAGGTTAGTACAATAGCTCTATCCAAATCCAGCCAACTCAGAACCATGCTACAGTACACACAAGAACAAGCACAAAGTATAGACAGGAAGAAAGTAAGGGCTGGTACTTTCTGTTGATATAAAATACTTTAGAGCCTATATTGTCCTACAAATAGCTTTTCTTTCAGTTTTTCCATGAGTGGTATATGACAATCACAGGCTAGCACCTAGTATATTACTACCACATACTTCCCAATAATATATTGTTGAATGTTTTAAGAAAAGTGCTAGATCCCATATAAGACATTTTTAAAAAACCCCTAAAACAGTAGTCAAACAAAACTGCATAAGTAATGGGATATTCTTCAGAAAGACTGCTACAAAAAAATCCTCTTTTCAAGAGGTTCTCTTCAACATCATCAGGGCAACTGAACATCTAGGAATGTTTGACATATTTTGCTTGAATTGACCAAGTGTGGTACAACTGCTCTTGACTTTGGCTTTGTTGTTTGTTGGTTTCAGGTTTTTTTGTCTAAAGCTCAACAAAATGATGTATACCTACATATTTATTTACGTTTGCCAATATATGCATGAGGAATGTAATGAAGTGGCATTGTGCTGCAAGTAGCTCAGCAGATGTTGAAATTAGTTCCAGTTCCTGAAGACAACTTCTTGACAACATAGTCTCAACATTCACAATAACCAAAACATGGGATTCATAACATCATCCTTACAAATATATACTTTATCCCCCTCTGTGTTGTAAACCCTCAGCCTTACTTGTTTCCTTGTACTTTATGATCGTATGTGCCTGCATGCTTATAACCAGATACATATCCTGAGTTATCCACCAGATCTTCTCGACCAGCTCTGCCTTTTCCTTTGCCACTGGCATCAAACCTCTCTTTGTGAGAACCTGTGAATTTTGAAGTATCTGTAAGGCGTGAAACAGTGGGAGATGCAACAGTTTTCTATTGGAAAAAAAAGAAAGAAACAAAACAAAAGACACATCAGAAATCAGATATTCTTAATACAGATGCTTTTACATGCTACCAAGACTTAAATCTTTGCTAATGACAAAGATTATACCTACTCATTTCCAGCAGTAGGATACAAAAGATGTTTGTTTCTCGCCATTACATACAATGAATTGTCATTATAATATACCAGAAAAGGAAATAGCATCAATTATGTCAAAACCTTCTGCAAGAGGCTTTCAGTAGGAGATACTTTAGATTAATAAAGACTTCTAAGCACCAAAGATACGAAGAAGTAATATCACATTTTGAACCATGTTCAAAATCCATTATGTCAACATGAAAGCATTAAAGCCTGGCTCCACCAATATAGAAAAATTATTCCAATACAACTAGAATTCATTGCTTCATAAGACAACTTCATTCTAAACTCTAGGACTCACGAGAGAAGTAACAAACTGGAAGGACTGAAAGTTATTTCTAATGTTAGCAAATTTGCAGTCTATGAAATGGCACTGAGCAAAGACTTTCCTTCCACTGAATCATATCAGGCTCCTCAAAAATCAGTTTTGTTGTCATTGAGACAAAGAAAATTTGACTATACAAACAGAAAAAAAAATATTTTACAAAACAACAATATAGAAGCATGATAACCTGTGTGCTTGGACTAGGAGCAGCCTCTTTGATCCTTAAATTTCTATTTTAAAATCAGGGGAAGAAAAACTACACAAGACTTTTGAGCTAAAACTAACAAAGAGTGCTAAAATCTGGCCATCTTTTTTATGTGCACCACCAGTCACTATCTGAAAGAAAATGACCACTGGAGCATTCTTTGCTCAAAACAGCATTGCTAAATGAGCTTTAAGGAATTCTGTCTTACAGTCTTAAGAGTACTATTTGCAGAAGTGGTTATTTTTCTATACTGAAAAAATAGGTATCAAGACAATACTTAGGAGGAAGTATTGGTCTAATATATACAGTTTACTTGTTCACATTGACCTGGTAGCACCTTATAACCAGGAAAGCTCCAAATGCAACACAAGGGCAATATTCAATATGGAGTTAACGAAACTTAAAACATATTTAGTCTCCTTGTGTTTAAAAACCACTACTTTACAGAAAATCAGTTTTATCTAGATATGCATACACTCTCTACTGTCATATCCACAGAGTAAGTCTCTGAAAGTCTACCTGACTGCCTTTTCTTTATCAAATTCATTCCCAGGACAGACTGCTATTCTGAGAATTTGCAAGGGTAAACTTAATCACTATTTGAAAAAGAAAGACTACAGCTTCTGCTCCTCTGTTTCAAAGGTGCAGCATGAAATGTACGAAATTTTCCTCAATACATAAACTACAATATAAACATATGAGAATTTTTGTACCATAACATATTTAGTAACATACATACTAAAACTTGTGTGAGTGGATGGAAATGCACACATATTAACATGCAAGAAGAAACAGTAAAACAAGGATTAATAGAATGGCTCATGTCAATAATGAAGGATGTTCCCAGAAAATCATTCCCAGTAGTAAACTTGAGAAATGTGTTTATATCAAGACACCTGCATTCTGATAAGACCACAACACATATGACTTATCAGAAAATCAAAGTGCATCTTTACAACAAGATGATAGGAGCATGCCACACAAGCCCTTCCTTTTCCTATTAATCTGTAGGGAAAACAGCAACATGTTTCAAACCAACAAAGAAAACTGAGGATGGGCAACAGCTTGGCAGGTTGAAAAATATGACCTTTTTGTTCTGAAAAACAATTAAACAAAACCTAAATCCCAGCACAAGGAACAGTACAAATCCAGAGCAAGAATAAAATTGATCCCACATTCTGTGGTCTTTCAGCCCAAGATGGATCAGAAGGTTTCCTGCATCACAGGAGTCACAATATATGAAATGAACATTAAGGCAGCAGCTGCAAGGCGAACATTTTTTCTCCAATTTTTTTTTTTTTT
>WEKY01005268.1:12765-48109 GCA_013390045.1 Picathartes gymnocephalus
TTTTTTTTTTTTTCTGAGTAAGAACAGCAGCTTGTTCCTACTTTGCATGTAAAGTGACTGGTGTGCCCCTTCCCACATGACAGACTATTACAATTGAAATCCTGTTGATTTGCTGTTGGAAAATTTCTGTGAAATGGGAGGCTCACTTTATTTCCAATAATACGCAATTCAAAAACTGTTAACTCCTTGTACATTATGCTCTCACTCCCTGAACTGATATATCTATATAAAAGATCAGAGATGAGATGCCACTACAAGGCTATGCAGAACACCTCTTTTCTCCTTTTTCTTCTTCTTTTCCATCATTCTTATGATGAATGTGTATACATTAAAAAGAAAATACTCCTTTCTTTTTAACGTTGTGTGAACATTTTTAAGGTTGTGCTAAGATGCTTTCATCCAAAAAAGCCTTTGTAAATACAGAGTAGAATATACAACAGCTTCATATCCATCTTGGGCCCCTCAACCAGAAGCAGCTAGTGGTACTATAAATCACAGAATCATAGAAAAGTCCTGTGACTGAGCACTACTGAAAAAAGACTTGCTCCATCATCTTTGCACCCTCTCCTCAGGTATTTATATACATGGATGTGATTCACCCTCGAGCCTTCTCTTCTCCAGGTTACACAGTCCCAGCTCCCTCAGCCTTTCCTCATAGAAGAGATGCTCCAGTCCCTCCATCATCTTTATGGTCCTTTTCTGGACTCTCTCCAGTAGCTTATCAGTCTTCTCCTGGGGAGCCTAGAGCTGAATGCAGGACTTCAGATGAGACTTCACCAGTGCTGGGCAGAGGGGAAGGAACACCTGTTTGCTTGGCAATACTTCTGATGCAGCTGAGATACCAGTAGCATTCCATACAGCAAGAACACCTCTCTGGTTCATGTTCAGCTTGGTGTCCGTGAGCACTCCCAGGTCCATTTCAACCTATCTCCTTTCCATCTGCACGGCCCCTGCATGTACTGGTGTGTGGGGCTCTTCCTCACCAGTTGCAGGACTTTGCACTGCTTGCTGAAGTTCCTGTCAGCCTATATCTCCATCCTGTCAGGGCCCTCGGGATGGCAACCATCCCATCGGGATGGCCTATCAGCCACTCCTCCCAGCTCTGTGTCATCAACAAACTCACTGAGAATATACCACACCCTATCATGAAGATGATTAACAAAGATCTTAAACAGGACTCGACTCAGTATCCCTGGGGTACACCACTGTTTTCCAGCCTCCTAGACTTTGCACTGTTCATCACCACCCTCAGGGCCCAACCATTCAGCCTGCTTCAAATCCATCTCAGTGTCTGCCCACTCAGCCACTACAGCAACAGCTTGAGGGGCTGTGAGACAATTATAAGAGACCACATCAAGGACCTTACTGAAGCCCAGGCAGACACTGTACTACTCTCTTCTCCCTCTATCTACTCAGGCAGTCATTTAATTGTAGAAGTTTACAGGTCAGTCAAGCACAACTCTCCCTTGGGGATCAGAAATGACGATTACTCCTGATGACTTTCTTGTCCTTCATGTGCCTGGATATGATTTTAGGATTAGCTGTACCATTACTTTCAGTGTCTTAACATGAAGAGTTTATCCATAAAGATTCCTCTATGAGCCGATGACTTATTTTTAGTGAACACCCTTTATGAACTGAATGTGCAACCAACTGTTTTTATCAAAATGTTTTTTTCTGTTTCTGAACCAAAGCAACTATGCAGATTAAACTGGATATTGAGCAAAAGGCAAACCCAATTGAAAGGATGGCTGTGAGTTCATTCTTCTCTACAACCCATCTGCTCATTATTAATTGCACAAGGGTATTGGGAGGCAAATTTTAAAAAGTGGGGGGCGGGGGGAGAAAGCTGACCAGACTTCTTAAGTGAAGAAAAATGTACAAAGAAATATAGTGAAGAGCACAAAGGGCTGGATGAGGACAGTTTCCACATTAGCAAGTTACTACTCTCCCTTCTTTTTCACAATCAATTGCATACAAATGATTCTGCCTTGTCATATAGCTATTCTGCTTGAATTGTTTACTATCTAAATTAAGTTACATAATCTCTCTAGTTATATTATTCTAAAGGCAATAAATTCCTTGGAGCCCATGAACTTTAATTTTTGATTTTTAAAAAAATTTCTCTTAGGAAGAAAGTTTTACTTAGCACAACAGAATCAAACATGATCATTTAGTGTTCCAAATTGAGTTTATTCATTTTTTTGCGCATTTTTTGTTAGCAATTCAGTATTTTTCCTTGCTTTGTGTTAGTTTCTACAGAGAAGTACAGCTAAGACAGCAAGGGGCTTGAAGTATGTGACACACACAGAAAAGATGACAGGAATATGTTTATTGAGACTCAGAAGGAAAAAGGGAGAGACAAATCTTATTCCTGTCCTCAACAGAGTGGTTATATTAGAAACAGAAGTAAACAATAATAGGCATGATGTGGAAGATATGAAATTCCAACTAGACACATGAGAATTTTTCACCACTGTAGTTGGTCAAGCCTGGAAAGAGTGGGGGATTCTCTGTCCCTGAGGATTATCAAAACTTAAAATTACTAAGTCACAGAACAATTTAGGTTGGAAAGAACCTTTGAATATGAGTCTTTATCTAGCATAAAGCCTAGTCACAGCAAGGCTCAAATAAGCTTACACAGAAACTTCTCCAGTCAAGTCCTGAACACCTCCAAATTTCCACGGGCAACTTATTCCAGTGTTTCACCATACTACACGTAAGCAAAAAAACCCAAAACATTCCACCATCTCGCCCAAATTATATATTACCAATATTCCAACTTCTGTCTGTCTGAAACAGCCCTCATACCAAAGACAGGAAGTGAAAGCTGTAGTCCTTAAACTCTGGAAACCTTAACAAATGCCACACTCCTCCCTTGCCCTTTCTTAAGAAAGACAATTCTGCAAACTTACACAGATTTTGCCTGCTACATCAAGATAACTAACAAATCAAGGAGCAGTTTATAGAGCAAGCAAGACAGTACATTTCATTATTTTTGAGAATTTGAACTAGTTCCAGAAATGTATTGTCAGCCCTTAGGAAACTGAAATGAACTACAGTGAAAAGGAAATGAGAGAACAGAAGTCAAGAACATGCATTTTGTCTACAGTAGTACAGACATATGTAGCAGTTTGCTGAAGAAAAATATACCCACGGAAAGCTCTGCAGCTGCACTGGCTTGGTTTGTTTGCAGCAGGAAAACTGCATGAGTTTTATTTTATTTATTTTTTACTCAAAAGACCCCGTAAAATCAACTTTTGTGTTGCTAGAAGCACCATATGAAGCTGGTGCCATAATCACAAAAATAAGGTAACAGTGGAGGACTGAAAGATTTCCCACACTTTCAGGACTTCTCCTTCCAGAACAAAGTTGAGGCAAAGAAGAAGGAAGACGATTCAGTGCTGCCAAGGTAGTGTTCCTCATTTTCTGTCAGCACACGCTACCATCCCTTCTACAAAGCTCACAGTTCAAAACCCAAGCAAATGCCACAAAAGCTCCGCACCCAGCACAGTGCAAAGGGCTCCACGAGCAGGGCAGTGCAGCACCACACACTTGCAGCTGCACGGGGCTCACTTCTGCAGCACCACAGCCCCTGGCAAGCTCGCAGGAACTCTCTGCTGGGTGGCTCTGCACACAGCCTGGCACTATTCCCAAAAGGCTCTCCAGAACCAATTCCTGGGAAGGAAAAGCACCGAGAAAACCTACTGGACTTCAGGAATATCCCACGTTCAAAACAGACACCGAGTGCCCTCGCTTTCACAATAAACTGCTGGCTCCACTGAAACAACTTTGCCTGAAGGTATTTTCCACTGCTTGCCATCACTGACAAATATTCACGTTTGATTTAAAGCTGCTCCACAGCTTAGGAAGAAACTTAATGATGGCAAACCCTGTAGTAGGGGTTTCTGGCTGGTTCTCTTTCCTGAATTACAAATGTCCAGATAGTACAGAAGCAGTCCTTGCCTGCCTCAGGGACCAACTGCGTCTTTTCAGCAATCCGTGCTGGGAGTGCCTGCACTGCCAAAAAGGATGGTGACAGGCAGCAGGTGAGCTGCTCTTGTTACTCCTCACCACAAGGCTACAACATCTTAGCCACAGTACTCCTGCCTATGCTGTCAGCTGCAGTCAGCTTTCCTCGCTGAAACTGAATGCTTTCCTACATTTGCTCCTTCAACCATAAAACTTCACTATCTAACAGCACATCTTCCTAGAAAAAGTTGCCATGGAGATCTCTTGATGCAATTAAAATGTTCTGGGAGCCTGCAGAATCAGCACCAACATTCACAGTCTCAGCAACATTTTGAAAATTATTGATCTGCTGGTAATATCCACAAGCTTTTTGAATTGAGAAACAAAAAGTAACTGTAACATGGAAAAAAAATTTCAAAGAGAAAGTTTGCCCCCCCTTTTTTTTTTTTTTCGGGGGGGGGGGGGGGGGNACTCCCTACAAAAACTGTATTTACTTTGTTTTTAAATTCACAGGGATACATGCACATGCATTAAAAGTCTGCAGAAAGTCAGAAACAGAGATCAAGCTTCAAATAAAATCTGGATTTCATTCATGATCCTCCAGTTTAGCACGTGCATAGACACAGCCACACAAAACAAAACAATAAGCAACTCCACTTCAATAATGCCAGAAAATAACACCATTTTACCTAATCCTGGTGAGGACTTTCAATGGAGTGGTTCCCAGTAACGCTACTCAGGTGATATAACACTGCAAGTCCAAACTCTTATATAGAGTACCTAAACCTTCTCACCAACTAGGAGTCCAGCTAGAACTAGAGCAAAAGACATCAAAACAGTGCCTAATATGTGACACCACTTCCAGCAATAAATTCACACTAATCTGTTAAATCTGCCTGACCCAGGTCTAGCTCCACCAAGAAAAGACCATGTGTTCTATCCAGCCATAAGGCCAGATCAGGTGTTGCCCATTTGGCACCTACAAAGACCTTTTCCTTTCCTCCTCTTTAAGATTAGTGCCTTAACTCCAGTTCTCCAGCATTTCAACAGTCCAAGTCACTACATGGTCCCAACTCATGGGATCTAGCAGTCTGATTAACATGACCTTCCACAAAGTTAAAATCAGTGTGCCAACACTTCCCTGAGGAGGTTTTTTATTGTTATTCGTGGTGAAAACAAAACAGAAATATATTAGTCATTTTTTTTTAAGTGAGGGTGTTGCTGAATCCTTCTTCAGCTTTATGTTAATCCCTCTTCCTAATTTTTTTCATGTATTTCCTGAAGAGCCTCTATTCATTCAGTGCAGCACTCCAGTCAGAAGAACTGTGTTAACACACCTGCACAATCCCAGTGAATCGCACCTCTGCAACTAATTTGCCCTGCTTTCCCCATACTACATGCTTTTGTGTGCAGGCATTAGAGATGGACCCCATGTCGTGCTGCATTTACAGAAGAGCAAGAACCTCCCTTGTCAAGCTTGTCACCTAGACGTATCTGCTCTGCCCTTATGATCTTTCATCTTCAGGTTATGGTAACTTTCCATACCCAGTCTAATAGTCTCCTCAGCAGATCAGTAAGCCTAGTTTGTAAAGATACTCTTGTTCCACTTTGTTAAGATTTATTCCATCCCTGCTGAGTAGCCCTCATTTCTCTGGTCCCAGAAGCCAAAGCCTCATCTTCAACAGAAGCCATACAGTCCACCTCCACCCAATCTTTCCTCCTCTCAGGATTGGGAAGACAAGATCTGAGCTCCATACTCATCAGCCTCACCCCTAGACCTCCATAGTTCCTCTTTATATGCTCCAGGCTACCTCCACAGCAGTACTCTTGGTACCCACAAGGAAGAGGAAGAAGAGGTCCACATTAGGAGGCTGGACAAGTCTCAGCTGTGCATCTGCAACAATTCCAGATCCTGGCACATACCAAGCAATAAAACTCCTGAGACATCAGGTGAGATCAGAAAATAAATCCCTTGATCATCTACAAGAAGAATCTCCAGTAATTATCTGTGACTTGTACCCATTACACTGGACTCCTGGTACAGCACTGCTGCCAAAGTATAATGTCATCCATTATGGAACAGGGAATGTAATACCACATGAGATATTCCAGATGGCAAAATCTTCTGTGACTTGACTGACTGTTCACTCAACTCCTTTCCAGATTTGCACTAACACACAGCTCATGCTAAGGCCTGATGTAATTACAAATCTGTGGCCAGCTCTCATTCAGCTAAGGATCCTTAAAAGAACCTGTCTGTCCCCACAGTGTGAGATAGTGCTGGTCAACACTATCACTCATTTTCCCTTTTTTGTGTGAACACTAAATTCAGGCTCAGCTGACTCTGATGGGTCTTGTTGATCCTCACCCATGCTCATGATACTATATGTATTCTGAAACTGAAGAACTGCAGGTGGAGCAGATCCATGACTTTTTGTTGCCAGAAGCCACAACTTTCAGCCTCCTCTATCTCAACAGACTCTGTCCTCTTGGTCTCCAGCTGTCACTCCTTCTTCACCTTGTGTAGCTTGGGTTTTCCACAAATACCACGTCAGTCTCCATCTTCTCTCACCATCTGGAATCTCAGGACCTTGACCACAGCACATTTCCCACAAGAGTGGCCACCACCACCCTGACCTCCAGGAAGACATAGGAGCTCTCTGAAGCATGCAACATGGATATAGGAGTCCTTCCCAATAGAGCCAAGGACTCTGATGTGCTAATGGCAGTCCTGCAGACTTCTACATCTTAATGAATGTCCATGTGCTGGACAGTTTACAGACTACCACTGTACAGTCTTCAAGCAGATCCACATAGTCTTAAGTGGAATGTACCTAACAGGTACATTTTGGTGAGAATATGATCTTACCCACATCAACAGTTCCCTGAGCACCCATCACACAGCTTTTAAAGTGCTGTTGCTGCTGTATTGCCCTGCCATACTCATCTCACCAGTAACCTAACTGGATTGAGCCCTAAACAACCTGATCTGCCTTTAAGTTAGTCCTCTCGTGAGCAGAAGGTTTCAATGAGATCATCCCAGATCCCTTGCCCTTGAAATTGTTCTGCATTTCTATGTCAAGGACCCTGAAGTTCAACTGGCTTTATTTTAACTGCAAGCAATGACCAAAGCAAGGATCTGTTCCCCAGGAGGTGTAGAAACGCATTTAGCATTGTTATGGCACACAGCTTTTGGTACAGGAAAAGAAAAAACCTCAGTTTTGTTCTTGGTAACCTCTGTAGGAATGAGGCAATTAAAAGGCCTTAGACTTCATTTACATGTCTGTTTACAACTGTCCAAGTTACACGACCTGCACTGTATATTCTAGGGCCAGATCACTATCAAGTGAGCTAATAAAGCCACTGACTTCATTAACCCTTATCACTTTCCTGTTGACTTTTTTCCTGTGTGACAAAGTCAATTATACACGTTCTGTTGCAAGATTAGAAAGCAGCCTAAAATTCATTCGGTTTCAATGTCTGGCTGCTGAGTCTTTTCAACCACATCAATCACAAGCAGGGATTTTTGTAACTCTACAACATTCTGAAGGAGAAGTAAAAACAAACAGAAAACAATAAAAAAATCTTCTATCACTTCTATCACAACATGTACTAATATCCTCATTATCTGATGTGAAGGTAAACTTTCCAACTGTCCTGAAGGAGTGCTTTCCCCAGGCTTCCATTTAGTCCAGACATACTGGCCCTGCTGCCTGCCTCCCCAAAATACCCGGTACAGAACATAAGAAGCTAAGACACAAAAATCCCTACATGCTGCTGAAGTATTTTTATCTACAAGCTTCACTTTATCATGCTTTCAACTCCTTCCCTAATACGTTTAGAGTAATATGTCAGTAGTCACATAAAGTTTTCTGTCTGAAACCTGAACCAAATCTAAATGACCTACAGCAGAGTTTTACAGAGCAGGGCACACACTACATGGCATGACTGACTTACCCTAGAGCTTTTAAGAAAAGCTTAATGTAACTTTGTCTAAGCATACAGAAAGCAGCACAACTTAAAATTTCCACAATATCAACTTGCTGAAGTAAACAAAGCATTAGAAAGCTTGTATAGGGATTTCATATCTGCACTCCTGGGTTGCAGGAGGAGAGTGGCCATATATTCATTTATTTATTTTAGTGTCTTTAATTACCAAGTTCATGGGTCATTTTTGCCATTCAGGAACTAAATTAGCATGAGAAAACAAACATGAAATTTGGTTTTACGTACACACACACACACACCCCCTCCCAGCCTACAATCTCCCTCCTTTTTAAGCTCTGCCTCCTTGCCCCTTACTTTTCCAGGTACAGAAGATATTCTGATTCCCCTTTCTTCACTTCTTCAACTCTCCCCAGAACTGCACATATTGAACAGTCAAACCTCACATTGCTGGCTTGTATTTCCTCTCCACTCTTCTCCCCCTGCTGCTGGCACACTCATATACCTCTGCAGAACCTATATGATACCACTCTGCATCTGCAAAGCTCTCTCATCTGTCCCACACACAGAAAGAGGCTGTTCCCTTAGTAGCAGACACTGATAATTTCAATGTCTGCCTGCTGAAATACCAAAAACGGAATCAGGAGTAAGGCCTAGAAGAACATATACAATTCGAAGTAAGAATCCTTGAGCAGGTGAAGAAGTTATTCAAATTTATCAAGGTAAGTAAAGAACAAAAACGAAGGTTCAATATTTTAAGTCTGTATCACAATTATCTCTTGTTTTAAATCAGAGTACAAGAGTAATAAAATAAAATCTTGTAAAAAGTTGACTTATTTTACAACTCAGAAGAGATCTTTCCACTTGATATTTACCCTGATCATTTGTAGAGAACCAATTTCTGGAAAGATTATATTTTCATTCACAGCTTTACAGGCAAAATTCAGGAGGATCACAAATTTTAAGCAGATGAACTAAACCAACAGAACTACTCAAGCTGATGGTAAACACTCCAGTATCTCCTAAGATACTGAATAAAAGCTTGTCTAGCCTGGGCATCTGAAAGGACAACCAAGCTTATGTACAGTATGCTTTATAGCTTCCTTTTCACATACAAAGCTTAATACCAGTATTTTAAAATTAAAAAGAAAGAACATTATAGCTCTGACAGACTTGGAACAAACAAGGAACAAAGACTGGAACACATGATAATTATTCCCAGATTTCCAGTGTTCTGGGATTCATATGGTGAAATTAAATGTATTTTAAGATGCCTTTGCTTTCTGGTATTTCACAAAACATCTTAGAGCTTTTTATTGAGGCTCTAATTTAATGTCCTTTTACTCTTTTTGATTTGGATACACCACTCTTCATAACATTTCATTGTTCTAAGCATATACAAGAGCTCAGGATATTCCTGAGGTGCTACTAGGTGATAGTATAGTTCCTAGAGGGAGCAATGACAGTGCCACACAAGAATACATAGTAGTGCAATACTCAGTTGCTATATAGTCTTTGCTCCCATTCTGCTGCCTTCGGGCTCATAGAAAATTGGATTTGTGGATTGTACAGGGAAGCAGGTGAGCATAACAATACTGAAGTAGAACAAAGGACAGGTAGAAACAATCTGTCCATTAGATCAGTAACATACCGTTACTCCAGTTAAACCTGGGCCTTTTCCTTCAATTAGTTTATACATTTCTTGAAGTGCTTCCTCATCACTTTTGCCTTTAAATCGCTTCTTGGAGAGTTCTTGAAGAGCTTCCTTAAACTGCTCAAAAGTAATAGTTCTTACAGACTTTCCCCTGTTGAAACAGACAGCAATTGAAAGAAATTACAAGAGAGCACAAAAAACATTCCAAGAATAGCAGAATAGCTTCACTTTACTGCAGTGAACAACAGAAAATTGCAATAGAACAGGAAGGCCCATGTAGCCCATTTATGGTGTCAAATAAAACATATCTAAGGAATATCACTTTATTTTTATATGTACATCAGTAGGACAGCACCTTATAGACTTCCCTTGATGAATGTTCAGAAATAAGGAGGAAATAAAGGGACTGGGTCTACTGTCAAAATGCCTGCAGCTCATCAAATTAAATACAGTCTCATTTGGTCGATCATTTATAAAGCCTGCATATATAAGACAAGAACTGAAGCATATTAGGTACGTCTTTTTATCTACTATTTTTTTTATTACTCTTTGAATAACAGGTTATCATATTATTTATAAGTTACTATTCATGTATTCAACAAGCAAATTAAGAATTATTCTGCTATTGCATAAAGCAAACTATTGAAAAGTATTCAAAAACTTGAAATTCCTCCTCAATTGAAGACTGACACCTTTTTAAATGACACGTTAAAATTCAATACCTGTTTTCCTTCGTAGAACATCATCTTCAAAAAACATTCAAAGGTATACAGAAAACACAACATAGTAGTCTGGTAAGCTCATAAACCTCCCAGAAATTTGGAGCTGGATACTTGCTGTAGTTTTCACTAATAGGAAGACCATATTTTCACATTAGTAAATTACTTACTTATACTTACTTTTAATAGAGAGGATTTTGCTGTACAAGTGTGTGGTGCAAAATCTGACAAATGGGAAATTCACACTTTACAAACATCAGTTTATACTGTCATTCCTGCAGATCTTTTTTGGTCCACCACACCAAACGGTTCAGTTGATAGAACTTATACAAAGCATTCACTACAGAGATGTGTTTAACCAAAAGGAGGTTAATGCATGTCTGTTTTCTAGCATTTTAAAATACTCAGTTTAGGCAGGAGATAAAGTTGCAGAGTATGCACTGTTCCACTCAATTCCCTAACATTAAACTAGTTTTAGTGTTCCTCATTTCAAAATTCAGGTATGAAGCCACAGCATTAGTGAGTTTACTCACCATTAAAAAAACCCCAGCTATTTTTAGTTGTTATGAATTACAGCAGACACAAACTAAACCTTTTCCTGTATTAGTAAATTACAAATTCTCTGATCTTTTGAATAAGAATTTACACCCCAAAATTTAGCCATATATTTTGAACTAAAATTTAGCACATCAAATAGAATCATTTTCAAAAATATGTTTTGATACTTATGCTAATATAATCTTAAATAGTACCATCTTCAAAAGCAGAAAATGTTTACAATATTACAAAACTCTCACAGTTAAAGTAATATTTGAGAGTCCATGTTGCTGGGAAACATGGTACTACACAAGGGTTTTTTTGCTGCTTGAGCACTTCTCTTTATGCCAATTTAGAAAACATTTCAAGCAAATCAGAGGAAAAAAATAACCAAGCACCACCACACAATCCAGACCAGTCCTTTCAACAGAGACAGCTGTTTATATAGGAATAAACAATAGATCCTAGGATAGAGAAAGTGTGCACTGCCAACAGAAGTTGTGGCTTAGAAAAGCAGTACATAGAAATCTAATTTTAATTCAAGTGTCAAAAAGACCATTGTGAAGAGCAATTCAGCTATATGTCATGGATTTATCTTTGATCTTCTCTTGGATACCTTCAGTGGTCAAATCTCTCTCAGCTGGAGGATGCCTCCACTAATGAAAAGGGGAAGTAAGATTTCGGTTTAGCAACCAACAGTTAGAAAGTGACTCCTACTTCAATTAACTAAACAAAAAATGAAATTTTATCCCAGGCTTTTAAAACAAGGAGAAATTGGTTATTCACAACAAAATTCAACACTAAGGGAACCCTTTACATAATTGTTTGTTACTAGTATTCTTTATCTTAAGTGCAACGCAACATATGTAGCAAACATCAGCAAATCCCACAAAATAAACTTTATGTGTTTTTTTAACAAAAATTGCTGTTTGCAACTATTTGTCTGCTTTAGGTAAAGCATGTGCTGGAGTATCTCTCAGAATTAGCTCGTAAAAGAACATCATGACAGTAGGAATGAAGAATATAACCCAGCATTTCATTAATCAGAAAGACACATGGAAAAAAAACCTGCAATTAACTACCTGGAATTTCTCCAGGATTCTCATTAATAGGATTAACATCCCTCTTCTGATGAAACGTGTCCAAGAACTTTTAAGTAGCTCAAAAGGTCAAGACTTGATTTTGTTTTGCCTCTCATTTAGAAAAAGAAAGCATTGACAATCACTGTAGGCTTCAGCATAACAACACCCTAAGGCCCTAAATTCTCTACAGACTCACAGCCAAGTCTAGCACACAGGCCTTGCAAAGGCAGCTTTCTGTAGCACATAGGCTTAGCTTGGATCATCAGTGAGGATCATCGCAATGGGAAAGAGAGATCACTTTCAGCAAAACCAGCAGAAATTCATGTTGACTCGTTTATTTTGCACGGAATATTCTGAGCTGGAAGGGACCCACAAGGATCATCAAGTCCAATTCTTAAGCGATCAAACCCATGACATTGTCACTATTAGTACCACACTCTAAGCAAATGAACTGATCTCAGGGTTTTATTAACACATGAAGAACATTTGGTTGCACACTTATTAAACAGAAGAGTATAACTTTTTTTGTGTGAATTAAAAGGAAAAATACATAAATATGGCTGCCAAGAGGAACAAAGTACATTTGGCCTAAGACACAGGTATACCTACCTCTCACATTTAGTCTTTTCCCGGTCACTTACATGGGGCAAGAAAATGAGTGGATTTTCCCCCTTCAGCTTAAGGTATAACCACAAAATGGGCACGTATATGACCAATGTAGTATTGCAGCTGGATCCCAAAAGAGAAACAAATGTACATCATAGCTGATATTCTTTACCAGCAAACAACATTAATTGGAGTGATGTTAAAAATAGGATTGGGAGTGAAGGAATTTTTGCAACTATATCCCAAGTTTCCTCAAAAAAAAAGCTTTAATTTTGAAATTTGTTATCTTTTTCTACACTCCAAAAATATCCCCTCTCACTCCCCCATCTATTACAATATTATCAAATCTACTCGTAAAGCATCATCATTAATTTCAAAACTCTACAGCTGCAACATATGTCAAGTCTTGTGGAAAACCCTAGGAACACAATGTCTTCTGGCACTTTTGGTATGTGAGGTATGGTACATGCATGCCATGTACTAGCATCTAAATTACCAAGCAGTAATCCTACATCCCTCCTGTCTCTAGACACAGGTCTTGAAGAGCCCTGAGCAGTTGCTGTCATCACGATTACTAACTAGAACAGCATGCTCTTCTGTCTGTACAATCATGGGTTGAATGTATAGGAGACCACTGACTGAGTAGGTAGAAATGACAGAGGAACTCTTTCAACGAACCTTGATTTACACTCTCTCCAATCCAGGTCCAAAAAAATGCCCTAATGACTTGCAAGTACTATTGGATGGAAAACTGGACATGAGCCAGCCACATGCACTCCCAGCCCAGAAAGCCAACAACTGTGCCTTGGCTGCACCAAAAGCAGCACGGGAACAGGGTGACGGGGAGATCCTGCCCCTCTACTCTGCTCTGCTGAGTGCCCACCTTGAATACTGTATCCAGCTCTGGGGTCCCCAGCACAGGAAAGACATTGGCCTGTTGGAGGGAGTCCAGAGAAGGGCTGCAGAGTTGATCAGAGAGAAGGCACACCTCTGGCACGAAGAGAAGTTGGGAGAGTTTGGGTCTTTCAATCTGGTGGAAACATGGCTCCAGGAGACCTTACTGCAGCTTTTAGGGGGCTTACAAGGAAGGATGGGGGCAGGCTTTTTAGCAGAGCTGTTGTGATAGGCCAGGGTAATGGTTGTAAACTAAAATTGGGTAGATTCAGACTAGATATAAGGAAGACATTTTTAAGAGGGTGGTGAAACACTGGAAGAGGTTGTCCAGAGAAATGGTAGATGGCCCATCCCTGGTCAGGTTGCATGGGGCTGTAAGCAACCTGATCTCATGCAATATGTCCCTGCTCGCTGGGGGAATGGCAAGGTGGTGGTATTTACCAAGATGACCTGTAAAAGGCTCCCTCCAACTCAAACTGTATGACAAATTATAGTACTATGAACACTGCATAACACACAAGGCTGTCATATCCTCAGTTTATTTTCACCATTTTTAATGCCCTGTTCACATTCAGGAAATCCCTTCCTTGTACCAGCTTTTCAGATCTCATGAACTAAAAAAAAAAAAACCAACTCATAACACCCCAAATAAACTAATTCCTTTCTGTTAAGCAACTGCTACAAAGAATCAGCTTCTTTGTGTATATTTGTAACTTGTTTTTAGAAGCTCATTATAAATATCTCGTTTCCATGGGAATAACAAAACAAATATATTCACTTCCATTTTCCAAGTGTTTCAAGTTCAAACAACTTGTCTACAATTAAGTATGCCAAGGGTGATCACTCAGCTTTTAACCCTCATCTCTTAGGTTTAACATTCCAGAGAGCTAGTATACAAAGAAGATAAAAAAACTGTACATTAAAAAAATAAATAAATTTAACAAATCAGGCAGCAGAATGAAATTAAAACTGACCAGAAAATAAGACAAAGCAGAAAACAGCAAAAAACAAGGGAAGGTAGGAGGGAAAAAAGCTTTTGTAAAAAACTAGGTGTCATAAGGTAGGCCACTTCAATGAAATACATGAGGGACATTAATAGTAAAAATTTTTGAAGCCCTATAATTCATTATGACACAAAGAAACCTTTATGTTTAGAAAGGATACATTCTTACATACCATTCTATTTTAAGCTCTACTTACAACAAACAGAATTACTCTAATGCATCATCCTTCAGTGGCAGAAACCTTGTTCATGGTACAATAATGACAGCCTCCTGTATCCGTTTCTACATGTGGGAACAGAATGAACATATTCAGAAGAATTTTAGGAAGCTTCCCATCACTTCTCCTTGGTCTGTCCACATGTGGCCACTACACATCAGAAGATTCTCAGTTTGCTCTTGGGAGCCCAAGTTCACCTGTATAAAAGCATTAGTTCTGTGTCTGAACATTAGCACAGTAAACAAAATGCAAAGTATCAAACATTGGCCCAAAGGAGATTGGAGCAGCAAGTGATGCAGTTTTCACTTGCAAATATTGCTACTAACAGTGCCCCGGGTTCTTAAATGTGAAAGCATACTGCTGCAAATGGATACTGTGGGCTTGAATACTATTTGGCTTAACATTAGTCCACAATTTCAGCTGAAAAGCTACAAAATTACACTCCATATACCAATACACAAAATCCTTGACGTATAAAAGATCTTCATCTCCACAGCACTAGAACACTAGTTCAGTGTTAATACAACAAAGACTACAACTTAATGGGTCCTGCTGTAATCATCAAGGTACCAAAAGTCATCCCAAATTCCCATCACAATAGGACACTTTTCTCTTTTCTTACACTGAAGATAGGAAAGAAGATGTAGAATTACTGAGAGAAATTTCTATTTTTGTTAGCATGCCAGAGAGGATCACAGCAGGATACAATAACCACGACTGTTCTGCTGCAGAAATTGTCATTTACTCACAAAGGTCTAAGGAGTATAGCAGGTCTGACAAGGGTCTAAAAACACCATAACTAGAGGTGGGAGCCCAGCAAATGTTGTTGCATAAACTAACAGAAGGAGTTTTGTTTGCAAAGTTTATTTATTCTAAATAAACTAAGGTTTATTTATTCTAAATGCACCAGGAACTTGGGTGTCTGATTACTGAGCAGCCAAGTTAAAACTCAACAGCATCTTTTCTTGTAAATTAGAACAGGACTTTGGGTACTTCCTATATTTATTCCCTTCCCAAGGCAGTCTCATTCATTCAGAAAACAGAATGAAGGACCACACTGGCAAGAGAATGCATGAGCAGCTTATTTGTCACAGTTTCTGACTTATTGGCACAATAAGCCTGATCAGGCTATTTCTGATTTGCCACTATTGCTCCCACATTTATGTAGGCAACTGCTAACTAACACTAAGAAGCATTCCTAAATTATCAGAAGTAATCACTGAAAATTATTCAAATTAATCATGTAAAGGCATCATCACTGAGAACAAGACCATTAGTCTGGCGTTTTATCCTAAGGGCTAACCAAAGGCATATCTCCTAATGACAGTCAGCCCGGACTTCAATCTTTAGCCATTTCTCTTTTATCTTAACAAGCCATACTAAAAACTCACTACAGCTGAAACTTACTGATTTTCATTCAAAGACTTTTCTTATTTACCACTTTACAGCAGCAACTTTATTATCATTACTGTTAAAGCCCAGACCATTCACTCATCTTTGTTTAGTAGAACAGATATTTTCTCTTCCTTGCTACTTGTAAAAACACCAAGTCTTCATGATGTGGTCTATAAACATAATGTATGTCGATAACAATTGCTAGTGGTATTTATACTGCACACCTTGACAATCATAAGGTACCAAAAACAAATTCAAATTCCTTGAAGCAAAACAGGTTTGTACCAGTCTCTGAAAAATACAACACTCATCTAACAGATGTATTTTTTTCCAAGAATGTCTGCTGTAACATTATCACCACAAAGTCCAAGGCTGTTTAACCAAGAAGCAGATTATGCTGCAGGGCTGGTGGTTTATTTTTTCGTTTTTGTGGTTTACAATTTTCACTTTCTCCTCTCTTACACAGCTCAGAATTTCTGCTGGCTATAAGCACAATAACTCACAGCCAAGAAGTCCCAAACTAAAGGCAGGTCCCTAGGTAGCTAATCAGGCAATCTAATGGAGTATTGAAGATATCTTGTGAAGGTCTGGTTTTTGCTATGTATCAGTCAAGAACAGAATAAAAAACTCCTTAGATATATAGTGCAAAAAAACCATTTTTAATTTAAAAATTAAAAGGAGAACATCTTCTTGGATAAAACTGAACAATTTATGATTAATCCAAAGCACAGGCTTATGTATAAATTTTAAAAATACAGCTGAAGACAGATGAGCAAGTGAAGAAAGCTACTTTAATACTATCAGGGTATTTGCACTGAACTAACAGCTCTAAAGAGACATGGTTAAAGAAACCAAAATTAAGGTAACAAAACTTCCGATATCACCTCGCATTAGACTTCTGCCCAATTAATGGGTAAAACTGGGATTCTTAAATTAGACATCTGCATGTTGATGCAAGCAAGAGTAATTCGGCAAGTTGTGAGGAAAGAGGCATAGAAGATATCTTAAAAAAAATGATCCTAGGAAGAAGGTACAGCAGAGATCTTCAGCTAAGGTAGTGGTCAATTCTGGAACACAGGCACCTTTGAACGCATGGCTATTTACCACAGGCAGATTCTTCTGAGTGGAAGAGTACAACTGACAACGAAGACATCCAGGTGACCTTCACAATTAATCTCTGTAAGACAGATAGCATCTTGGCCAAGTCACACTATAGGAGTTGGACTAGATGGCTTCATAAACCCCATGACCACAAGAAAACAACATTATCAGTTTTCCAAGAAAGAAAAACAAGGCAAGCACAATGTAAAATGCAGTACAAAATTCTCTCACTACATCACTGCAAATAGTCATGACATACAGAAACCTCTCTGGGAGTGGGCCACAAGGGCAGAACACCTCAGATCATTCACTGAGGTGCTGAATTTGGAATGGCCAGTTTTCCCTCCTAGTGCTTTTTGTCTCATTAATGAGCAAGAGTAAAGCAGAGTATGCCCTATTCTAAGTATCTGAAACTGGGACAGTTGCTATGCTGTAAAAATCTGAAGGAAGTGGACATCAATGGCTCACCAAACTTGCATTCAATACCTTTATTAGACTTCATTGCAACTTAAATATTTTAGGCTTCTCTTATGAAAACTCGGTTTTCTGATACTTGGGTTAATACTTCTCTTGACTTTTTTTCTATCCTATATGCTTCCGATGTGCTTCACTCATGGTGAAAATTTGTTTCCTTTAAAATAAAATCTGAAATTCAAAAAAAAGACAAACCAAACAGCTATGAGCCTATCAGATAAAATAGTATTGGGAATGGAACAAAGGGGGACTTGAGAAAGAATACAACTTGGCAAAAACATTACTAAGTAAAAGCTTCCAAAGGAAAGTAAATCCCAGAATGAGTTAAAGGGGTTAAAGAGATTTAATGAGATTTGCAGAGGATGAGGAAAAGAAAAAGTCCAAGCAGACAGTAGGTCTGATAGTTATATACAGCTTAGAGGAAAAATGAAATTAGCTAAAGAGAGTAGCAGAATCCAATTATTTCACATTTGTTTGGGGTTTTCTTCAGTTTAAGAGAACAAAAATAATGTTATATTTGAATATTTAATAATGAAGATTCATGTAATAGTTAGCTACTGATAAGAACTATTAGGAAAACTGTGAAGCCTGAAGAAAGCACATGCCCTAACTTACATCAAAAGAGTTTGCAAGTGTATTTGGCATGACAGGCACGGACCAGAGTTTGGAATGAGATAGAAACATGTGCTGCCAAGCAATCTGGGAGTACTTTACCTTGTTATAGAAGAGAGATCATCCCTCTTCTGGTTGTCAATCCTGTGGACCCTACCCAAAGAATGTAAAAACTGTACACACACAGCAAATAGAAGACAATCATTTTATCACTCCTTAGAATGCTGTCTACTCCTGTGAAACAATCCAATAAATGACATACAACTTGCAGATAATGTTGTTCAGTAACACAGAAATCCAACCCTTGCGTGTATGAAGGACTGATACCATTTGACTGCACAATTTGGGTGGAAGTTAATACAATAGAGGACATGGCAGGGGTGAATAAAACTAGCAGGAATATTAGCCAAAGTACAGAAAGATGTAGGAAATTAGGAGCAATTCAAAAAAGAGGCTGCAGACAGGTCTTAGACGCAAACGGTAGGGGACAAACTAGTGCTGAAGCAGAAAGACAATGCCTCAAAATAAGGCTTCTGGCATATATGCTGGTTTCTTCTCTGGAAGGCTAAATTTATTTGCTGTTCTCTTTGGTTCTTGTCATCTTAAGGATATGCACTAGGCTAGGCATACACACAGACAACAGGGGAAGGGAGCAGCAACTAACCACAGTTTAATAACCCAATACAGTGCACAGCTGCCAGAGACACTGCTGAGCACATCCAAAATACAAAAATCCAAGAGGATGATGTCATAATGCTCATTAAGTCAGCCTCAAATAAAGAAATTAAAGCACTTAAGAATAGTTGAAGATTTACTAAGCATTCTTAATAGCTAATCACTTCACCTGTCAGTCTTCCCCAGGCTGAGCTTACCACACAAGCTAGGGGTAAAGAAGCTATTTTTATATAATAATACTTACCATTTTGTCTTCAGAGAGTTGAAAAAGCTGATACAACCACTGCAGTTTCAAAAGCTCCCTCTGCTGTTGAAGTGCAGGGGCTTAGGGCAAAGGCATTAAAGCCGAGGGGACAGGGCAAAGAACCAACATCACCTGTACTTTCGCCACCAGTTAAAGCAGTGCACATGAACACACTGCCTGATAACACGGGGAAAGAAAAGTAGGATACACAGATAAGGCATCCTTCTACAGCTCACCAGCAATCCCATGTGAGCCAACATGTCTCACTCATGCCCCAGAACAAAAAAAACCAAAAAACAACAAACCAGCATTTGGGTTTGATTCTCTCTCTTGATTTCACACTTAGTGTGAAAATATTTGATTCAAAATGAGACCAATCAAAGTGTAATGAAACAACATCCAACACAAACACTGTTCAAAGAAAACAAGAACATTGTGACAAGCCGTGACCATAAGTAAGGTCAATGCTGCACGGCCAAACATCCTCTAAGCAGAAGTGAATGCATTTGATCCCAAACAGTTAATCCATAGAAACTATACAAAACTGTTCATGAGTATGACTAGAAAAAGATTCTCAAGGACAGCTTTCAGATTACTAGCTATTTTTCAGGACTTCATTTATATGACTAACCCAAATTTATATAAATACATGGCACTCAGAGATAGGAAAAGAGATACAACCTAAAGAACTTTGATGTTAGCATTCTCAGGCTTTTGGTAACCAGTAGCCTTCCTTACTGCTTTCTCTCTACATACAGTATCAATGTTTCGACTGAGTTGACATTTGGGGAAGATGTTACCTTTTTTGATGAGACCAGTTAACCAAGAACAGGATATGACATTTGACAGGGCAATAAAAAGTGGAACTTTTACAATAGAAAATAGAGTTATATAAGACAGTGCTGTTTTTGTTAATGAGACCCAGAACAGAAAAACTTCATATCTAAGAACTAGATATTGAATGGTTGTATGGTATGACATTCTACTCGATTTAGAGAAAATTCAAACTCAGGGGGACAAAGAACAATGGCATTAGTCAATAGGACTGGACATAGTACAATCTTAACTCCTTAAGTCTCAAGATATAACAGCTTAAATTATGCTTTCATTAAGAACTGAATTGGACTTTGAAAGTAAACCATTGCACAACGGACAGAATAATAACTGAATCCAACTCTTTATTACGGAACAACAGTGAGCATCCAAGCTTCTTTCTAGCAACATATTACTCAAAAATTTTTCTCCTCTCAGTTTTTTCTTAAAATTATGTTAAAACAAAAATCCTACTTTTACGTGCTACTATTTTTCCTGGAATTTCTTTCTTGTTTTCCTCCTCAGTTTTTGTGATGTTTCAGCAAAAAGCCTAGCTGTGTATCCTTACAACGTCTAATATTATGAGGGATTTTTAATTCCCAGACACAAATTTTATAACTACCAACATTTTTAGCCATTTTTCCTACATTCAGTCAATCCAGACCAGAGCAGCATGTAAAGTAAAATGCAAAATGGTGGCAAGGCAAAGAGTGAGTATTGTGGGGACATGTTTTTAAATCACCATGAAGCTCAAGTAAAACCACAAGTACAATTTCAACATTTTATTGCTTGTTCCTCTGGAGAAAGATGCACGGGTAACTGTTTCAGCGAGGCCTCTGACAAAACTCCCATCCTAATTCAGAAACTACACTGGTCAACATAAAGAAAATAAGTCCCTGTCTGATGACAAGAAAAATGAAGGAAAAGGGATGAATAACACAACCTTGAATTCATATAGAACATATTCACTCTACTGTTCAGGTATGGCAGCTGTTTGTTAATCACCATTCTATGCCAGCATACAGCAAGTTTACTTGTATTTCTTGGCCAAGAAATTCAGAAAGTGCTGTCTTATAGCTCAGGTAAACACCTTCAGGACATTCCTCCCTAACCTCCAACTAAATATTTCCAGTTGCAGACTGGTTTTCAGTGAGTTTTTTGTGAGAAAAGTACAATGCCATTTAATACTATACACAAGAAATATTATACATATTTTTCAAAAATAGCTTTGCATAGTTATTTCTGGAACATAATTTAAACATTAAGCAACACAGCTTGATGTCTTTGGGAACTGCGTCCAGCTCAGCAGACAAGCTCAGCAGTAAGCAACTCACTGTGTACTAAAATGTAACTATGGAAGCCAGAGCAGCATTCCTCTAATCCAAGGTGGAACTTTCCTTTAGAGTTTAATTACACAGAATTTAAAACGAAGAGTTTTATCAGATTATCTCAATAAGAAAATATCATTGTCAGATGGTTTTACGACAGCACCATTCCATTTTTTCAAAGGATTCCAGAGTTGGATTGTTTTCCATGTCAAATCACATCTAACGACAAAAGCAATTTCTGAACCCAGTGACAGCTCAATGGTAGTGAACTTCCTAAGTAAAAAAGTCTGTGTTTGTGGGAGAGGTTGTTTCAGTCATCCTGATGACAGGGAGAAAACATGGATGTATGTACATCTGCTAACATTTTTTGCTGGCAATATGAGAAAGTGGCAGCATTAAAAATAGACAGCTGGCATTAACTGATGCCAGCACGATCTCAGTGTATAAGAGTCATTGACCATGGTTGAAGATAGAAAGGTGTGAAATCAAGAATGACACGTCAGCGAAAAAAGAGAAACTAACTACGGTGTTAGCCCATATCCATAGGTCACATGCAGAGAAAGCCACAAAACTGTTTGCCATAACCAACAGCCAAGGATTAAATCTCAGCCTTCAAGAAAGGAGAATCCAGACTGCAGATATGTGCAGAGCAGAAACCAGACATTTTCTTTCTCAAAGGAAACAAGAAATATAATAGAAGTAATGAAGAAACAGCATATTTCTCCCCTACTGCAAGATTGCCTTCCCATATGAAAGGGAAAATCGGATGCTCACAGCAAAGTTCTAAACACACAGCCCCAATCTTTGAGAATTTCCCATTCGGTGTCTGTTTCTTGAAAAGGAGATTTCACTCTATATTAAAACGACAACATTCACAATGATGTCCTGTTCCCCATGTCCTTATCTTCATGTCTTCTGAAACAATTAGAGATGCAATTGCCTGCATTGGCAGCATTCTCATTTTACAAAACAAAAAGCAAGACAGAAGAATAGGTAGACTGCAGCCAAAACAGTTTATCGAACAGTTTACAAATGAGAGTAGGAGAGTATCTGAAGAGGCATCCACTTGAAGAGAACAATACTATTTTTTAAAAGTGCAGATGGGAAAGGCTAAATTATAGAGCAGCAAAACCCATGTAACACTTGCACATGACAGCACCTCATTTCTTCTACAGATCCACAAGCCAATTCCATATGTCTGCTATTGCCAATGCAGAGAATATTCTTTAATTAGTTCTTCTGCTATGCCTTTATCATTTCTCCTTACCATATTCTTGTGGATATCTACCTTTTCACAGCTTAAGGAAAAAATAGCTAATGCATTTGACCACTTATTTTATATACCTTAAGAGCCATGTCTAGGCACTTTCCATCTCAGCACAAGTTTGCTGCAACTGACAATGCAACCCTCAATCTGAATGAAGATCCCCTTACTAATCATAACCAAGGATAACTGTAGGAAGCCTCAATATACCTCACAAGTAATTAGGGCATGCCTGTGAGCTCAGAGACCTAAATAATTCAACACAGCCAAAACACTGATTGAAGAGAAAAAAATGCAGCGTTTGCAAAGCAAAGAGTTTTATCCATCTCCTGACAAACCCCCCCCAACTCCAGAGGAAGAGAAAGCCTACCAAACAAGTATTTACAATAAGCTACATTCAGCTTCTGAAAGAAGCCATTTTGACCCCTTGGGTGAGAGAGATTGATCCTCTCTCATTCTGTGGCTAGAGAGGGGAACACATTTTCCAAACAGAACTCTCAGTTGTGCCACAGAATCTGCAGAACAGTCTATGCCAATAATGTCTTGGCACTTTGTGAAAGCTATAAACAGAGAGTGACCAAATTCTCTATGGGGATCTATCACCTCCCCTGGATTAAAGATCTGTATATTAGTCTTTACAGTGCTGACTGATGTGCATCTGAAACCAATCCAAAAGAAAGGCAGAAAATTATGACAGTTGATACCAACAGAGATATTCTGTCATTTACATCACACTTCTCAATTCAAAACATGCAAAAGTTTACAATAAATGGAGGTTTACCCACATAGTTGCAGACATCATCATCACAAACCAAAATGATAAGGAACAACTGCGAAGATTCCAAGATGTTGGAATGAATTGTGAAAGCAGAGAGCATACCTCTTTTGGAAACCTGTGACTTATTTAGACCAGCAGCTACTGAAGGAAGGTATCGAGCCAATGTTGGGAAAGATTTGCTGCCCTCTTGATGTTTGCTTTGTACAAAAGGGTACTTTCTGTTTCACTTACAAATACAAACTAGTACATTGTTACACTAGCAATCTCCAGCAGCTCTCAGTTACTTACTTTCTGAAAAGGAAGCTTCACGTCCTTTTTCTTGGATTACTATCTCAACTCTGAAACTGTTTTCTTCGAAGCCTCTTATTTCACCAGCAGAAGCAAAAAAGTATTGCTCCAAACTGATGTTGGTGCAATAATATTCAATCTATCTATGCCCACAATGTTTTGTATAAAAGAGCAAGTTTTCTGAATAGTGGACAGCTACTGGTGCAATTAGTATTAGACTTCTGTGCTCTTATTCCAATGCATGTCAGAAAACTGTCTTACTTTCCAGGTATATACTAACTTATTTGTGGCACAAAATCTTCTGAATGAGGACCTGATGAATTTCTATGGAATCTAACTCAAGATACGGGGTCTCACCCTCCATCAGCACTGCCAATGGGGTAGATGCTGTTCATAAGCAAGCCAAGTGTATCCTCACAACCTGTAAAGCACAACTGCAAACTGGCTCTTGCAAGAAAATAGTATGGTACAAAACCAATAGATTACCACAAAGCCACATACATATACACAGGTCAGGTCTATGTTTTGTGTTGCATGTACCAGCCTATGCAGGTCTACTCTGAAACTTCCCAAAACACACAGCTGACAAACATCTTTCCAGGTTTACATGTTGGTCTTTTTTATTACGGAACCTCTACATTAGGAATTTTTATACAAGTAGTCAATTTAAACTACTTTAAGTTATTGATTAATGTATTTATGGTTATTTAATGTCTCCTAGTAAGAACAGCAAAACCTGTAGGAATTCAACAGCAAATGATTCAGGCTAATGCTCTCCTTCAATTACTTAACAAAGCTTGACAGAGTAGAACCAAACAACCAAAGCAAGTTTTATGCACTCCTGAACATCTTATCCTACACCTACAGAGCACCCTATACCTACAAGTCAACAAAGCTCTGAGATCACAGCTATAAAAACTACGTCTTTATGTCTTTCTATCTGCAGCAGTTACAGGGTGTCCACCCCTTTAGAAGCATTAGAAGCCAAATCCTCTCACACTTCAAAGCCCAAAAAAACCTCCAGATTTTTAAATGGAGCTCAATAAAGACGACCAGCAGCAATTCTGGCCAGAAATCTGAGTACATGCAAATCAGGTACACTCTATATGCTTCATTTTCTTAAAACAACAGCATATGACAATTAACAATGCTGTTGAGAGATTAATCAATACTGTAACTCCTTTAAAAATCACTGTGTATGTTGCAGAAGCTGGGCTCTTCAGCAAATGACTTCTTCCAAGATTAAGAGACCACACCTGGCGCAAGCACATATAGAAATCTAATCAACATTTGGCCTAAGTTATTTAGGTAACTGTCTCCAGAAAGTATGTCTTGTCGTCTTCTTTATCTCAAAGCTTTGACAAATGGAGTTGAAAAACTTCCAAAAAGAGCAAATGTCATGTTAGATAACATGAAGTCAATGCCCCTAACATTAAGGAAGTCCAGTTCTTTATGGGTAGTCCTTACTTAAGTCTGATTGCTCTTATATACCTCTACTGTTTACCTCAGGTTACCATCACTTCACTGTCCACCCGGACTATGGCTTTCACAGATTAGTACTCAAAGACACGGAAGCCAGCGACTGGGTGATACAGTGTTACCTGTGCATCTAAAAGGGAAATAAAAGGAACAATCTTCCAAGCATGCATGAGATACTGTATTGTTCGGCAAAGAACACAAAACTACATCAGGAAAGGAATTATCAAAATTATTCAAAATGGCCAATGTTGACTGAAGCTGCAGTCAGCTGGATTTGCAGGTCAGACTCAAAACCAGAATGTTAAATCAGCACACAGAGTTTATCCTACTCAGTACAGAAGCAAGAAAACCAAGCAGCTTATTTAACTGCCTAGTAGCCTCTCTATAGCTTTCTCCATCTGGTTAGAGGAGTCCCAGTAGGCCACAGTCTGTTGTCTTGAAAAAAAAAGGATGAAGATAATTCTTTGTATTTTAGGTTCAAGAGATTTCCCAGCTAGGACATCCACTTCAGCATAATGTAAAGCTCTCCCATTACTGTCAGCTGAGGTGAAGTGATGAAAGAAAAGCAACCTGTCTGGAAGAGGACAGCACATTTTCAGCTTTTCTGTAAAGGTAAGCAAATAATTTCTATCTGATTTTACTATAAAGCCTTGGGAAAAAAATCATGCTATTTATGCTTTTTTAATAAAGGATGAACTGCTGAAATACATGGCAAATGCACTGGCTCTCTAAAGGATCTACTAAACTGAATACTCTTCATTGTTCTTTTTAAACTAGTTCCTGGACTTACAGGAAACAAAAACCATTTAATCAGATTATAGTAATTAATTTTAGATTTGCATTCACACCACTCATTATCTCTAATCATTAGCATTAATAATGTCCTGAACTCAAACCTCAGACAGTTAGTTCACTACCATTTTCATCTGACATCTAGAATTAAAATTCTTTATTTTTGGATATACACAGGACAATCGCCTAACAGACTGGCTATCAGCTACCATATGAGGTACATATTTTCTTTTACTATAACTACCTTTCAGTACCTTCTCATATTGTTCTGTTAGAGTTGAAACTTATCTCTCAACCTACAAAGCTCTTTAGAATTAAAAAAAGACAGAACTTATAAATGCCAAATTACTCCCTTTTTCTTATTTTTCCTATTTATAGGCTCTTTTAAGAATAGTAGCTCACCTGTTAAATTTTTTGCTGAAAATAAAAAGGTGCCAAAAAAATTCAAATAAAACATCCTCCCTGGAAACCCTCTTGTATAGCTGAAAACACTAATCAATGCATACTGGTTAGAAACCTACAAAACTTTCTGTTGGCACCATGCCAAATGAGAATAGTTTGACACATGCTGATCTCCACTTGGATTACAAATGCCCCAGGCATCTATTTCCATACAGCATCCATGACAGGAAGAAAATGTAAACAGCCTAAATTTGGAAGAAAGGTTACTTACTACCTGTTTCAAATTGCAACGCAGGAAAACAACCCATAAGGAGTAACAAAATAGGGCTCTTTGCATTCCCCTAGTGACACGATCTATCTTGGTGTACAGCAGCAGTAGCTGCTGTGCACAGGAAGTGATGGGAGAGCTGATGGTAAATACTGCAGTCATCACTTTTAAGGCAGCCCATACCAAAGGCTTCTTCTAGCAGAAGCAAACATACAACACCTTTTCGTGAAATACAGACTGCATATGATGATGAGTAAGAACCGCACACCCTCTACACTATGATCCTCTCGTCAGTAGCTTCTTGTTATTACCCTCGCACTGGTCTGGGTCAGATAAACCCTCCATTCTCAGCACTGTCTGTTCCATTCAAAAGTTTAAAAAACACCACCCCAAGACGAGTAACAAACAACTCCAATATCACAAAGCAGCTAAACCCAGGGTTAACTGGTACTGCACTGGAAATTGTAGTGAGTATATCTGGAGGTCCTGTATAGCTGAGATAGATTCCAGACAATAAGCACAGACCCATCTTGTTTTCTCACACAAATTTTTCAGTTGTGCTGTAATGAATTACTGTTGTGTTACAGTATCACTGTATTATCTGTTATTAATTGCAAGGAAAACAATTTCTCTTGTACACAATTATAATGATATAAAAGCTGTCAGTTGCATCTTTTACATGTCATTAAAAACATCATATTGACAGAACAATAAATACTTGTTAGCTTATTTTCATTTTTAAACAATATTTGCAGCTGAAGCGCATATAATAAAGATCCAAGACAGCTGGGCAATGAAGCAAGTGCTGTCATGTGTCATGAGAGTCACAGCCTGGTGCCAAAGATCACCAGTGTTCTGCAGCTGCTGATGTCCAGGATCACAAACGGCACTAAGTGGTACAATGATCTCCTGTACCAGCAGAGGCAAACAGATGTACTAGCTCCTGCTCACCAGATGATGGTGGTGGCTTATCCTTTCCTTTAGAGTCTTCTACATTTCTGCCTAGAAAAAGAGAACTCTAGAAAAACTTTTTGCTGTTCTGAGCATCCTAGTGCCACAATCATGAAAATAAGGTAACAGTGGAGGACTGAAAGATTTCCCACACTTTCAGGACTTCTCCTTCCAGAACAAAGTTGAGGCAAAGAAGAAGGAAGACGATTCAGTGCTGCCAAGGTAGTGTTCCTCATTTTCTGTCAGCACACGCTACCATCCCTTCTACAAAGCTCACAGTTCAAAACCCAAGCAAATGCCACAAAAGCTCCGCACCCAGCACAGTGCAAAGGGCTCCACGAGCAGGGCAGTGCAGCACCACACACTTGCAGCTGCACGGGGCTCACTTCTGCAGCACCACAGCCCCTGGCAAGCTCGCAGGAACTCTCTGCTGGGTGGCTCTGCACACAGCCTGGCACTATTCCCAAAAGGCTCTCCAGAACCAATTCCTGGGAAGGAAAAGCACCGAGAAAACCTACTGGACTTCAGGAATATCCCACGTTCAAAACAGACACCGAGTGCCCTCGCTTTCACAATAAACTGCTGGCTCCACTGAAACAACTTTGCCTGAAGGTATTTTCCACTGCTTGCCATCACTGACAAATATTCACGTTTGATTTAAAGCTGCTCCACAGCTTAGGAAGAAACTTAATGATGGCAAACCCTGTAGTAGGGGTTTCTGGCTGGTTCTCTTTCCTGAATTACAAATGTCCAGATAGTACAGAAGCAGTCCTTGCCTGCCTCAGGGACCAACTGCGTCTTTTCAGCAATCCGTGCTGGGAGTGCCTGCACTGCCAAAAAGGATGGTGACAGGCAGCAGGTGAGCTGCTCTTGTTACTCCTCACCACAAGGCTACAACATCTTAGCCACAGTACTCCTGCCTATGCTGTCAGCTGCAGTCAGCTTTCCTCGCTGAAACTGAATGCTTTCCTACATTTGCTCCTTCAACCATAAAACTTCACTATCTAACAGCACATCTTCCTAGAAAAAGTTGCCATGGAGATCTCTTGATGCAATTAAAATGTTCTGGGAGCCTGCAGAATCAGCACCAACATTCACAGTCTCAGCAACATTTTGAAAATTATTGATCTGCTGGTAATATCCACAAGCTTTTTGAATTGAGAAACAAAAAGTAACTGTAACATGGAAAAAAAATTTCAAAGAGANATTTACTTTGTTTTTAAATTCACAGGGATACATGCACATGCATTAAAAGTCTGCAGAAAGTCAGAAACAGAGATCAAGCTTCAAATAAAATCTGGATTTCATTCATGATCCTCCAGTTTAGCACATGCACAGACACAGCCACACAAAAGAAAACAATAAGCAACTCCACTTCAATAATGCCAGAAAGTAACACTATTTTAACTAATCCTGGTGAGGATTTAATGTCCAGTCTTTAATGAGATTTATTCCAATTCAGTTGTAAAAAAGTCCTCCTAAACGTCTAGATAATGGGAAGAACACATCAATTAGGCTCTTCCAAGTCAAGCCACTGTAGTTTTTTTAAGGAAAGAAAAACAAAAAGGTTGAAGAATGATAAACACCATGACAGTTGGAGCACACTTCCATTCACAAACATCACATCCCAAGCAGACCATATCTAAATTCTTTTAGTGGTTTTACACACATAGGCAGATTAAATATATCTAATTACAACATATATAGTATATTAATCCTCTTTCGAAGATGAAGGATTTCTAGCTCACATCTACTTCTAGGAGTAAATAACATACATATACACACACTTTTTTCCCTGTAAAATCTCCACGCTAATTTCAGAACCAGAAGTTAATCTCTATGGCCTATACAGGAGCACAAAGAAACTTACATTTATTCCACAGGTCATCACGTACCACAGCCAGCCCCCTGACCATCTTGGTGGCCCTGCATCAAGCCTGTTCCACTGTATCAATCTCTCTCCTGCACATGGGAGCCCCAGACTGGGCACAGCACTCCCAATATAGTCTCACAAGCCCAAGCTGAAGGGAAGGATCACGTCCCCAGACCTGCTAACCACGCACTGACTCATGCAGCCCAGGATGTAGCTACCCTTTCTTGCTGCCACAAGTCACACTCACTGCAAGGACTGCTGTCACCTCACCTTCAGCAGTTTCCCATCTGTGCTGGTTTTGGCTGGACTAGAGTTAATTTTCTTCACAGTGACTAGTATGAAGTGGTATTTTGGATTTGTGCTGAAAACAGTGTTGATAATATAGAGATGTTTTTGTTATTGGTGAGCAGCACTTACACAGCTTCAAGGCCTTTTTTGCTTCCCCTACTGCTCCTCCAGCAAGGAGGCTGGGGATGTGCAAGGAGCTGGGAAGGGATACAGTCAGGACAGCTGATCCCAACTGACCCATGGTATATTCCATATCATATGACATCACGCTAAGCATACAAGCTTTGGGAAAGAGGAAATGGGGGATATTCAGAATGATGGTCTTCTAAAGTCACTATTCTGCATGATGGAGCCCTGCTTTTTTGGGAATGGCTGAACACCTGCCTGCCCGTGGGAAGGCGTAAATTACTCCCTTGGTTTGCTTTGCTTGTGTGAGCGGTTTTTGCTTTTCCTATTGAGTTGGTTTTACTCAACCCAGGAGTTTTCTCACTCTTATCCTTCTGATTCTCTTCCCCATCCCACTGGAGGTGGAAACAGAGAGTGGCTGCATGGGGCTTATTTTCCAGCTGGGGTTAAACTATGACACTGACACCACCACTACCTCCAGAGCTGCTTCCTAGACTGCTGGCCCACTCTCCAGCCCATACCTCACCAATTTGGTGATGATGTGACTGGGATCAAGTCTTTGCCATAATCAATGTATACTAACTACACCCCTTTACCCACAGTGTCAGCCATTTCATCAGAGAAACCAATGAGGTCAATCAGGCATAACTTGTCCTTGGCAAATCCATGCTGGTTGCTCCAAATCACCTTCTTGTCCTTTGTGTGGTGAGAAAGGACTTCCAAAAGGATTTACTTCATAACCTCTCTTGTGTACCTCCTTCTCGTGGTCCAGCCCAGTCAGAAGCTCCATGTTTACTCTTCCTAGCCTGTTGCCATGCTTGCCCAACTTCCTGCACATGGGAATGAAACATTCTTGTGCTCTGCTGAAGCTGCCTTGAAGACCAACCAGCTCTCCTGGACATCTATGCTCTCCAGGGCAGTTTCCAGAGAGAAAATTAAGAGGCCAAGATTTGCCCTTCTGAAGTTCAGGTTTGTAATTTCGTTGTTAAACTTGATCATTCCTCTCAGGATCTTAAAATTTACAATCATCTGGTTGCTGTGGACAAGACTGTCTTGTCATCTACATCTTAATCATCTTCTACTTCAATCCATGAAATCAAAATCTACATTGATATTTAACAGTCTGGAAAATAATTGCTTGTTACTTAGTTTATTTAGTCAGTAAAACTAAGACAGATTTCACATAGCTGCTTTTATAAAAGAAAAGCAGGTAGTTTTAAATTATGGTGCAATAGGCTGACCTGCAAAAAAAAAAAAACCAAAACAACAATCAACTTCTACTCTAAGCCAGTAGAAGTTCTTGTAGCACAAAAGTGGAATATGCCACAAAGTGTGGCAAATACCAAGCAAGCTGCTATATATAGTACTGTGTATGACATCATGCAGCATTCCATATCAGCTGGGAAATGAATCACTCACCACCGTATCTACAGGTTTCCATGTGATGTCTGCTCATGCAAAATGATGTTTTTAAAATCCTAATCAGCAAACATCATTATACGTATAAAATCTATCCATTATGCATGCATAAAACAAGCCTGTGTTACAGCAAGTGAATTTAAAACCATCTTCCTTCTCATATGCAATCACTGGTTTACTTTTAGAATTTATGCCTCTTGGTAGAAGAGGGAGAAGAACAGCTTTGTTTTTCCAAATAAAAAGCTTTTGAAGGATAAAGTGCAAATGGCAACAGTACATTTGGCTCTTTAGGCAAGAAGGGCAATCAGATCTTAATTTCAATTAAAATACGGATGTGGCAAAAAAGAACACTTTCTGTTGAAACACCTACATTTCTATCTAAAAACACACAACTTCACAATTTGCCTGAGACTTATCTGAACAGATTTTGCTCTGCATATTGTTCTGTATCCACTTAAAACTTATTTCCTGATGCAGACATATTAAAGTATGAAAGTTCATGCATCAAGTAGGATTATAAAAATCCTTTTCTATGTTACTATCAAAAGAAAGTCTCCAGTAGTGATGTAAAACACAGCTTGCAACTACTATGAGCTTCATTTATATATAAAGACTACTTCATATCTATTTACATGCTTCAAAAATTTAAGAGAACCTTCAGTAAAAATCTGTTAAAGACTGTTTTCTTCAGAGAAACTTCATGGATAGATATTTGTCTTGAATGAGCTCAGGTGTGTCAAAGTACTAGACCTTTCAAATACAATAAGAAAGCAAGAACCATCATACTTGTTCAATACAAAGAGAAGACAACAATTATATTACAGTGTGGGGAAATATATATTACAAATGGGGAAAGCATGTACTCATTCTTGCCAAGAATTTTTTTGCCAGCTTCTCAGAGCAAACATTACCCATTTCAAGTCTTGCAGCCATGGCGAACTGCTGCTGTATTAAGGCCCAGCTTTTCTCAGGTGGGAAGCACTCCTGCAGAGACCTGTCTGATCCAGGCTGTGGGAATTAGGCTAAACAGCCAAGTGTGCAAGACAGTGAGGACAGTGCACGGGTGGGTCTGCTCAAAAGTCAGGGCACAATAAAGTGTGTTGTGAAGATTCTCCATGGGAACAAAACCTTCCTTTCTCAAAAAGATGGAGGAGAGTTTTCTGGCCTTTAGAACACATGGCTTCCTCAGCAACAAGAAAACATGTCAAAGCAACATCAGCAACTACTAGTGGAATTTCAGAAGACAATTAATTTTTCACTTGATCTTTTACCAAGAATATTTTAGAGGGCGGGGAGTAAGGTATATTTACAAAGCTTCTGTAGCTTAACTAATCTTCAATAACAATCCAGTATAGAACCACAAAAATTTGTTTAAAATTTAACACATAGTAACATCAAAACAAACAAATGTTTCCATGGAGATGACTACCTAAATAAATGCTCACAATGGATCCAAAGGCTGACGTCACCCAGGCCTCCTGCAACCATAGTAACATGCCAGTGTAAACAGAAATATTTTTATTTTTCTTTCTAATAATGTCATAGAATTAGCAGTTTTATGGCAGTGCTTAAAACATATTCTTGCAGCGCTGAGTGGTAACACCTCTAAAATAAGAGCAGAGGTATTTATATCAGGGCTATTACTATTACCATGTTAACTACATACAACAAGTGGAGTATGTGTATGGCATAGCTAACATACCAAATTGCCCAGAGCAGTTGTTGACCCCCAATAAACAACACAATTTAAGTTCCTAAGGCAACATGTAGGAATGCTAGTCAGAGCTCAGTAGCATCTATTATTCTTGGGTGTTCTGCTTTCCTTAATACAAAAATCCTGAAGTTCTTAGACTGTTGTGTCTCACCATCTTGCTGGAATAAGAAGAATGCAGCCAACATGTTGCTTTTCATACCAAATGCAGAACCCTTCTGTGCCCTTCTCCTCTGTCACCAATGACCTTGCTTCCTCCAAGGCAACAAGATTCACTAAATCCATACTTGCACTCTGCAAGCACAATACAAGACACACAGCCTGTAAACTTTTGGAACTCCAGAAGAGTATCAGAAAAGAAACAGTTAATGAAGAAATTTTCCAAGAAAGCAGGCAAGTGTTTCAGCTACTGAAAAGATGCCCATGGAATTCCCACTGCCATGAAAAACATCCATCTTCAAATGCTATTGCATGCCTGCATATTGTATGTCTCTAAATTCAGTAGGCCCAGATTGCATTATCGCTTTTCATTAAAGAAATATAAAAGAAAGATGTCTATATAAGGTTCAGATAGTATGTGAAAAATTAATGCTTCGAAAGATTTAATATTACTACGATATTTATACTAAACTCCTACATTTTAGCAGAAACCTGAGTTACAGGGAAATTGAAGATATTATCGTAATAAAAAAAGTTGGAGTACTAGTTTTGGTCCCATTACAAATACTGTAGATACAGTAATTTTAAAAACTTCCTTTCCCATAGAATATGACTGTGACTTATTCTTTGTCTTCAAGTATGGCAGTGAATTTTTGGACCAGTTAAAAAAAATTACATCCTATGAAATATTTTGAGGCTTTTTTAAACAATCATATGAGCCATTCTTTTCTGAGAAGAGGTTGCTTCATTTTTGCCACTTACAGAGAAAAGGTTTTCCTGGTACCAATTAGCAGAAGGGATTTTTACATAACTTTAAGCACGTTTAGTTTAAGCTAGCTTTCAAATTAAAATTTACCTTGCAAACAGTGTTACTGTTTTATGTAGTCAAAGAACATACGAAGAAAGGAGTACAACATCTCAAGTGTTGGCCATGAAATTAATGAAACTACAAAAAAGAAAGGTTACTGCATGATTACATTTACAGTTATGCACACTTCTGTTTTCTGCATTTTTTAACAGATTTCATCCCGTAAGATGAGGCAGAACTTTTGTCATTCACCCTTCACAACTTCCTTTGCTCTTCCAGGTACAGGATGCATGGAAAGTTAATGACATTGGAAGAGACGGCTTTATTGTATGCTTTATAACCTAAAAAATAATAAAAGTTTACTCTTCTACTTATTATAAAAACTGCAGTCTATTCCAACTGCATTAATGCAATCCAAATATTTGGCATAAATGTAGGTGTTTCTGCTTTGCTCTCTAGGGATGCAAATCATAAATATTCATACGTGTGGCTACTCTCATAAACAGGCTTTAGCTTTTGATTTCAAGTAATTCCATTGCAAAATTCTTTGCTACTTCATTTATTGTATTTTCTGAGCTGACAATTTTAACAAATATAAAATGATATTACAATCCACCAAATTGGAAGGACTTGTGGGACCCTACAAATTACTGTTAAACAAAAATATTTGGGGGGGGAAGGGGAGAGATCACCCAATTTACGTGTTTTCTTACCAAATTCTAGCAATAATTCTTTAATGTCTACTACTGTGGATTCTTTGCATTAGACTATTTCTTCTTCTTATCCACCAGTACATATAAACATTGTGTTCACATGAAGGCCTTCGGTAGACCTTTTATTCAAGATCAACTGACAAATTACGTTTCAGTCTGACCTGACATCCTCATGCATTCTACACTTACTTTCTTATTTGTAAGAAAGGCTCAATGGAATTTCTTCAACTCTTATAACAACATTAAACTTTAACTTTAAATGAACTAATCTCTGAAAGACAGACATATGGGTCCCAGCTTTCAAGAAGTATCACAGACTATTTAAAACTTTCAGAAGTTTTGATCACTTGGTGTGACAGAGGAGGTGATGGGGTGTTAAGTCTACTAAAATGTTCATTACTTCAGAGGTAAAATCTCTCCTGGAGCAGAGAAAGTTGCCAATTGGCAAATAAAACATTATCTTTCAGTAGGACTTAAGTAAACATATCTCTTATTAATTGTCACTGTACTTTACACTATCAGGAATGTTTAGTTCCTACCTATTTTGCCAGTATCTGTACTAGAATAATAACTGAAGCCTGGGAAAGTTAGCAAGACAACAAATATGGGCTTTATACATAGTTACTCATAAACCCAAAGAACATTTTTACTAGATTAATTATTTTCTAGTGTCTGAACACCATGTGCCATTGTCATAAACTCTTAAGTACAGTTTGCTAGAAAACAACCCTGCTTGATGCCTTGGATTTTAAC
>WEKY01005285.1:0-33248 GCA_013390045.1 Picathartes gymnocephalus
ATTTTAAAAGAAAAAAAAAAAACCCTCTTTATTTTTCCATATTAAAAGTACATTAAAATTAAAGCACGTCTCATGCAGTGTTCTATTGAGAAATCATTTCTCTCCAGAAGACTGAGATCTAAAGACCACAGAAGGTTTCCAGTCACATTGGTACACAGAAAAAGAACAGAACAGTGAAAGGTCATCAAGAAGATGAAGATGAGCCTCGTATTTACAAACCAGGACATTTTTAAACAGTTGTTTCCCGTGGATTATATCTACAATTACTGCAAACACAGGCCTAATGAGCATACATGAACATCTCCATTTCTTCTCATTCATGTTCAGAGTCTCTGATTGAAAAGTGAAAAAGGCAGATGAATTTTTGAGTTTTTACAGTGAGTGGAAGACCCACAGTTTCTATAAATTAAGTATACATATCAGTAAAGACTTTGCAGGTGGCAACTTCCCAAACAGTATCAGAGGCAGCAGCTGACTGCCAGGTGGTTAAGAAAGCAACTTCCCAAAATCAAGCACTGAACAGAGAAACCAAATCCACTGTATAATGTTTACAAATAAGAACTGAGTTGCAAATCTCACATATCGACATTTTTTAAAAACAAGCCAAATAAACTGTCTGGCTTCCCTCCAACTGCACCTTGATTAAGACCAGGTGAGACAACACCATGTGGTCCACGCAGAAACAGACATTCCTCCTCTGAGGATGTGATATTCCTGGAAAACATAGTAAGATGTGGTGCTGAGGTTGATGACAATACATCCTACCTTTAAAATGTTTCCTTATCCCTGGATCAGAAAGGTGTGAAGTGACTAAAAGCAAGATGGTACAAGCAATCTTGCCAGCACACAGGCCTGGACAAAATGGAAGTGGGTGATCAATGATACTGCACTGGCAGCAAGATATACAAGGTCTGTGGTATCAAATATACTCTTGAGTAGGATGAAAAAACCAAAGCTGAAGAGACTGTAACTTCTGCATTTGCCCCTTTTTGGCTGTATTGTGTTAAGATAGAAGATTTCTCTCAGTATTGATGCTATTACAGTACAGGAACAGAAAAAATGCAAAGTCTAGCAAATTCAGGAGGGATCCCCAAACCCTTTTTGCAGACTCACTACAAATGACCACACAAGTCCTTTTCAAGCGTCTACATGAAAGTATTCCCAGGTGAGTTGCGAGGTATCATATTGGATTTAGTACCACCCTAACAGTGCTAAACCAAGACAGGCCATCTATGGCTGGTCTGGGCAATCACATGAACAACTGTAGCCATTTGTGTACAAATCCCTTGCAGGACAATTGCTCTACAGCTCCCATAATCATGACTCTTCTTAGATAGTTGCCTGATTTTGTCTTACATTTGTAATGAATGTGGTATTTCACTGGTACTGTAATATTAAAACTAGATGGTCACAAGGATATACTGAATAAATATATTTAATTATTTATTGAAATTCCATTTTTTAGGAACATTCAAATTTTAACAGCAATTTTCTAATTGCTGTCTTTAATTTTGCTTTTATTTAACCAGCAGCCTTTAGAATGAGAAGGGAGTAATTTTAAGACATGTAACAAAGTGAACAGACCATCAGATTTATAGAGATCCTGAAGCAGATCAAGACAGGTGCTTAATGGGATTTCAAAAACCTTAAGTGTGTTAGATACCTAAAAATCATTGAAAGTCTTGAGAGGTAGGTATCCAGACCAATTAGACATATTTTGAACGCCAGCTCCATATTTGTCTCCTTCTTATCAGTATTGAAGTATTGCCTTCAGAAAAACAGCTATATGCAGAAAGCTTTTTCTTCCCCTTCCACATATTGACATTATCCAGTTTGATTTTAAAATGCATCTACAGACAGCTACATATGGTAATTTAATAAATGTGACAACTTCCTTATCTTTTAGAAACATCATTTTATTACCTTTTGGGCAGTCTGGATTAAATTTTGTGAATTCTTTATATCTCCTAGGCCTCCCATTTCTTAGCCAAGGTACTGGCTTATGTCCTTTACTGACATGAAAGAATGCTACTCCCATGAGGATTTCAGTGATGCAACTGCGCAGATAACTCGGGTGAGGATTTACCTCACAAGCTCTTCTGTGTTCAGAGCAGATTCAGGTGAAGATCCGCCAGATCTGCTTGTAGAATCACTGAAAAAACGAAATGTTAACCCCCCTATTTTTTGAACACCTTTCCTTGCAGTCAGCTGAGAGTGTGCTGTGTGTTTTGCAGGAGGCAGCTTCGTCGGAGCAGGCACCCGTAGTGCTCTTCCTGCCCCTTGGGAAAGCCATGGCAAGGTGGGTGCCCTGCTGTGTATTGCCAAGAAAGATCATTCTGGTATAATTTCTTGGATTATTAGAGGTTCCTGATCTGAAGGGGATTTGGCACATTCCCAGCTTGCTTTGTCAAGTCATTTTGTTAGACCAACCAGTATTAAATCAACTGTGTTCTAGTTAGGCGATGCATCTTGGTCAAGGGGCTTCATATTGTTGATCCCCATACACTGACTTTGAATCTATTAAGCTCACAGTTCTAAAAAGAAATCAGTCTAAGGGAGAAATCACCTGTGCTCCTGTATCAGCACTATATTTTCTTTGATTTTCTTTAGCCTTTTCCCTCACTTTCAGAAAACAAAACCTGACCTATACTGAGTGATCCACAAAGAACATAATTATAAAGCAGAAGTATTTTTATAAACGAGAATGGAACAAATATCATCTGAAGTAGAAGGCAGAAGAAATACTGCATCAATTTAAAAAATATTAGAAAAAGCAAATGAGGGTTTATTAAAAAGCCAAGAAAGTTTGTAAAACATGAACAAATTTTAAGGTAATAATACATAAATTTGGAGCAGTAGTATAAAATATGCTTCTCATCAGATGAATATCTTAAATACTGACCCACAAATGATTTTCAAATTTCTAAGCAAGCACTGAAATAATGTGATATCTCAGTTTGTCTTTATGTCATAAATTAACACTGCAGAAGGTTAATACACATCAAACACTAGGATTTTATGAAGCAAAACTCTACATAGGAAAAAACTGTAAGACGACTTTCTTTTTTTTAGCGGGAATGGCAAAGGGAGGGGTGTGCCTAGTGTGTTGGGTTTTTTTTTTCCCTTTTGTTATGTTTTGTTTTTTTTTTTTATTGTTTGCTTTTAAATTAGAGTACTGGTACACTTATTTCCAAATATTGGAATGAACTTCGCAACAAAAAGAATGATTTTTGTTATTATTATTTACCACTAAATGCCCCCACAAACCAACATTAAGCATATTTTATTCTTGCTAGAAAATAAAGTAGCAAAGATAACAATTTAGCTTAATAGATTAGGAAAAATACAGGCACTATCTGATAGACTATAAAAATCTAGAAAAGTTCAAAATGTTTGCAGCTAGGCACAAAAATGCTGTTAATGATTAGCTGCATAACAAGAGATTTATCTCTGTCTTTTTTTCTTTTCTTTTGTGTGTGTGTGTTGCAAAGGCAACACAGACACACTGCAGGTCTGTCTGTGCCATTCTTAGGCCACTTTCAGGCCGATTGAGAAAAGCTGGAAAGTAAACACAGGTGTTTTAAAACTGGAGCGCTGTCATGGACAACCACAAACACCCTTAACTCTGATGTGGCAACGCCTCTTTCCCGCCCTCTCTTTTTTAAAGCATTACCCAAAAAGAACATGTCAAATGTTTCACCTTTCACCACCTCAAAATAACTTGGAGCTTATAGCATTGTTTGGCAAGTCTCAAGCAAAGAGATCATTTTTTCATTCCTTTTCAGATGTAGCCAACTCCAAATCAGTCACATAAAATAAAGAGCCATTCTATTTCTAATTATTTTATTTTCAGTGTCCACTGATTTACCTGCAAGTGCTATGTTTCAAGTTGAACATTTCCTTCCTCAAATGTAATTCAGACTCCTTGTTTTCATGATTGAGGTTCAACTAAAAAGACACTGAGGGGACTTTGCAATAACGAAATGAGATTTAATCTAGTGGATAAGAGGATAAATAAAAAACCTAACAATGACAAAAGAGTGCCATAAATCCCCCAAACCAAAAGAATAAACCTTGAGTTTTTTGATTATTGTGCAAGAATATATACAAAGCTGAAGAAGTACTTGCTTGTAAATTAGCTGTTCCAGAAAAGAGCACATCCTGTTAATTGCCCTGAAGTACTGACTAGTTAAAGTATGGAAAGCAAAAGCAGAACAAATCCACAGAAATTATGTAGCCCCTACTGACTTACGCAGATGGGCAATGTGGGGAGAAATAAGTAATATGTTAACAAAAATGAAGCAGATACTGACAGTTACAATTTCATTCTGAAAAAGCGTTAAACTACACAGAGATGGTTACACGTGGACTGAAACGAACAACCCTAGCAACACTCCTCACCCCGAATTGCAGAACTGGTTCATAACCTAAATATCAAAATCTAGCTCCAGCAAAAATCCTAAAATCTTATACTCAGAGCAGCACAACCCTCAGATCTATACCAACAGCGAATGTATTGCAAACACATAAGCTAGCTGAAAAGTTCACATGTGCCAAAATCAGGTCCTACTTACTGTAAAGGATGATTTGTCTTGCCAGCCTCAGCCTTCCGATTCCAGAATGATTTTCTTTTTGACATAGACACTTACACACCCCGGCTTCAAAAACCAGACACCAGACTTACTGTGTGTCCTGTGCTCCAACTTAAACAAACACAAACGACTTCATAAGACAGACAGCACTCACGCATACATTTATTTATGTTAGGACACAAGTGAGATTTTTCTTTTTTCCAGATTTTGTCCACTGTGGTAAAGAGATGGTGTTATTTATTAAAGGATCTATCTAAACAGCTTGCCTCATCCCCTGTTAACTGCACTGGGCATTCAAAATTGTTCGCAATCTTATTAAACAAGAGGTGAATTGCAAAACTGAACTTTGTACTAAAAATTAGTTATCATTATTTCCTTTAAGCCATTTTGTCTACTTTTTGACAAAAATTATGAGCTACTTTGTGTACTTTTTAATTAAAAATCTAAGCAATAAATACATTTGAAGCTTGGCCAAGAGAAGGCAACCACAGCAAATACAAAGCATCAAACTTCTGCCAGCTGCCAGCATCACTCACAGTGCAGTGCATTACCTAACAAATACTTAGAAGAAATCACACACACAAACACACTTATTAAACCACACTATTTCGCCTCATTTGTTGCTATTTCTGGCCTCTGCATTAAGCACACATGACATGAAAATCATATACCATTGAGACTATTACACATTATAGACAAATTAAATGAAATAATATTGTGTATAAATTACGTTGTTCATTGGCTTGCTTTAGAAATACCTTCCTGCTAAAACAGGAGGGATTTATGCTTGGCAAAGCAACAGAGTTTAATCTGATCCATTATAAAAACAAGTGCTGTAGTACAATAATGGAGAAAACCATTGAACATTCTGATAGCAACAATACAGAGATAGCTAAAAAAAGGAGAAAAAAGCTGGTTGAAATAATCCTTTTTAAGTGCAAGAATTTCACCCCATACAAAGACGCAACAATAATGATGTTATTTACCTGCAGACCTGTGAAATCTCAGAAGTATGTTTTAAGCTAACGAACTGAGCTGGGGGAACTTTGTCAAACCACTGACTGCCATTCAATAGCAATGACAGATTTATCCCTCAGCACTATGGTGACCTGCTGGCCAAAAGCTAATTTCTCATTCCTCCAGCCTTTTGTATTCGAAGTTATTACTCAGTCACAAAACAAGCTTATTTTTAAAGCAAGAAACTTGTATCCCCATTTTGAGATAGGACAGTGTTTTCAATTATGTCTACTTCACAAGAAGTTGTATACACTTAGCTTTGGGCAGTTATTTGATGCAGCTCTGGAGAGCAACTTCTTTTTTTGTGTGTATGTGTCTTAAAGAACCAGGAGGAGATACACTGTAAAACTACAAAAAATACTAATAAGCTTTAATTGTGACAAATGAGTTTTACTTAATGAAAATTTGGGAGCTGATTTTGTCCTTTAAGAAATGGAGGAAAGAAACCCCACAAGAAACTGATGAAAAACTGATTCCCGATCATCTGATTTTACTCAGAGGAATAATAGGTACGTACAGAAGTAGTTTCCTGCGTGAGGGTTACTGGATTAGGTTCCAATTTATGAAAATGTTGTTTCTGGACTCAGACCTGCTATTCTATGTTTCAGGACGGAATGAAGCTTTCAGAGTTTTAAGTTCTAAAGACAGGGGTCAGAAAGGAAACAACATAAGAGTGTGAAATACGTTTGTTGTTGCTACATCAACTCTGCCTGGTAATTTTTCTCTAATTACCAAAGAAAAGAAATATGATGTCTGATGTCACTTTCTTCAAACATAAACACATCTCAGCAAGACTGTGAGTCTTTTTCTCCTAAAAAATAACTGAAAAAACAAAAATATGAGAAGCAGACATTCCTTTGTGAGGACAAAGTTAATAAAACATTTTACTTGGGAAGTAGACATGATACAACTGGAGTTTGAAGGTGAACTCAGCTCTAATATTTTAAATTTGACAACACTTGTCAAAAGATGTTAAAATTGTTTTGTGGTCCAACAAGTCACTCAGCAAGAATAAGTTTTAAGCAGCTTTTCTTTTTGTTTCAGTTAAAATTAAAATCCATGCTGTGTAATCCTTGGAGTCAATCTGTAATTAAGGGGATTTGAAGAGAGACCACGCATTGCATTAATGATAAAATTTAATATCTGTTTTAATACTCTAACATAAGAAAAAACTCTAAGCAACATACAAAAAAGCAATCATCTCCCTATTTTGTGTGAATGCAGCATACATACACCATCACTATGTCTAGCAGTAATGCTGTATTTGATGTCAGCTTTTTGTTTATAGACCAAATGTTTCAGGATTTAGCATCTACCGAGTTTAAAACGTCATCTGCTTGAAAGCTGGCACCCAGATTTAGTAGGCTAGATAAACAGATTTTATTTTATCTAGTTTGGAAAATGAGTGGTTTTGTTGTTACTGTTACATAGCAATTCCAAAGGGAAGGAGCTATCAACAGCATTTCCCAGTTTGCAGTCACTTTCTTCCCACTCAGCCACTCTGTCCTCCAACAACTGCTGCTCAATTGTAAGAAATAGGAACAGATAGCCAATAACCAACTAAAACCAGTCAATTTTATGTTATATTCTTAAATGGTTAAAATAAAAAGATGCTGCTTGGTATGCTCTCTCCTACAGACTATATGCAGGGAAAAGGTTTGAAATCTTCAGGTCTTTGAAATGCATCTAGCTGACAACAAGTAGTGTATTCAAGTAATTTACTCAGAGTAAGCACCACTGAAAAGTGGAGCAAACAGAGTTCCATTTTAAAACTAGAAACCTGTGCTAAATAGTTTCACCTTTTCAGAAGATGGGGTGAAGGATTACAGATCCAAAGAACTCACTAAGAAACATAGTTAAGGTAGAGATGATCTTAATGAGATTTTGTGGGGAAAGGTTCTGAACGGGTATGTTTATCTATTATCCTGAGAAAGGATAATAGATTATTTTAATGTTTACATCAAGGGTTTTTTCCTGTTAAAATGTCTCCTGGCCTGAGGTCCTGTGAAAAAACTAGCAAAGCATCAACCTACTCTTACCAGATCTTCTTGTATCATGTAAGACAGCTAATTTACGAAAACAAATTTTAATAGCATTTCCTCTGATCTCTGTCTATTTCTTACTAGTCTAAATGTGTGTATAATAGCCTAAGGCTTCAGAGATTTGGGACATAGTCCCGTTTAGCACACGTGGAATTCATAAGCTTCAAGGTCGAAGCAAGAAAGGTTTCATTTTTTTCTCAAAATTTAGATGCTATAACAATAACTATTACTGCCAGCAGGACTACACTCCAGCAGTCACTGCAACATGTGTGCACAGAATCTGGCCTATATACAGATATATACAAAATCAGCTTCAGTGTTTGGAAACCTGGTCCAAATCCTGCCTCTAATGTAAAAAAATAGTTGAAATAGTATTGATTTTTTAAAAACAAAACCTCCCAATTTTCAAAATGTGTGGTCAAAGTATTTGTAAAGAATGAGCTCTATGTGCTAGTCATACCATGAACACCAGCTTAATAACCCCTCTAGCATAGCAGGTATTTCTTTAATAAACAAACTAGCATTGAAATAATCATCTCAATCCACAAGGAAATGGGGAATTTGTGAAACTGTATGGAATCTAAATACATCCAGTAAAACTGTGAAAGATGACATCTGTTCATCAATTCTGGAGACAAAAAATCCAGTATCAATCAACACAGTTCAGAAAATGAAACACCTGAAGATTTCTTTACATATTGAATCTAACTAAAAACGACATTTTGGTCTTTGTGTTTAATTTTAAATTGCACATTTGGCTGCTCAGCAGCTTAATACAATCACCAATACACATTAATACCAAGTTCAAGTAATGTGATATACACTTAATCACTATTACACAATTGCATTTGTTACTTCAGCTTCCTACCTGAAGTTTAAAGACAGCTCTTTTCTCATTTTACCCCTCCATTCCTTTTTATTTGCAAGATATATTTACCTTACCATTAAGAGTGACTGAATATTGGAAGTAACAACACAGATGACTGAATTTTGGAGGCATAAAAAATTAAAGTTTTAATTGCAAACACATTTTTCAGGAGAAATCAGACCTTCTTTGAGCTTTTTCAGTAAACAATTCCTTTTTTCTGCAACAGTAATGAACAATTTTGATTCAGCTACATGACAGAGCTAGTCATGCAGTGTTTCTAAATATTAAGATAAACCTAATATATGTTGAGTTGAAATCCTAATACATTGATATACTTCTGCTGATATGAACCTCACTTTACACATTGCAAGACTTGAAATAATAAAAAACATGTGAAATCATATGTCCAGTTCTATCTGTGCTTGTGCTAATCCTGAATAGGTAGTACACCAAGGGGTCTGCACAAGGTTTTTTAAGGTTATGGTCTGGAAACTCAGAATTAGCAAATTATCAAATTTACTATTTGACCCCTAACATACAGCTCACTCCGCTAAAGCTGACTCCTAGAGAAAAGCCCAAGCCCAGATACCACTCCAAAATCTCATGAGGAAAGCTGTGGAGATCTACTGGAAGACAGACGAGAAAGATTTTACTGCATTAAGCCCACTTCCATAGAAGGAAAAGAAAAGGTTCAGAATAAATCCTCATCCATTCTTTCCTTCTGGTCCTCAAGCATTTTCTTAATGAGCTGCATATTGCTCGGGTAGAACTGCACACCTGCTGCACAGGAGGAGTACAATTCTTCCTCTTGGCAACCTGAATGTGTGAACGGCGAAGTTCACTTTTCCTTTACACCTCTTTGGGGCCCCAGGCATGGAAGTCAAATCAGAACTTTCCTCTTATTTATGGGCAAAAGGGATTTGCAAAAGCCTCTCAGTGACGTAGGAGCACAAGTGCACTAACATCAAAAATGTGCCTCTGCACCAGACTAAATAACCAGACGGGAATTAAACAGGACAGGCAAAATGATTCCCTGCTCCTCTGAGTAAGCGATGGCTAAGCACCAAGCTCCACTTTTCAGATGTGGACACTTTTGAGTTCATCTTACTCTAAAACCTGGAGTTTCTCACTTGGGAACAGGAGAGACATCCAGTTTGTCATAAAACTGTAAATAAGAGCACACATGTAGGACCTTGAGGCTTCTGAATCAAGGCCAGTCTGCAGCTTTAAAACCACACCAAGACCTAATGTTTCAGTGTCTTCCTGCAGCACCTGTCACTTGTCTACTCTGAAGCACACTTCATATGATTTCTTGTATACAAAATGCTAGGAAAGGGTCCTCCAATTCTGAACAGATATTTGGATACACTTAAACATACAAAGGCCAAATACTCCCTTTTAGTAAAAACCTAAAATTCTGAAATGTTTACATTGATCCTTTATCCTATCCTTGGTTTCCTGTACCCAAGATCTAAAGTAGATTCTATCAATTCTGAGAGGTGTTTCAGATAAGGAGGTCATGGATGGGTCAGAGCAAGACCTTTGGTATTTAATGACCCTGTAGCTTGTCTTTTGCACAAGAGCTTAGGTTACTACCTTTCATATGTTTTATTGAAGGACAAATAACTGGCATGTCATCATGCATCCAGGCTCAAGATTTTGTTTACAGTTGCTCTTCAAACAAAAGAGGATCATTTTCCTGTGCAGCATAAAAAATGAAGGGTGTATAGTAGGACACTGAAAAAAATATTGAAAATTAAGATTTACCACACTTCTTTTTGCATGAATGGATAACAGAACTCATATGGAGAAAGAAATAAATTTATGAAATAAAATATAATACATAACCATGATACTCCTCTTCATTAATGACATTTGATATCTCCAGCATAATTTAATACATTTAATATAATCTAATACCTTCAAGAATGAAAAATATTTAACTTGGCTAAATATTTTTGGTACTTTCTTTATTATGGTACAATGCTGAGAGACATTTTGAAAACTGTTCCAGTGCAGATTAAGCATAATGTTAAAAGAAAGTGATGCTAAGGCCACCTTTAAAGGTTGCAGAAAGCAGTTACTTTTTTATGTACAAAGTAAGTTCAGATTCAGAATCACTGAATTCAGTTTGGAAATGTGTTTTATAGTATCTGAAAGTGGCAAATGAAGGAAGGAATCCTAGTTTTCTTATAGTACGTCTGATACATTAGGCTTCATGATTACTTTAGAATTAGATGACCATATGGTCTTAATTCCTGAGCCATGTAATCCTGAAATGAAGGTCCATACTAATAGGAAAGTGTTGCAGTAAAATAATTTTTTTATAACTACTTGAAGTGCAGCAATATGACACCTCCTCAGAACTTACAAAGGTTCACAGTAGTACTACTGTTGACACGCTATTGGGAAGAAGGAAGGAAAAATGAACCGAGGACTGGGGTGACAAATTATACCCTTGGAGGAGGTGACAGAGATTACAACTACAGCTAGAGTTTCTGATTTTATCAGAACTCACGTTTCCCTATAATCAGATAATCATCATAGAATCATAAAGGTTAGAAAAGATATCTATGATCAAGTCCAACAATTAACTCAGCACTGCTAAGTCCACCACTAAACCATGACTCTAAGTACCACATCTATACATTTTTGAACACATCTAAGCAGCTTTCCTAACATGACTGTGGTTTCTACAGTATGTTTTACTTACGTATCAGACTCTGTGATTCTAATCTACAAGATACTGATGAATTTCAGTGTATTTTAGAGCACACCATTTTTTAATCACAGGTTTAAGGCATGGCTGTCACCTCTATGGAAATAAGCAGTAAAAGAGTAGGTAGCAGACAGCTTTATAATTGGCTACAGGATGCCTGCATAGTTTGTTTCATCTTCTACAACTTCAAAACATCTCTTTGTTTCAGAATACATATTTTTAGAATACATATAACTGAGATCTGCCCCAGGCCCATAAACTGTTCCAGTTTTGGGGTCGTTGAACAGAGTTTAGACAAAAACCTAAAAATGCTGCAAAACATTGAAATGTAGCACCCTTCAAATTGTAAGACCAAGTGGCAATGTAACTCAGTAAGGAAAAAGCTTTCAGAAAGTCAAAAGTATCAATCATACAAAATGGGATCTGTTCCCCTACAAGGAAAAAGAGGTGCAGTGAAAGTGCAAAATGCGAAGTTAATATGCACAATTACAGAATGGTTAAATAAAAAACATGGATGAGAGGTTCTTATTGACATGGTCATAGAAACCTATTACCGTGAAAGAGATGATTCTTTGCATACCAGAAGTGATGAAGTGAAAGCAGCCTAAATGACTGTGAGAATGGTAGTCCAGATTTAGAGTCATCTGAAACCAAAATACTGCATTCCAAGAACCTGTGCATTAATCAGATATAATACTTCTGGTAATCAGAAGTAGTACCACAGACTGACCTTATGGGAAGACAACTTCCACCTATGAAATGGAGCCAAAACAGAAAAGACTCAACCAAAAGGTTTGAATGACCACATCATCACCAACGAGAAAGAGGGTTGTGTATGGTATATGCAAACAGCTGATGTTTGAGATGTATGTCAGGAGTAATCTGGTACCAAAAGACACTTGAAGGCCATCAAATAAAAAGCAAGAGACCTGCATGGAATTGTCCATGCAACAGATGAAAACCAGCATCAAACACCAAGTGTGAATGAGTAATGAATTCCTTAATGCTTAGAACTGTATCAAAGTTCAGTAAACATACCTGCTTCGATTAAGAGATGTTCAGCAACTATTAACAGAAGAAAAGGAATACATACTCCTCAGGCAAGGTGAACAAACCCTTTGAGCCAAGATGCTGCTTGTTCATTCTACCAAGATATATTCAGTGCCATTCTTGGGCAGCTGTTTACAGCAATATGAAGCATTCTAAAGAGATACAGTGCCCTAGACAAGCACTATTAATTACACAGATTCAACTCTTCTCAGGATGGACAAATATCGCTCACTCTTACCCATATATTACTTTGCTTTGAAATGACTCTGAAAGACTTGAGATCACAGTAGGTAAGTAACACCAGTGTTTGGTCTTCTTTCATTTGAACAGAGTCCAAGAAATCCTGAGTAGCTGCTGTGCAGAGAACACTGTACACACAGGGCTGACATGCCAGATGGTGAGGTCAGTGAAAGGACAGCCTTAAAGGTACAGGAAGGTGGCATGGCCAGTGCAACCAAGGAAGTGAAGACAAGAGCTTGGGTATGTCTATTTGTTTCCTTCTATTTGAAGACAACACAAGGCTTGAATGCATTCAAAATTCTGGCCTGCAGCAATGACTCAGTGAACTAAGAGCCATACAAATGTCCCTGCCATCTATCCACACAACCACTTAATGTCATCAGAAGCTGATCACTGAAATCATGCAAGTACTAATGTTATCAAACATAATTTCTTTTCAACTCCCAGGCAGACATTTCATATAAATCAGATTTATCCAACTCTGGAAGCCCTGTGTTTTTGGGCAGCTTCACTCCCAGTGAAGGGCTAATGTCTCATGATTTTTTTCTCATGTTTTCAATCACGGGAAAATATTGAGTTATTTGCTTATGGCACATTTAAGCAATTATTCTAACTTTCAGCTCCCTACACAAGATATTTTTCGTCAATGAATACAAATGTCTATCAGTGCTAAAACATTAACTACCTGATGGGAGGAGACTAAGAATGTTACTGCACTTGTAAACAACTTTCTCCCCAAACCTACATAACTAAAAAATGCCTACCAGCTAGGCTCGATGGCTACAAAAACCAATTAGTAAAACTGGTCACTGATAGTGATACTAGTAGATCAGATTTCTGATTCATAGTCAAATACATACACTAAATTAGTCACTTCCTGCCTATTAGGGATACATATAAGCAAACTATTACACTCCTAAATATATGACAGCAGATGAAGGAGAAACCCTTTGAGGAATCCCTTGAGGATCTCCAGCCCTGAATGATGAGATTTGGCTCAAAAGAACAACTGCGTCCAAGGAAACTTCAAATAAGACTACTCAACAAGTGCTCACCTTTTTTTTCACTGGGAACATTGGTCACTCTAGGATTATATGAGTTATTTTCTCCCTCTCCAGAAATACAGTTAACTTGGGGGGCTAACTATCAGAATCTGCAGCAATAGCTTTTGGAGACACTGTAACTTAAAGTGAAAGGAATGCAGAAAATTATTATCAAAGTGGAACATGGACAGAATTACTTCTGCAGGAGTTTCTGTGGCCTCATTTTTGTGTTCATTTATGGCATAATGCAGCAGCTCACACTGATATCCTCTGAGGTGTATGGTACTATTTAATAACAGCAAGCCATAAAGTGATTAATCATTCTTCTAGCATGGATAAGAGCTGAACAGACTTGTGTCTAACCTCAGTGACATACTTTAAGACCTTGTGATTAAGTGTTTCTGGGCACAGCAAAAGCAAAGGCTCTGTTCAATGCAATTAAGATTGCAACTGTGTCTACCCTGTCTGATAAAGTGTCTAGGAAGCAGCAACAGAAGCAAAATGTTTGTGCATTCTTATTCACATCCAGATAGTCAGCAGCATGCTCCAAGTTTTACTAGTACTTTATCTTCACCTCCACTATGCAATTAAAAGCAATTTAAGCACTAAAATTTCATTAAACCTCCACTCTAAAAATTAATAGTGATCTCATGTGCTTTATAACAAGTTTTATTGACAGGGTAGCAAATTTTCATTTCACATTGCCCAGGCATTTAAATGAGGGCACCTCCTGTGTTAGGGTAGGTATGGCAAGAGAAGGGAATTTGCTATGGCTTTCTACAACCTGATCTGAACAACTCCTCTGAAAGGTGAGTAAGAGGAGTCCTTCCTAGGAGAAGAAATCAAACTACTGAAATTGCTCTTGCACAAAGTTAGAAATTGCCTCTTACTTTGACAAATCATGTAGTATTTTATCCCCGTATAAGTTATGGAAGAATAGCATGAAGAACCTTCCAGGATTAGCTGTAACAGCATATTATTTGCTGAAGATAACCTCCAAGAAGCCTGTTAACTATTCCCATTGGTCCTGAAAAGTTCCTTTGGTTTCAGAAAAACAGATACAGACCATAAGTAAATGCAAGGGCACAGTGTATCTCCTCTCACTGAGAGACAAATCTGAATTTACTTCAACCCTTCCATTTCCAACATGAAGCTGGCATCCTAACTTCAAACATACCTATAAAATCATTTGCAAATGTGAGAAAAGTCCTTTTTTCTAGATAGCAGCACATGACACCAGGATGTAAAGCATTATTGCTTTAGGGTTAACTCCACAGAGCGAGCTCTTGAGCTGAGTTTTCACAGGTTGCTATTTTGTTAGATACAGAGGGAACAATGAGCACTGGCCAGAGAAATTCGTAACAAAATGTGAGAGAAAAGGGTGGATTATCCAACACATGAATATTGCTGAGGTGCTTCACTGAAGAAGAAAAAACGACTATAAATAAAAAGCATTCTGTGCAGAACAGTAACATCATACTGACAACGGGATCAATAGCAAGTTTTAAACTCTTTGCAGCGTCTAGTTACTTTGTAGCTAGAAGCTGAAGAAAGGTGTAACACCCATCTCACCAGTGGACAACACAGCTATTCATTGGTTAGCTACAACATACAGGCAACCCAGCAGCGGTTTTCCATCAGTCACACAGCACTGCAGCACCCAGAGCGCAACAGTCGCAATAGCTGAAGGTGGCACAGTGGTGCTCTGGATGCGGCTGAGCCTTGACACATTCCAAACTCACGTTCCAGTGAATTAACGTGATCTCTGCTGCCCGATGTAAAATTATTATGAAAGGATGAAATTACTAGCTATTAAAATTTAAAAATTATACCCTGAACTGGAATTTGAACAGAGATTGGAATCTCTTGGTTTCCCATCACTGATTCAGACAAGTTTCCCTGGATTACAGGGCATTTCAAAAGCATGTGTCTCTGTTGAAATCAGCGGTTTTATAGCCATAAAGCAGCTCTAAACTTATTACTTATGAAACTTCACCTCTGAAACACCACAACTAAAACGGGTTAGAATTATTTAGTTTTTGCAAATAAAGGCCACATCATCCGAAAGAAGGGCTTTTTTTCCACAGTTAATATTGTATGCCTCAACAGAATGAATAGCATGTGTTTTTCAACAGTAGCAAACATTTTATATTTCATGTTAAAGCTTTTGAAAATTTTTCAAGCTCTTATCAGAATCTCTTGTGATGATGCCCTTCATGGATGACAGGTTGAATTTGTTTCTGTGGTTGATGTTGTCAAGTAGGTATGGAAAAACGGTTTCTACTCCAAGAATCTAAAAGAAATTAATACAATTTATGAAAGGCATCAAGGAATATTTAAATTAAGTAGTCTAGAGTGGCTTCTTCACAAGCATAATCACTGGAACAACTACCAAACTGCGATGCACTGTGGATTTCCTGCCCTTGACCTGATTCTTACATGCCAGCAGAAAGCAGATGACATCAGGCACAGTTGCTTTATGACACTGCTGTAGACAAACTTCTGATGGCTCCTACAGGTCACTTCCTTGGCTCTAACTCTAAATTTATCATATTCTTAACAAAACTATGGAAGCATGTAGGATAAATTCTACAAAATATCACAACTAAAAAGAAAGGCAGACATTAAAAAAAAAAAAAGCCAATCATAACAAAAGATGTAACATCTCAACAGCTCCGAAGGAGATTAATAACCCTTACAAGTTCTAATGACATCATTATTGGATGGACTAATCTCATTTAGTCAGTAAAGAGCACCTGATTTATATATCACCATGAAATAGTCCTGTCCCTTTCAAAAGTTTGCCTTGAAAGTAAAATTAATATGTCTTTCTGATCTTTAAAGTAGATTAATGGCTGCTTTGAGAAGAATATACTACCTAATTAGAAATTACAAAATAGAGAAGGCCTGAGACAAAAAAAAAGTTACCTCTCTCTATTTCAGTCAAATCCAGTTAAAAATTTTCCATGAAATTTAACATTAAGTTATTTGTTTCACAAGAATTATTTCCTATTCTTCTTCAACTCAGTAAAGAGGACATGTTCACTGGCAACATTTTTATTTTTCTTTAGAAAAAATGTGTCAGTGAAAACTCTGAATTCCAAAATTACACACTACAAAGCTAACAACAGTAAAATGAATGACTGTTTGAAAAATAATGAAAAAATAGCAATTCCTCAACTTTTCTGTTTAATTGAATCAGTTGTTTCTGTGTATTGTGGGAATACATTTATCAAAATCAGTAGAGACCAAATGTTAATTATGAAGGGCAAGCAAAAATGAATAATCTCACATATAGACCCTGACACATTAGAACTGCAAAGCACTCTCAGATCTTATTTTATGAAAATGTACTAAGAGTGCAATTGTATAGGCCCTTAGGAAGCAATTATCCCTAAAGATTTAGCTATAATTCAATGTGAAATATAGTAAGAGATTTTAAAAAATGGTTTCACAAAGAAGAGGATTATTTTACTTTAACTGTGGAAATAGGGGCCCACATGCTTGTCTGCATGACCTCTGTGCAGTTGTGGGCAGTGCCTGGAGAGAAGATTTGAAATTCGCCTTTTCAGTCAATTAATACAATCCCCTATGACCAATAAGAATATTATAAAAATTAGGAGTGCCAGTTTGGAATTGTGGGCCTGAATGGCCCACAATGCTATAAGAAATTTTCTATGCAATAAATACATTAAATATGGAAATTTTAAGTCACATACTACTAATAAGTACACAGAGATTAGTTAAGAAGAGCTATCTTACCCAGATGTGCAGATGTGATATGGCACAGTAAGATGAAATAGCACATTACAATGTGCACAGTATGCCTTCTGTGTCGTGTTTTATTTGTCACATTATCCTCAGGTGTGACATGGAATCTAAATGTGTGAAAACAAAAACCTGCAAAAATCTTGTGTTTTCCAGATCCTGAACCTAGCCAAATTACCGCCACCACACATCTCCCAGAGTTATAATGTGTCTCCCTGCCTCTTTGCCTCACTCCTGACTATGGATGGCTACTGCCTCAAAGAAGGGTGGCAGTAGCCCTATGAGCTGATATATCAAAAAATAACTCTGAAAGCTTGCAGCTTATTTTACCTAATAGATCCTAACATCAGTGGAATGAAATACCTTTCTTGTGGATTCGTCTTACACTTTTTTCCTTCCAAGCAACTCACTACTATGAGATGATTTTAAAAAGTAAAAAAGAAACAATAGGCACTGGGTTTTGTTCTGAAGTGTATTGCAGGGTCCCATAGAGGTAATGATCCTATCTTTTATCACAAACTTTGACACCATCTTTAATCTAGCTGATCTTGATTACCTTATTTTTATCCAGTTAAGATTGCAAATATCCCTGTACCATATCTGATGTTTACACTTCTGTTACTCCCTTAAGAAAATCTAAAGCAGATTAAATTCCTCATCATCAGGACACATCTTTTACCAAACTGAATCAACAATTGCCTCAACGTTAATTGAGTGTAAGAGAATAGGGAAAATTACAGGTTTTTTAAAAAAAACTTTCTTGGTACAAACTGTCCTGGACAGACTCAGAAGAAATACCTGGACTCCTTCTGCTAGACAGGTTAATAATACATAGCACAGTTCCCAGTTTGCACGAGGAGGTGGTTAAAATAAATGTAGTTCCTTGGATCATGGTGAAAATAAAAGCTGACTTGATATTTACCCTGTATCACAGAGACAAATGACGTGTCCTACTTCTCTGAAAATGGTCAAATGTCCAGAGGGTGCTCTGCAGTGGAGAGGGGACAAGACAGGATGCTTGGGTCTGTACATGCACTCTGCGCGCAGCCTTGCCAGAGCTCCTGAGTCATACAAGAGGCAGGAGGTGACAGCCGAGAACACGGCAGTTTCACAGGGGAGGTGTGTGACCTGTCACAGGGCTCTGGCTGGCTATTTCTCTGGCAGCTGTGCTGCTGACAGCAGCAGGAGTGCCCCAGCCATCCACAGCCAGCCCCAGAGCACCAACCAAACCCACTCCGAAGCAAGTCACTGACATGACTTTTTCATCCTTACCAGACATCAGTTTCCCAGGCTGTGGTTACACTAAAAGTGGGTGATAGGCTTTTCATTTACATGAGATCAGGATCGTGCTCATGTGCTGTATATCAAAGTTAACTACTACCGGCAATATTTCATTGGGGCATTTTACAGTTTTCAAGGTCAAGAAAACAACTTGGCCTTTTAAAAAATATTCCAAAGGACCTGTGCACACTGTGGGCAACAGTAATATGAACTGAGACAAACTCTATGGAGCTACAATATTAAAAAAGGTTCAACTTTACAAAAAATTGAAAAGCAGTCTTTTTTTTCCTCCCCAGACTCTCATCTCTAAGAGACTATGATCAATTAACCTTTAACTTTGAAAAATAAAAAAATTCCTGTGACAGTCAGAAATGAAATTCTTTAAAGATTAGGTGCTGGGAGAGCAATATCAGGCTTAAAATGAAATCCTAGTAACACTCTGAACTATCAAATCACTTCTTGCTCTGAAAATATAATTATTCTGTAAGCATTATGTCAGATAATATTAAATGCAAAAAGTGTAGCTTAAATAAAACTTTTTTCTAGCAGAAAGGCTCTGTACATAATACTTTCAATGACACAGAAAAAACAAGCCAGCATGCAATTAATGAAAAACAATACTGTGTTCAATAAGTAGCATGCCTGGCAAGCACTAACTTTTAGTGATACTAAATTTAAAACAAAGATGTTATTGCAGTCAGAAACAGTCCTGAATGTTTATGATCTCCATTTCTAGTCATCTGCTCTCAATATTGCACACCTGATTTTGTAATATTCACCAGAGATTTTGATGGCAATTATAAAGCCACGGAACATGCAGCATTTGTGTGGCACACAGCCTCTCTCCATTTATTCTTGTTATATTTATTGTCTTTCTTACAGAAAAATGTCAAACTAAACAAGGATTTACTTTTATTCTTATACTTTGCTTTGGTCAAGTTGTTGTATGTATAATGATGTTTCCCAAGTAAAAAAAAATATAGGAAAAGGAGGCAGAGGAAAATCTATCTATTAATGAGACACGTTTGGATCTTACTGCCTAAATAAAACAGTTTTAAAATAACAACACAGGATAAACATAGTAGCTTCTGTATTTGTATTCTATCTCCACTACCGATAAAAGAGATTTTTAAGAATAAAGTGGCTGAAGAGGTGTGCACACTGCTTGCACATCTTACCTGGCACAGTCTCTTATCCTGGCTAGTGGTGAGATTGCTGGGTATGTAGCTATCAATTCCGCTGACATTACAATTTCCCTTTCTCAAAGCAGCAACAACCTGTCACTTTACACTGTCCTTTCTCTGACCCTCTCCCGCCTCTCTGCTCATTTTTATTCCTATTGACAAGACTTATTATTCCTCCTCCCAATTCCAAGTAGCTACCCTTTTGCAAATAGTAGTATCAACTGTGTGGTCACTAGTAGTATCGGTCAACAATGTTATTAATATAGCACACACTGGGATCTGCTGGGAACAGATCAAACAGTCATGCTTTAAAATATTAGTTTTGTAAAGGCACCACGAGGCAAATAGTTGCAGTTTTCTTCACCTTATACAATGTAATATTGCAATGACAGATCTCAAGAATTGTGGGTTAATTACCAGCCCAATAATTTGGAGGATATGTTATTTTTTTTTTGTTGCTTTCATAGGCAAAATAAAATAAAACCATAACAGAAGGGTGCTGTATCTGTGTTTAAAGAAGCAGTTGTTGGCAAACACCATAGCTCACTTCTGCCGAAATGTACACAACTGATATATGCAGCCCAGAAAGCTGGCACCAGGGGCTTACAACCTTAATTTGCCTGCAAGAAGAAATGGAGATTTACCTTCAGAGCACGTTCTTGATTGTTTTCAGCAGTCATATGTCTCGTGTTGTTTGCTGAAGTCTGGTTCTGCTCTTTCAGATGATGAAGCTCCTGCTCCAGCCGTTTGCACTGCAACGAGGAAAGAATCCCATTAAGTAGAGGAGTGTGGGCATATTTTTTTTCAACGAGCCAAACGACTCAACGTAAATAACCCCATCACTATTTCTGCAGTAGTAAGAGCATCAGACAAAAGAAGTTACATTCCTAGACTGTACTAGAGCTACGTTTTCAAAATGTATATCATTATTCAGTTTCTTCCTGTTCCAATAGTACGCCAAAAAGTCTATGTATCAGATAAGATACTTATCAGAACGTTGGGTTGCATTTCTGCTCCTAGTTATGCTAATATATGGCTAGATTTTGGCTTTTATGTATTAATAAGTAGATATAAAGGAAAGAATGCAGTTTTATGAAATGCAAGCAAGACCCTCCTCCCAAATCAAGGATCCAGCCTTTTATTGGAAAATATACATGAAAGTTTTATACTTGTATTTTTCACACTAAGAAGTTACACTAATTCTTCAAAACACACATGTTGAAAGAAGTTTTAACAATGCTTTCTTTAAATATTTAACTTAATAAAAAAAAAAAATTAGCACTTGCTACTCTGTGCATATACATGTATATTTACTGCTGTCTGCTGAGCATTTATTTTAATGATTACAAATCTGCAAGTTGAGAACCAAATTATATTTCACTCTTTTTTATGTTAACTATAAAAGGTCTTGCCCACTTCCTTGGTTTGAAGGAGCAATTAGTTGTCATTAGACAGTTCTCTGCCTTCTGAAAAAACTGTTTTACAAAAAAAAATGAAAACAAAACAGAAGAAGTACCAAGAAGACATAGAGGAAAACCTGTTAAAACTAGGGAAAAGCAGAGTGCCAGGAGAGACAGTTTACAACAATGTATTACAAGCAAGTAGTTTGGATATGACCACCAAAACCCAAAGCTAATAGACTGTGGGAACAAAAGTAAATTAATTGATAAAAAATATTTTAATACATACTTTCTGAAAACACCAGCAAAATAGGAGTAAGAATTGTGATATAATGCCCATGTAAGCATTGCTGTCTCAAATGAAAGATCTGGAAGTGTCAGTCTCTTGTGCTGCCTTAGTGACTGTGGACAAAACAGAACTGAGCTTCCCATCACATGTAATACACCCATTCCTGAGCAATTCAGTACATGGGACAATGAAGCCTGGCTCAAGTAAACTCTAAAAAAAGAAAACCTGTGAAACAGAAAGCTTCAGAAGTGAAAAAATTATAAATGAGGTCTAAGTAAAGTGAGGAATGCTAAAGAATCTTGAGACAAAAATTTTAAAGACATGCCAATACAGGCAATTCTTAAACACAAAATAAGACCTTAGCAATGTACTGTTCATCAGGTGTCCAGTATAGTATATAAACCAGAATGATCCAATCCTCTATTTGAATAAATTTTAAACATTTGTAGAAGCCCAAAGTACTATTAAAAATTCCATTCACATATCTGTTGTGATACTTCATTAATTCTGTTAGAAATCTGAACTTATTTCTAATCAGATTACCTATTTTAAAGGCAGTGAATTTTTCTGCATTCTCTCAGTGTGTTGTAAACTTCCTTAATGTACAGTTTCTTTTTTATTGCAAGAAAAAAAGACATCTTCCCATAGATAGGGAAGTACAGAAAACATATTAAGATACATTTGATTGTAAGTATTTTCACATACTCGAGATATTTATTGTCTATGTTTATCATATAGACATACATGCACACACTCACAAATCACAGAATTTCAGATGTAACTCTTTTTCCATGTCCAGCATGAAAATTATGTGTTTGCAGACATGAAGGTGCTAATAAAACTATTGAAGAACAAAACACAGATTATGTTTGTTTTTGGTTTTTTTCTCTAGCAACATTTTTTCCTTAGTTTACGTGATCTGAATCCCATTTAAAAAATCAATCTACTACTGCAGGCACTATACATTACATAACGTATGATCACCAGGACACTCACTTTTCTGCTTTGCCAACATTCTTCTTCAAAACAGTGTTTTGGAATCCACAATTTGACAACAACACAAGTTTACGTAGAGCAGATATTATAAAAAAGACTAAAATGTCAATTTATCTTAAAAATCTGAATTTATAATCATGCTTTTCTCTTGATTCCAAAAGGTACGTGAAAATATGTTAAGAGCAAAACCTAGCTATGGGACTACATGAGAAAAGATCTTGGTGTACCAGACTGTACCACAGAGGATGGGTGCAATCTTAATTCTGCTCTCCACTCCTGTGAACACAGGACTGAAATAAACAGCAGTAGTCCTGAAGGGACTCCAGGATCTGGCAGAACAAAAAACAAGTACAGCAAAGATGCAACACAGGTAACATAAAATGGATGAACCTCCCTACCAAGTCAACCTCGATATGATTACATTTACATCAAACTTGGGAACATTTAGTAATTTCTCTTTCATTTAATTTCTACTGAGAAATTGGTAGTAGATATCTGAAATCAGTAGTTGATATCTGAAAAAAAACCAGAGCATATTCAGCTAGAATACTGCTTAAATACAATTTGGGGCATCATTGAAAGAAATGGTGATCTAATTTGACCTTTGCACCTAAGTGTTTTACTAGGTTGGAAACAATGTTTTAACAGAAGGTATTCTGATTTATTCTTGGCTGTCTAGAAAGTAAAATCATTACTCTCTTTGGGAAAGCATTACAATAATAGTCTTAAATAGCAACACTGTGTGTGTCTTAGTAAAATTTTATATTTCACAACTTTGATACCTGAGCTACTTCTAAGATATTAAAATAGCATTCTAAAGGCAAGCACTCCTTTTCATAAGAGCAGGAGCATATGAAATTTTAGTGTAACCTTGCTGTAACGAAAAGTTTTAAATATAGAATTTAAAACAATGCAGCCCTTCTATTCATTTGAGCCAACATTTTTTGAATTCTGTGTCACTAGCTGTTAGCAAGGTCCAGTAAAAATAGATGTTCTTTAAAAGAACATGTGTTTTTATTGGTACACTCCAGGGCTCTAAAATGCCAACAGCTGCAACTAAGAAACTGAATTTCCTTCTGAAAACATATAAAAATACTTTTTGGAGCACAGTGAAGAGAAGACATCATCTGGCTTGGTACTGACAAAAAGGAAATGTTGGATGTATCCTTTTAAGAAAGCTGAAAGCTAAAGGAAGTGTTTAATTTTAAATGTCTAAATTCTGTTATCTCAAACTTGTGAAAATTCACACTTGGGAAAACTTCAAACAGACAATACGCTCTGTGAAACACAGGTAACCTAAACATCGGATCTGAGGTTTAATTGTACCCTTAAATGCAAATTTCCATGAGTTCAACACGTTATGAAACACAGGTTGTTAATTGAGAAAACTGCTTCTCTACCTCAGACACTTTGAGTACATCAAGGAATATGAGAGCAGTGTAGACACATGCCAATGAGAAAATGTCTTGATCAGAACACTAATGACTTTGCTGAGTAAAGGATATTAAAGCTTCAGAAATGGTAACATAATTTTATAAAGGTATCACACAAACAATTTACTAAGAATTAACTTTACTGTGTGCATTCACAGTTCTGTAGCCAAGAGAGGCAATACAGACAACTGAAGGTACAAAAAAACCCAGCCCCCAAACCCACACGTTTGTTCTCCTCTCTGAAGGTATTTCCCCAAAAAAATCTCCTACCTTAGCTAGCCTGATTCAGGTGATAATGTACTTGAAAGACAGTGAACCTTGTTAAGGCTACTAGAGGTGTTCCTTGAGCAACCATCACTGCCCAGCTGTACAGCTGCCACTACACCATCATCCATTCCCAGCAACAGGGACTCAATCTTCTCTTTAACTCTATTTCCACCATGCAACTCTTCTAAATACACTCAGTCTTTTGAAACAAATACCTTTGTACCCAGCACAGGATATATCACAAGGAGCTAAGACACAAAATGAAAAACAAAGCAGGTAACATACCAAAAGGATAAGAAGAGATTCAGCCAGGAAAGCAAGGATAGACAGCAAGTAAACATATTCTTCCCTCCCATCTTAAAATGTAAACTATTAGGTTACTGTTGAGTCTTTTTAAAATGAGCATCAGGTAACATGATTCAGCAGAATGAGGATGTTAGAGGAACCAGGTCAAGCTGCAGTGGGTACTGACCCCTTTCAGTGACTCTCCAGGTGGGAGTGTTGGAACACCACAGGGAAAATCCAGACAAACTGAAAAAGGAGCACCTGCTAAAAGGGACATGGATGGAGCGGTCAAGAAATGGACCAGGAGAATATCACTGAGTAAAGTCCAGTTCCAGTTATACAAAAAGAGTAAAGGTGGTTTACCTTGAATCAAGTATTTCAAAAGATAGAAAAATCAAACCAAATAACCACAATAATGTTTGGCCTTTACTAGAAAATGAGGTTGCATTAACGTATCAAACATAAGTTCAGCGCTTGTATAAACAAATCATCTTTAACATGCTGTCGGCTTTTCAGCATTTTCTTCTTCAACGTGTACCTGTAACATGTTAAAATAGTGTTACAGTGCCTGCCACATCTACACAGATTGATGAGTTATTTTTTGATAGTTATTTAACATGATTCTTCAGTGAGGTGTTCCCAAAGCAGAAGGTTCAGACATTATACAAAAGTAAAGAAAAACCTGCAAGCCACTGGAGAAGTAACGTTAGTAGGGACAAAAATGGAATAAAGCAAAGCATTAACATTGAGCAGAGCGACCTCCTGTCCCCAACCATTTGATCCTTGTGTAGTTGGTATGAAGAAAACACCTATCCCCAGAGGTTTCATGCAGAAGCCTGTTTAACTCTGCACTCCTTAGGTCAATCAGGCTGTTCATGTGCTTTCAAAGAGACATAAATATTTTGCTACACTGGAGTTCCTCGCTCTCATCTCATTGAACTAGGATGTTAATGTCAGAAGAATTTCTCATTTTGTATTACAGCACAGATTTGACCCAGAAAAGGGTACTGTGACACTCCCTGGCTCAGGAAGCAACAGCTAAAACTGAATATAACAGAAAACCATAACACTTCCTTACTACAAATGCAGCCCTGGTGGCTATTTAATTCTGTTACATTTATATTTGCTTTTAATATTACTATGTGGCATATAATATTTTTCATTGCCTTTCATTAAAAGGAATCCAAACTAACCTCTCCTGCACTTATGGCATATGCTAGGGGAAAAAAAAGTCAACACATTATACCATTTATATGCTAGGGAAAAAGGAAAGGAATTGATTTGTCTCTGTTATTAAAGGTATGGGGGTCAAAGTCTAATGAAACAAATGTACTAAGATGAGGCAAAATTCTGCACAAGTTCTTCCCTGAATTATGAATAATATTTGATTGCCTTATTCAATTAGTACACACAAAAGGTAATATTTCATTAGAATACATTTGTTCATCTAAAGTCCTTATAAAAACTTGCAGTGCTTACAAACTTAAGAATCAGCACTAGCACAAACACACAAGAGTCCACTGAGGAGCTTGCTGAAAAAAGCCACAGTGCCTAGATGGAGGTATTGTAGCATGCTTGTTCCTGTACTGACCTGAGCGAGGGCAGGCTGGTGAGGCAGGTGGATCTTTGGTCTGATCACACCAGTCAGTCTTATGAGGCCTCCCTAGTTTAAAAATACATAACCACAGTCTCCCACAAATAGCTTAATTCTGTCATTACACTTAAGGTAGCATATTTTTATTCAAGTCACACAAAAACCAAAAGTGAGAGCTAAGTCACTCACTCCGGGTCAGCCAGTGCATAATGACTTGATTGGATATCAGTGGCTTCACTTCAAACACTGAGTACTCTGCCACATTCTGTGGACTTATTTAGGCACGAAGACCTTGCTGAACTGGAATTCTCAATTACTGAAGTAGTATGAAATAAAAATAACCTAGTTCCTACTGAATAACTTGGGAAAATGGTTTATGTTCTCCAAATTCTGGGCAAGTCAGAGTCCCTCTGAATGGCAGAACTCTTTTCCCATGTGCATTTTTTTCTTTTACTTTAAGTAAAATGCTCATAAGCAAAGCAAGTGACACACCATAAATTGATAGAAAATGCATCAATACCATTGAAAGGTAAGTTTATGGGGTACTGAGATCCCACTACTACACAGCGTAATACGTTCAGAAGTGATAAAGTACATTTATGTTTTGAAATTAGTTAACACATATTCATTGCAGTAAACAACTGAAGTACAAAGAATTATTCCAGACACCAAACATGAAAAAGACAAAGAAACAAAGCTACTTTTTCACCTGCTATATTTTTAAGTCTTCGACTGTGGAAACTTGAATAAGAAAACAAATGTGAAGAAAACAAAAACAATTTGACTGATTCTTCTCTTAGTCACTTATTTTGTTCACCTTTTCTTACTTTGTTTATAATGATCTGTACTTCAAACTGGCTCCAATCTCAAATATGCCACATGGAATGCAAGTGTTCTCACTCTGACTGCCCTTCTTCCCCCTCCTCTCAATATTTTTTTTTTTAACAGTCTACCCCTTGTCCCAAATTCATCACAATTTCTGGAGAGGCAAACATCTTGCACTACTTGGATGCTGTATGCTCTTTCCTTTGCAGACAAAAATAATACCAAAGTCATCCAGTCAAAACACAAACCAACCTTTGGTGTCACTGTGAATTATGTACTTTGAACTGCAGATGTTTGGAAGCACTTATATAAATAGAATTTATTCTTTTTCTTCTAAAGTAATAATTTTAAAAGAAATAAAGAAATAAATGCATTTCTACATAATAATCACTAGAAAAATTTTTCCATTAAATTCTAATTTTGAATTAAGGTTTTCTAACTTCTAAGAAAAATTACTTCACTTCAAAGTTTTGGCAAACCATCAACAACTGTGTTTGAATGATTATTTATACAATGCCCAGCAGCTTAGAACTACTGGAATTTCAAGAAAGAAAAGTGTTTTTGTAGAGTTTAGGCCTCAGAAATACGCATCTTTAAAAATTTATATTCTATTAGTAAGAGACACATTTAAATGTTAACACTTCCTTTTTTTTGTAGTGGTGCAATGGTGTCTTGCTTCAAAAAGCTACAAAAAGAAATGCATCAAAATACAAATAAAACATTTTTGTTTTCTTGGTCACTATCAGCCAGTTGCAACATGTAGCACTAAGGCAGATAATATGCTGTAGGCATGACTAGGTTTCCTCCTACCATTCCTTTCCCTGTCTATTTCTGAACATTTCAAATGCAGCAAAACAAGTTTTCATTTATTTTCATTTCAGTAGTTAAAGGAACTGTAAGTGCACAGTAAGACATTCAGAAAATTTAGACCATGAAGGTTAACTGTTTACACCCTTCATGTTAACCCTCCTTACATGTGCAGTGATTCCACAGCACTGAGTAGCACCATGATACTTACCCACCCAACTGCATTCTCTACATATTCTTACCTCCTTGCAATGATGATATTTCAAAGATCAAAAACAGCCTTGGTCTACTTCTCAATGAGTTCAGCACATGTAGACTTTCCTAATCAATGAAACTCATTATAAACATGTGCAAGAAATAGAGAAAGGAAAAGGTGATGTTCTTGAGCCGTACGTGATTCACAGGTCATTCAAGCAGGGTTCCTGTGCTGGCTGTGCACTGGATGACCACGCCTGTGCTAACAGGGGCTGCTGACAAGCTCCTGATCTGCAGGAGGAAACAACAGCAGGAGCTGCTGAAGCCACATAACTGAGTCACCTTCACATTTTCCTGTGTCCATTGCATATAAGTTAAAAAACTTACCTCACCTCTGAGTTGCTTCTAATTAAAACACAAACCTAGTAACCTGGAGTCAAACATTTATTCATGAGGCTGTACTGGGTCTGAAAGTAAGCAAAAATGCATTCAACTAAACTAGGAGTGGTTTTTTTCCTAATTGCCTGTCATATATAAATAAGCAACTTCTGCTTTACATCAAAGTCACATTATTAATTCAATTTTTTAATTTCATGCCTATAAGACTAATAAATAATGTATAAACTAAGCATGTAAGCAGATGAGTAGTACACAAGTTGTACGCCTGCTCACGCTCCACTGCAGAGTTTTAGGAAGACCAGACACTGTCACAGTACAATGAAATTATCCTTCGCATGCCAGAGTGTTATATAAAAGCAAAGGAAACTACCAATACTTGCAAATAATTCAGCAAATGGAAAACACTAATTAAAATTTTATCACAAGAGCAAAAGAGCACTCAAGAGCCAAGATTCTCTTTCAAAAGTAATGACAAAAAATAAAAAAGTAAGTCTTGATTAGCTAAATTCTAAGATCACTGAATAAAGGTCTGCAAGTACAATAATAGTTAGACTAGGATCAGTTTTACTTTCAATGGACATCAGCAAGTCCAGCATACAGATACAAGAAACCATTTCAGAGCAGAAACTTCTGCATACAAAATAATTCAGAGTAATTAACCTAAACATATTTAAAAACATTTAAAGAATAATGCAACTCACAAGAGGTTTTGGAATAAATTTGCCATTAAAGCGGAACATTCATTAATATACTACTTACACAAAATCCAGGACCTAAATACCCTGCTGACTACCATGGTTAAGTACTAAGTAGTACTGCAAGAAAGGACACCAAGAAGCAAGTCAAAAGATCTGAATATTAAAATATTATTCTGATCTTATTTCATTTACGGTCTTAGCATACATTTTCCAAATCAATGCAACTCCCACGTACTCATTTGCAAGGCAGCTTTGGTCAAAGATTATGTGTTCCTAATGGAATGTACACAAATTTCAGAGAGCCATAAACTGTATTTTTAAATAACTTAAAATACCCCAATTATTTCTCCTCCTTCATTGCTGAAAGGAGGAAACATAAGTCTTCCAAGTTCTTTAGTTTCTCCCTCCTTCAAATGCAGCATCTTTCTTCCTTCCTTTGGCATGGCAGAATGTACACATCATGTACACTCTAATTCTCAGTTCTCATCTTGGCCTGAATAAGGTTCTCTCCACTACACTGCTTCATTTTTTGACTACATTTTTACTTCACCTTTTTCCCATACATATTCTCTTTATTACATGATTCTTCTCAATAACTCTTCTTTTATTATACTGATAATTAATTATGTTGTAACTTTTTGTAAACACTGACTAAACAATTTTTCCAACACCCAAATCAAGTTAGCAAATAGTACTTTCTTGTTTTGTAGGATGACAAATTAGCCTAGAAAGTTTAAGAATCTTAATCAACCAATAAAGTCATGTCAGAACTGGGGTTACTACACCCCAAACCTTTGCTTTATTGACTTGACCAAATGACACAGAGCTATTGCTTTGTGTGGCCACGTGTTTTGCTGGTTCCTCAGAAGAGCAGTCAGCTCCACTGCAACCAGATGGCCTGTGGCCAAGAGACAGCTTGTCAAACATCTGACAACACACCGTGATAGAAAGCTGACCATTGCTTTTGTTTAAAGCCTTTCCCTCACCCCCACTTAATAATCTGCAGTGTTGGTACTCGAACAATATATATAGTAGAACAGAGGTAGTGAAAATGTGAAAGCTGCATGAAAAGGAGAAATTTTAGAAACATTCACAGCCTTATCTTCCAACTAGATCTAGAAATCAGGAGTCTGACTTGCAGATATAAGCAAGGCACTCAGCTGCTGACTGAGATTATGTTTTTAGAAAGTACAACCTTGTTTAATTGAATGTAACCAATATTAGTTGACAAGAAAACAAAATTTGGTAAGCAATCTGTCATTCTAATGAGCTGGTTTTCAAATAATCTTCAATGGATTTTTGTAAAATCCATATGCAAACAAGGCTATTGCTGAAACATTAAGTTGACATTTACTGCACAAAAGGACAGGAATACTTCTGGTCCATCTTTAAATATCATCACATTTTTCAAGAAAACAGTATCATGGATCACTGTATAGATGATGGCAAAGTTTTAAAATCTTTTTATTCTGATATTGTAATTATGGTATTGCAGGTGTACCTTGTAGTACATACAGTCTGCTTATCCTGATAAATTTTGTACTCTCAATGGAGCCATCAGTTACTTAAATAGCAGTTCTTAAATATTTTCTGGTGCATAGTATGTCCACACAAAACTTAACATGTAATAAAAGCTACTTTAAACTAGAGATTATTACAGACTAGAACACCAACTAGGTAGATGAAAACACAAACCTCTGCAGATAAGTCAGGCACAACAGACACTTTTTGAATAAATGATCCCAATCTGTAGTATTTGCTCTTTTTCCATGGATTTTTAGGAAAATACTGCCATTAATATTGCTTTCACATAGTTACGTCCTTCAACACTGAAGGACATAACTATGTGAAAGCAATATTAATGGCAGTGTTTTAACTAAGTATAGGGTGAAAATGAAGCAACTAATTACAAATCTTCAAATGTTATTGTGAAAACACTATTTCTCATCAATACGGAGAAAATAACAGCAAATGTAGCTAGGTAACAGCTAATATGTAAATTGTATTCCAGATAGCTTTTACAGTTTGTTTATATGCACTGAAAAGTGGAATGAAAATAATAAAATCAAGAAATTCATCAGCTTTGCACAAACTTTAAATAAATCATACATAGAATACAAAGGCATCCCACAAAGAAAGATTCAAGAAACTAAAACCAAGCTGTGCAAAACTAAAACAAAACCACACATTTACAAAGTATGTATTGCTCAGCTTTGGTAACACAGAGAAATGCCTGTATGATTTTGGTACATGAATAAGACTTTGTAAATATTAAACAGAGGTTAAATCTGAAGACGCTATTTTTGTAACAAAATTTAGCTTTAGCTTCATGGAGGTGTTTTACAGAGATCGATGTAACTAGATATCCAAATACATGCACCTTCTCAAGTGGGCTGATCCTGCAGCTTTGAATAACAGTCACCTAAAAGCTTTCAGATATGTTACTGAAAAGCAGAAATGCTTAAACCTAAAATCAGCTGCCTTTGACATGTGCAATTACCAACACTCCTCTCATCCTGGCAATTCCATTCTTTGTGCATAGATGATAGGACACCCTAAGGGGAGAAAAAATTAAGAAAAACACGAAGATAGAAGAATGTTATGACAACTTCTGAAAGCAAAGCAATAGGCCTGCCTGCCAAAACAAACAAAAGGGGTAAAATGCATGACTGCTGCTGAGAAGAGTCTGGATACCACAGAAGACACTGTACATGACGTAAGGAGAACATGTAAGGAGAGACACAGCTGCTGGCTGGCCCTACAGTAGAAGGCCAGCTGATGGAATGATTTAGCATAAAGTATTAACAATAATTTTGCTGTTTCTTCTTGGAGGCTGGCACTGGATGCTCTCCTTTTCACAGTGAGTCTTTCAAGACTTGTTTTTCAGACTAAGATTCAGTTGAAGTCCTAACATTTTGATTGTGAACAGGACTCCAAGCAATGAGGTTGAAAAAATGCTTGTAGATTAAGAAAGAAAAATTTGGTCTTAAAGATGAAGGAATAAAACTCACAGAGAGGCCTAGTGTTCACTCCTGTACTGAATACAAAACAGCATAGAACTTTCAGGAAAAAATTAGTGAAAACTATTGTTTCCTAACATTGCTGGGATCTGTAATACACCATCTTTGAAATAAGAAATTCCTCATCATGATTATAACAAGACTTGAAAGAAGTCTTACCTATCAGTGCAAAGTCATCTAAAGAGACAACTAGGAATAAAGTATTCATAGCCACTCTTTTGATAGAGAGCTTTACTCTGCTTTTTGGGGTTTCTCTCATCTTTGGTAATACTTCTGCAGATAGCAGAGAAATCTTTCTCTGCAGATAGCAGAGAAAGATGTTACAGCTAATTAAGAAATAAGCAACTCAGCATAACGGAAAGACGACCAATAACTGTTGCATAACTTTTGTTATATATATGTGTATATATCTATATATATATAGATTTACATATTTATAGCTAGTAATTAATAAATAATAGGTAATGTTAAAATTCCTCTATCTTGCAAAAGATAGCTATCAATTCTACGTTATTAACAATATATCATATACATTCATAAGCATTACTGCATCAGCATTTTACACCAATTAAATACTGTGTAGTTAGCCACTTGTTGCTGTATTTCTGATAACAACTCCAGATCTCCAAAAAGTTGTCATACTTGTATGATTTAATACTGTTCTTCATCTGCAATATTTTTTCTTTTGTTATAGCCACAAATATTATACTTTTTACATAGTCACAGCTTCTTAAGGGCCTTTAAGTATTTCAATGTATTTGAATTGTGTAATTGAAAAAAACTACTTTCAATATAAAAATAAACTATAAACCAAAATGATATTTTGTGCTTCATATTCAACAATAAATCAAAAACATGACTGGAAAGGATGACAACAAAGCATTAATATCAGAAAGCATTAAAATGTTCCCTTAGAAGAGCATCTTACAATCACATGCAGACTCCCTGCAATAGGAAAGCCTGTCCTTCATTTGCAACAGAGGGTAATGGAAGCTAATTTTTTCTTGTTCTCAAGCAACTCAGCTTGAAAAATAATTAACAGTGAATAAACAGAACATGGAAAAGAGGCTAAATCCTAGATACTCACAATCTGAAGCACGAAACAGTAAAGCCATACAACAAACAAATGTAGGCATACTTGGTGAACCAGACAAAGATAAGTTAATGCTACTGTGAAATCTCTCTTTCATAAAAAGAATATTGATAGATTTTCTTGTCTCTTTTTTTTTGTCAGGA
>WEKY01005294.1:0-14869 GCA_013390045.1 Picathartes gymnocephalus
CCCACTAATTACTAATTATTGGATAGATTATTTCTTTGTGACCATTGCAGAGCAGGATTCTGGCTTGAGGAANAGGACAAATATTCCACCTGGATTTTCCTTCCACGGGAATTTTGGTTGTTCCCAGGGCACAGCTCAGCTCCAGCCTCTCCCTCACCTTCCCCTCTCACCTGAGAGCCTGCCTGCTGTCACATTTTTAATTACACAGCATTTCTGGCATCCCAGGCTCTCTGAGAAACAACCACCAGGCTGCAAATTAAATAGGGGACAGAGACATACAGAAAAATCCTAAAAAAAACCCCCATTTCTTTATGAGGATAGACTAAACCCAAAAGTGATCCTCCAGAAAACGGTCAGCAAATTGCAGAATAAAGCATGGGAATTCAGGTGGATGTTCCATTCACAGCATTCCTGGAGCATTTGGGAAATGCTGAGCCCTGAAAGGCTCTCACTGCACAAGCTACAGGCAAGCACAACAAAGCTGGAAATACCTTCCACTGAAAAGAGGACAAATATTCCACCTGGATTTTCCTATTTTAACTACTGGGAGGTCACATGAATAATCATTTAAAAATTGGTTCTTGAAAGTATGATTGAAAACTTTATCAACATAAATTTTTCCAAGCAATCCTCCACACTGAAGCCTCCGTGGCACAAGAGCAAAGCTGGTAGCTCAAAATGTTCATTTAGAAACAGAAACCAACACAGTGATGGGCATTAATACATAAAATCAAGATTTTGAAACAATATCTGTCTGTATAGTGCCACAGCAGTGGCAGTACCTAATTCTGAGTTTACTGAAACCAAGTTTAACTTTGCTTAATTAGAATTTCAAGCTCGGACTGTTGAGTTGCTCATCTCAAGATAAACCTGGGACTCTTCAGTGACATTTAACTGCACAAGAGGAAATGAAAGTTTAATGGCACGAATACATTAAATAGGTAATAATGGCACATTACTGAATTATTGAGCACATTCTAAAAATTTTAGAAAAACATGAATTGCCTTAGAGTCAGCAGATTGTTGTCGTGAGCAACTCACCAAAATTACTAACAAGGAATACAAAGGTATATAAATGCACAAATTAATTTCGTGGATCCTTTAAAAACAACCTTACATAATGTAATACAAAACCAGGAATGACCGAGAGGTCTGAAAAAAAGATAAACACTTTGACAAATCCAGATTTGCAGCCAATTCCTGGAGACAGAGCTCCTCACTGATGTTGCACACTCACATAAGAAATAACAACAGTAAAAGCACTAAAAAATGCCAATACTGCTACTGAAAGTAGAAGATACGTTAAAGCACCACTCTAGAAACAGACTCTGTCACTTCAACATTAATATTTTTTATCTATTAAGTACCAAACTGCAAGCAAGAAATATCTTTAACAGATGGCCTGCAAGACAAAGGGATGTCAGCAGGATGGATGAAGGCGATGAGCAAAGAGAGAGCTGAATATTTCACCTGTGCTTAATTTTGAAGCAGACAAGGCAGAGCTGTAAAGACAAGAGTTCCCAGTCACAGACCATGCAATATTAACACAGTTACTGTCACATTCCATGTGCTTCACCCAACCTTTCCTCCTTAGGAAATAGCAGCAGCTTCAAACATCCTCTTGCAATGTCCTGATTCAGCCAACGGAGCGATTCCAGGGGAGCACGGCCAACACTTGTTCATTAAAGAAATCAGTGAGGAATCTGAGCTGTGTCAACTGTGTGTAACAGCAATACTTAAATCATACAGTTTTCCTGAAGAGAGACTGAAGCTTTGCCCAGCCCTCATTTAAAAACTCTAAACTCGGTTTCATTCTTGCCATTCTAAACCAAAACCACAGATTTCTTTTCACTAACAAGTCTAAAGGTGCTTGTTCAAGTAGGAGAAAGTGCTTTATTCAGAAGCTTGCTTTTTCCACATAACCATGTGTCTTAGTTGCTTTCATAACCTTAAGAAAATTCCACGCCAATACATCACTGCAAAAACTATTACACACCCAGTGCAAACCTAAAATAATTTAACCAGTGGATGCAAACCTTACTTTGATGCTAAGCCACCACTTTATGTAAGAAAAAAAAAACCCACTAATTACTAATTATTGGATAGATTATTTCTTTGTGACCATTGCAGAGCAGGATTCTGGCTTGAGGAATCACCAGGCTAAATATCTGTTTTAACATGTCAGAGATAAAAAACCCCCACTAATTACTAATTATTGGATAGATTATTTCTTTGTGACCATTGCAGAGCAGGATTCTGGCTTGAGGAACCACCTCAATCCAAATACCCAAATAAATATCTATTTTAACTTGTTAGAAGAGAAATTTTGAGTCAACAGTGTCATCTTTAATGAAGGGTGAACAAGAGCTCTTGGTTTCTAATCTCCCAGCTCATTCATAATAGAGCATTCTTTGAATTGAGCTGTGGAAATACAAACAGAACTTATGAACTGAAGGCAGAAATTCAGCTTTAATAGCAGTAAGTCATTTGCACTGATAGCTCTATTTTCACCTGCTATCAGGCTGTAAACACATGCTAACAATTTGATCACTCACACTCCATCCATAATGCATCCCTGTGACTGCACAGCAGCCAAGGCTTCTGGAGCAGACACAGATAATTATGAATCACAATTACATCCCTAATCTCTTCTTCCTGTTGGAAGCCTTTGCAAAAACAAAACCAAAATAATTGCAGAAATCTTCATTGTGGTACACTTCACTCCACCCAAATTAGAACCCAAAGAAACCAAGATCCATGGCAGGAGCCCCACGTTATCTGTGTACACAAAATCATGTATTTCTGAAAAGCCTAAAGAGTCCCTAATAAAATACCCATAAAAAGCTCAGTGTGAGAGTTTCTTTCTCATTACAAAGCAAATTACCTCATCATTCAGCATCTGACAGAACAGCTCAGGAAAAAAAAAAAAAACCCAAACAAACCAAACCACAAAAGAACAGAGGATTCTCAGCTACCTTCAAGCAAGGAGGGCTCTTCCTCCCTCTTTGTTCCATTAGTGCCTGGAATTATCATTAACTATCAGAATTGTGTAACACAACTGCAGTCATGGTAAAAAGACAGGATTGCAGTGGGTTCTGTGTTCCTGGAAATGAAGCACACAAAGATCCCAACCATCCAAGAACAGCCCCGGCTGCGTGCTGCTCCTTCTCCCAAAATCTCAGAATCCCACCTAAGCTCACGTTAATTAAGATGAACCTTTCTGACCTGCTCCTAAATGGCCATAAAACTTTCATCTTGGTAAACACGAACAAATCCGTCAGTGTTTCATTCCTCCCAGCCCTTAGCAATCATATTCCTAACTTTGCTGCATTCGAACTTCTCCATAATGAAAAGACAATTTCCATTGATTCCACCGCATTGCTATGCACAGGAGAAAGCTTCTGTCAACATCATTTCAATATCACTTCTTTATTTATACTTCTATTAACGAGGACACAAAGATCACTGCTCATTTCTCTCCAAGTCCCAGAGGAAATCTCTGGGCAAAATCTGATAAACAAGGGCCTAATTTATAAAATATTGAGTCTGAGGAGCAAAGTTCCAAAGGCTGGGTCTTGAACTGTTTTATACTGGGAAAGCTGGCTCCAAGATTTAGGTGGCAAATTAGGAATTTCCTGTGGTAGCAAAAAGAAAACTTTAAAACAATAAATAAGAGCACTTGGCTCTCCAAAGAGATCACAAAAGGCAAAATTTCTAAAGCCACAGCCTAGAGAGAAGGCAAGATCTTGTCTACCTGAAAAACAAAAATTAAAAAGCACCCCAAAATTAGAGCTAAGCATTAAGCTAAATTAACCTGAATCACTTGTGGGTTTTATTATTCAAAGCAAAAGAAACTCGATGACCTCAGAAATTTTTTTCCCCATTATTGTAACAGGGAAATAACCCCGAAATTCCATACTCCCATTTTAAAGAGAGGATAGAAAGATAAAAGGAGTTTTCCCAAGCTCTACAACTCCAGAAAGCAACCCCAACTTTTCATCCAGGCAAAAGAAACACTTCACTTCCATTTCTGATGACATCACCAGAATTTTGAAACTGCCTGATAACTGAAATCATCCAGTTCTGAATTCTCATTTGTGATATTTTGATTTTTAAATAATCTGAAACAGTGTGAAGAGTGGTATTTCCAGCTTTTCTTCAAACTCAAATCTCCTTTTTTTTTTTTTTTCTGGTGGCAAACAATCACTATTCCTGCATTAATTAGAAGGCAACACAGCAAACATGATAGCCACGCATATATCAAACAGAAAATGTTGCCAGAGTCATGGATTTGTAGCATCCCTTCCCTGGAGAACAATTAGATAAAAATCTCTTTAGAGGAATATAAACAAGAGATAAAACAACAAAAATGCAGCTTGTACAAAGGAAATGCTGTTGTAAAATTTGTTTTGCATATTCCATTCAAATTAGTTGTGACTGTTGCAAATAACACGAAGTTTTGACGCGTTCTAACAACGATTAAAAAAAAAAACCAAAAAAAACCCCCAGTTTTTAGGTATTTCAGCAGAAGCCTGGTAAGGTGGCCACTCCTAGAAATATTAAATTAGCTTTGGATCACACAATCAGATGCCTTAAACAACAATTAGAGTTTTGTGTGCCCTGAATCTTTCAGGGAAGCTGCAGCCACGTTGTTCCCTCTCTTTGATCTTGCAGCTTTTCCTCCCTTCAGCTGGGTTTAATGAAGGGAGGGATGCTGGAGCTGTCACTTGCACCCAATTTTCACAAGCCTCAATCAGGAGATCTGGTGGAGACTTCATGGAGAAGTTGCTTTTGGTGAAGGTTGGGGAAGGAAAAGAGAAATGCCTCCCTGTATTTCTAGGTTTCCTTTAAATCCTCAATTTCTTGTTCTGAGAAATCTGAAAAACTGCTGATTGTGTAATGTTTCCAGAGCCCAAATGTTCCAAATCAGGGAGGAAAAAGAATTTTATGTCACCTGAGGAAAAAGAGAAATCATGGCATACCTTTATTCAAACTAAGATTTGTTCAGCACAAACAACTGCTGTAATGAAGCGTTCACAAACCCAAGCAGAGAAGAAAATGAAAGACCACACCAAAATGAGTTTATTTTGCACCTAAATGGTATTTTGAATAGCAGGTGCCTACATAAAACCACACATCAAATATGATTTGAGTGGCGTAGGTCCTTCCTCCTCTCCCTCCAGAAACGGTTCCACATTTCTGGGATTCATAACTTATTGGGCAATTATTTGCCAGAAGCTCACCACTGCCTGCACACAAACAGCCTGGGATTAAACCAAGGAAAAGTCAGGAAAGTGAAATTATCCCTCCAAACGCCATCTCAGCCAACAGACACTGGAGAATATTCCTTACACAACTGTTCTGGCCAGAGGGAAAAGCCAAGAGCAGATTCCCAGGGCAACCAGGATCTGAAATCAAGGTTTCCTTTGCCTCTTGTTGCTCAGTGAATCCTTCCCCTACAAAACACTTGAGCCTTTAAAAAAATTGTTTTCTATTTGGAATGTGGAGAAGTGTGGAAGGCAAAAAAGCAGCTGCAGCAACCCCAGTTTTGCTAAAGCAGCGTCTCAGGACAGTTTGATTTTGCTATCCAAAGCTGCAGCTCCAGGGATTTGCAGAGTGCACTCTCCTTCAATTTCTCATTTAAAAATAAGCGTACAACAATTAGAGAATGGATTCCTAATGGACTACCACTCTAACAAAGCACAAACCTTAACAAAAAATATCTTTCAGTGATCTGGACCTTAAAGTTAAACTTGGTTTAACGTAAATTTAGGGATGAAAGCCCAGTTTTCCTGAGGCAATGACTCACAATCAAGGAGCCACTAAATTTCCCTTAGATGCACAGAGTTCTGGTCATGTAATTTTATTCTTTGGAATCCTGTACCTGATTTTTTTCTGTAGAATTTTCCATGGGCTGTGCAGACTGCTGGCAGCAAGTTCTCTCTCCCTGCCCAGCCAACACAGGCTCTTTTTATTCCCTCCCTGTCCCAGATCCTCTCTGGACCTTCCTCAGCTCTGCAGCTCAATTTTAGGGGACGTCTCAAGGTGCAGAAGAGAACAAAGCTCCCTCCTGGGGCCCGGCTCCATCCTCTAAGGGATTAAAACCAGAAATCCAACACAGATCTCTGATCAAATGTCTGCAATTAAATGTACCAAAGTTCATACTGTCGAATTTACAGAATATATGTTTTTCAAGAAGTAAAAAATAGGAAATCAGTTCTTGATTGTCACACACCTGTTGCCATCATTGTGCCTCCCCACTGGTGACATTTGCCATTTCTTCCTTTATTCACACCAAAATGCAATGTACAGACTATTTGTACACTTCTGTTCACAGGATTCTTACTATAATATGAAAGACTCAATATAAAATTATGTCTCCTCATATCAGGGCTTCCCTTCTTAAAAAGGAATGAAAATCTGGAGGTAGAAATAAACTGTCAAAGAAAATTGATATTGTGCTTTGCATAACATAATTTTCATTTATAATGTTCCAAAGTTCTTGTGTTTTAAACGATTAACTTTATGAAAACTTATGTATGTAAAAATACAAAGGATCATTTTCCCAAGGGATTTGTCTTTTTTTTTTTTTTTTTACTGACACCAAATAGTTGTAAGAGAAATGAACATTATGCAGTAGAACATGACACATTATTAGGTGCTTTTCAAATTCAATCCAAGTCAAGATTATGCCTATATAATCCCATAGTTATCACCTGGAACACAGCAAGCATTTTCACTTTGCTTTAAGATGGATCACAGAGGAATAAAATAAAGAAAAAAAATATATATTATGTGGTAAGAAAGGGAGTGGGAAGCTCTTTAAAAAGCACTGTGGAGTCTGGCAAGGAGAGAGATTTAATCCTTTCTGTGCACATCTGAATGAGGGGGGAACAAGGAAAGAAAACCCCTTTAAAGAGCAGCAGGAAGGTAACAAAAAAATGAGTCCCAACTGACCCTAAAAATCCAGCTAAACTGGGTAAATTCAGCATCTGGGGAAGTTTAAAAAAGCTTTTATTGGACATGACTGAGGGCTTATAAACACAAAGTTTTACGTCAGTTCACAGATTCAATATTTCTATAAAAAATTCATAGGATTTTTTTCATGAAGATGAATTACTAGCACTTTTCTTTCCTATTTTTTTTATCTTTGTGTACTGTTCCTAGTTTTCCTCCCCCTAGGCCTGCTCACAGGTATTTCTGTGAGATACCATCACACTCCCAGCTTTACTTCAAACTATATGTCCAACAATTCCACTTCTTCGGTGAATGGCATCTACACGAACATAAAACGCACGAAATCAACACAAATCTCACAATGCCACCTCTACACAAAATATTCAAACTAATTAATTTTACTTTATGAGGAACATATTATTAATACTGCATTTCCTCCTGCGCTTGCTTTCTGGATTTTTAACCTCATAAAAAAGAGCAGACAGTGCACAATTTCTCCTGCCATAAACCACATCCTCCCAGCCCATCACTGTTTTTCTCCATTAGAGCATCCCACATCTCTCCAGAGTTTTTCTCACACTATCAGGTCTCGATTCCTGATCCACAACCCTTCCGTATTTCTCTTTTTTGTGCTGTATTCTCTTTTGTGTATTTACTGATTTTTTTTTTTTTTTTAACCTGGTAATTTAGGTGATAGACTAGATTTTGTTACAGACTCTCTCTGAAGCAGGTAGATAAAAATGGATTTCCCACCAGCCCCTGAAAAAGCTGAAAGATCCTTTTTCCTACTGAACATTTTGTTACCTCTCACGATGCCGTGTTCATCCCTTAAGGCAGCCAGGGCTGAGCTTGTCTCAAAGCAAATCAACAATTTTCACATTACTGGTCAAGCACTGAAACACTGATTTACTAATAGCTCCCTCCTGGCTTGTATCATGTTTTGTTCATAGGAAAATGGAATTTCTCATATCAATTATGCAGGCCTGGGTAGAATTCTTCTCCCAACGTTGAACATAAAGATATTAAAACACAGGGAATAAAGTCAGGTACCAAGCAAAGGACTCTAAAAAACCTGTATTAGGATAAAAAGAAACATCTGGAATCTTGCCAGATGAGCCCTGACCAATTTAAAGGTTTTTTTTTTAATGCCATTTCACTGAGCAACATGCAGGCTACATCGAATTAAACAATTCACATGAAATATCTAAACAGCACGTCTGACACTGGATGGTTTGCAATAAAAACAGACTAACAACTCTTTGGATGCTTAGTGCACCACAGAGGAAAGCAGAGAATTTCAGTACACCTCCAGGAAAATTTCACACTTGGTGTGATTAAAAAAACCACACACACACAGAATCAGCCAGAAACTTATCCCAGAAAGCTTCAGCATGGCTCGTTAGAGCTGAGAAAAAGAGACAATAAAACAAAGGAGGAGGTTCTAGGTTTGAAATGATTGCGTGGTGCTCTGGTTCAAGATAAACCTGCTACAGCCTCCAAGAAGTCCTTGTAATTCCACCCTGACTTTTCAAACTCTCAGACTGAACAGAAGACAGACTGACAGTCCCTTCCACCAGGATTTCTCAGGTCTCTTGTAGTATTTATTCAGAATAAAGGAAGCAGAGGGCAGAAGAAGGAGGCTAGGACTGCTCAGACCTTCGTTCCTCGGGCGTCTCCTACCCAAGAGATGCCCACGTTATCCTGGCTCTCAGCAGGGAAACTGGACTTGGCCAAGCAGAAGGAGATTAAAGCTGTTTTTCCATGAGGTTAAACTCACCTTTAATTGGGAAACATCTGATTCTACAAGGGTTGCAGCTTAGTGACCATGCATGCTGAAAGCACAAGAGTAAATGAAGGAAAAGCTTTTCCCTTTAAATGGCCACTGTAAAAACCTGCACAGCAGTTCTGAAATTAGGTTTGTAATGGGATCATGACAAATTGATTGATTTTTTTTTTTTTCCCCCCGCCAATTTAGAAAGATGGTTATTTGGGACAATAATTAGCAATATTGCCATTTACTGTATTAAACAACAAACCAAACACAACTGGTTCCAGTCATGGCCAAAAAGGGAGAGCCATTCCATTAGGAGAGCAAAATAATTTACATTTTTCTCAGCACTATATAAGTTAACTTTGTCCAAAGATTCACAGCATTCACCTGCTGCACATCCCAGCAAACACAGGAGGGTAATGAGCTGCAGCTCTGGAATATTTATCTGCAGCAGAACCAGAACATTTAACCTCACCTTAATTCAATTATTGACCTTCACGGCAAACATCCAGTCACACCAAATCTGACACTGCTCACGCAAATATTTCACAGCTCTTTTAGTGGGGGGATTATTTTTTTTATTATTATTATATTCCAGGGTGAAAAATCAGGCAAGTGAAAGGATTAGGAAATGCCACAGAGGGCATTTCTCAGTGGAAATCAAATTGAATGGCAACAGTTCTATCACAACTGTCAGTGAACAACAGGCTCTCCAAAGAAATAAACAAATAAATAAATAGATTTCGACTTCTGGGATTGTTTGTGTGAGTGTGAGTGCTGCTCAGGACTGAGATTTCAGGATGTGTTGCTGATGTTGTTCCCTACAACTGCAGGAGGTCCTGGCCGTATTTCTGACCCAATGATTATCTTACTTTTAAACTCTTACCTATAAAAAGGCAGCTCTGCACACACAGAACATTTTATGTGCTGGGCAGACACACTCTCCAAAGACTGAGTAAACAACTAAAGTACATTTGAGCTGAACAACATCAAATCCTGTTTTTTTTTCCCCCTATAGCTTAATAATGTCAATTGAATATATGTAACTAAATATAGCCCAAATTGCTCGTAATCTGATTTTTAACTTGGCAGGGTCAGTTCTTCAATAGGATTCAAGCTCCTGAGATGCCACGAGCTTAAATAATTAGCAATGCAAAAACAGAGAAGGAAAACTCTGGTTATTCACCGATGCCCTGAATTTTCCAGAAAAAAGCCTCTAGTTTGGGAAAGAAAAGCAGATTATTTGTACGAACTAATTCTTCCTATCTTCTATCACAGTGCTTTGAGCAGGGGGATTTTCTGGCAGTGCTGATGAGATCCAGCAGCCCCTCAGATGGATTTCTCAGAATTACAAGCAGCAGCAGTTTAATCAAGTGTGTCTTGCTTGCTTTGGCAGCCCCATTTAAATAGCAGGCGAGTGCTCAGAGATAAAAGGTTTTTAAATGTAACCTCTCAGAGAATGATACCCTGACAATTTCCTTTTCAAAAGTGCATTTTAGGGGTTCTTTGCTTGCATTTGGGGCAATAGAAAAGAATGCAAATCTGGGGCACGCAGACTCAGGGCTGTCAAACAGCCAAGCAAATCACTGCAATCTCAAATCTAATGCTCAAATGTGAAATTTAGCTGTCTTAGAGCTACAGAAACTTAGAACACAGCATCCTAGATGCAAAATTCAATGTACACCACCCATGTGTGCACAGCTTTTTGCTTTGCTCCCGTTACTCAATTTGCATAAAAGCCTATAGAATAGGTGGCACACGTCCTTAAGAACACATTATTAACTCATTACCAATCAATTCAAATTGACACAAGTCTGTAGTAGGGCAAAAAAAAAAAAAAAAAAAATAATATTCCTNAAATTGACCAAAGTATGTGGTAGGGCAAAAAAAAAAAAAAAAAAATTATATTCCTGGTACTTAAATACAGGTTCTGCTTCAAAAAGTTCCTTGAAACACGAACAATTTATATACTAAAATTAATTGTAGAGGAGAAGTCATACAGCATTATAGGGCTTATAATTACTGCTTAAAACATTTTCTATTTAAACATAAAACTCCTAAAGCTGAAGATCCAACAGTAAATAAATCATTACTTTCCTGTGCTGCACCTTCAATGGGCAAAGTCTTTTTCTTCCACTCAGTATTTTAATTTAGAAAAAAATAGGGGTTTTCTTGTATGAAGCTAGTAGAAAGTTAAATTAATCACAAGTTTATTTTTGAAGAAATGATTTCTCACACTTAAATGCAAACAACTAGAAGAATTTCAAAGTCTTAAATAATCAAAGCCAGCCCTTTCAGGATGCTGAGATCACTTTGGGAACGTTTGCTCCTTGCCAGGGGCTGCTCTAAGAGACTCTGCAGTGCAGCTCCTCCAGCAGAATGATGCTTAATGCACATTAAATCCCGAATATTCCCACTGCAGAGAAGTTCCCCCCCACGTGAAGCAGCCTTGTCCCCACAGACCATTTCTGAAGTGCATCAAGTGAGGAAATCAACCCCTCCTGTTCAGCTCTGAGGCTGCAATGGTTGTTAGATAGAACTGGGGGCATAAATGCACGACAAGTGAGGATCCGTGCCTTTCAGGAAGGCAGCTTTTCAGTTCATAAAAAGGATTCTCTTCTAATGAATGGTGTTCCTTACTGGAAATTCAAATTAGTTCACAAATTGCTGCTGTTCCATTTAATGATAAGATGAATGCACAGTGCTTTGAATTTTTTTTTTTTTCTTATCTGCAGTAATTTTTTCTTGCTCTTTCATTCATCCTTCCCTTAATTTTGCAATTCTTGAAAAAGAAGCTTTTAATTCTTCACATGTATGCAATCAGTTAGAAAACCCACGTGGCAGCATTGATTGCTCTGGTAGGCAAAAGATTTTAATAAGTTTAGGCACGTTAATGTCTCTTATTAGGGGAGATGATCCCACTGAAAAGCAGAAAAGCCATGCAAGGCCTCCATTTAAGGATGCACCAGTTCATGTAGGACACATCACAGAAATAAATTCATGTCAGACTTTTTATAAAATATACAAAGCCAAACTCATTCTTGTCCAGGTAGCAGGATAACAAAAATCATGAACCCAATGATATGTTGCCTCCTGCCCCTTGGAACAATGTTCAAAGCTCCTGTTTATTTTTTTGAGGAATAAATATTTTCTAGAGGAATAAAGTTTTGTCATAGGGTGTGTATGTGTGTACGTTGGAAGAGGGAAAGAAGTGGTATTTATTATTCATGTATTTATAGTTCTAAATCAATATTAATGCTAACTCTGTACAACTTCCCATTTGTTCCCTCTGAAATTGCTTCTCGTTCTGTTGTTTTTAATCTTTGTTAATAACATTTACATTTGAACTCCATTATCTGAATACCTCTCTCAATCCCCAACCAGCCACTCGTGTTCTAACATCACTGAAATCACTGCATACACCTACAGCAAGCAAATATAAAATCCAGAGTTCTGCACTTTCGAAAAGATCCTCAATTAGAGGCACAAACACTGCAATGAAACAGGAGGGAAAGCCAGATTTGGCAGAGGCAGTAATTACTTCTCTAAACTGTTGAACCAGGCTCCCCAGTGCTGCATGCAGCAGGGCTAATTAGAAAAGGAACCTCTCCCATTTAAAGCTGAATTATTTACAAATAATAATTCAGGTAAAACACAATTCCAGCCACAGATCAGATCATAAAAAAGTTCTTTCAGGAATCACACAGAGGTTATTTAATACAACAAGAAATTCACTGAAGGAATATTTTAATTCCTTTATTTTCTTCACCCACACTACTCTGAGACGAATAACTGTATGTGCTAAATAAAAAACTGATTGAGTGAAGTGAAAAATCATCTTGCTTAGAAACTGACCAAGAAAAAAAACCAAAATGAAAATGTAGGTAGAACTTCTATTCATCTTTTTGTCACTCATATTACCAAAAGTTTATTTGGTAAAAAAAAAGTTAGAAAAGCTACAATTACTTAAATTCTTTGACATAATTTGCTTCTATATTATGAATATTAATTTCACTATTAGGAATTAGCATTATGAATGGTATTTTTTTTGTCACTGGCCTCCTACATTAATTTGAAACTCGAAGCAGTATCACTCTCACATCCTCTGAAGAAAATCCCACCTACAACTACTGGTTAAATAGCTTTTTTTTAACGACAGGAACAGGAAAGAGAAACTCTGCCTTGAGTATTATAATTCCTGCATCCTAAAACTCTGTTCAGAGAGACATCTCAGATTTTCTGAAACACTCCGAGATGTTCAGCCTGAAATTCTGTAACTTTCTAATCTCAGGATGTGCCATCACCAACACAAATCCTCAGGCAGCTGAGGAAATCAAAGAAATACACATTGCAGACCAGGGTGTCATTTTTACACCCTCCAAAATCATTCTTCAATCTAATAAAAAACATGGGAGTGTAGAAAACTCGCAGATATTCAGTGATAAGCAGAAACAAACTTGATCACTCGATATGGGGGGAGATGACTTTGCGAAATGGAAACCCAGCATTTATCAGGTCATCTGTTAATTATGCAAACCCAAGTCCTGGCTGGCATGAGCTCACTGCTCACACAGGTTTATCTCTCTTGTCAGGCTCCCAGAGTGCCAGGGCTGATAAAAGCTGCCAGGCAGGCCCAGTTCTGGGGCTGGTTCAATTTCAGGGGTTCAGCTGCAATTTCTACCTGGGATTCACCATCCGTGCACTGAAGCCAGGCTGCCCAGGACACTGGAAATAATTCTTTCCAACCAATTCATAGGATCCTCCTATTTTTGCCAATACAAAGAAGTATTAGTACATTTTTTTTGAACTCTTTTGCATTGTCAGACAAGCTTTTTCTTCTCTGAGAAATTCAGTGATAAGCTGCAGAGAGAAAAATGTTCAATTTTATCTACTTGGCTCTTTTTTCTCACCAAACCATCTGAGTGATGCCAATCGTTTCTGTACCTAGGTGGCAAAACAAAAAATACAACTGAAAAAATAATTTCTATAACCTGGAAAGCAGAGCAGTCAAGCTTAACAAGAAAAAAAAACAGCTGTAAAGGTGCATTTCATCAATTAATTTCATTTATGAACCCGAGTGGGGCCAAGGTGACAGAATTCAGCCTCTGTATGGGGTGAGAAAGCACAGGACAATGGCAAGGCAATACTGGAAGTTTTTCTGATGTGAATGAATCTCAGGGAAATAATAATAATAATAATAAGCTTTGTTTAATAGCAGAAGTGATAAAAGTGATTACCAGCAGCAAGTCTCTTAACCTTGCACACAAAGCAAGGTGAAAGGGAAGATGTCAGGAATAAGAAACAATTTTCCACTTAGTCAGGAGTTGTCTCCCTTAAGCTACTTTCCTGCAGTCTTGTCAGAAAGTTCCAATAAATCCATGCAGAGGAGATATTTAATATCTTCTTGTGGAATTCTGTCACTGACTCCATTCAGATGGTAAATCCTGCAAAAATCTGACTTTGCACAGACACAGCAGTGGGGAGAAATCTTCATTACATCCACCTACCAAATGTGATGGGCAGCTGTGAACAGCTCTAAACATCAATCCCCTCCTTTTCCTTTCCTCTGAAAAAAAACCCCAAAAAACACCATTCCTGTCACAATTTCTGCTGCAGGAAGAAAGGAAAGATATCACAGAACTATCTGAGCTTCTGAAAATGCAAAAAATGCCTAGGACTTGCCATGCACCACACTCCAAACGCTCCCATATTTCCACACAGAGCTGGGATCTGTGCACAATAAAAACCTGGGAATTTCTTTTTTTAAATAAAAGGGCTTTTTCTCAGTCTTGGCTGCATTTTTGTGAGCTTCTTGTATCTTCAGGAGACTTGGTACTTTGAACTTTTGAACAAAATTAAAGCTGGATATAAAAGAACAAGCTAGACATCCTATTATAGTCCCTCGCAGATTTTACTTGGTGGTGCCTACAGAATCTATAGTCTCTATTCTCTACAGAAATTTCACTTCTGAGTGGAAACAAATGTAAATATTCCCCTCAAATGATGGTAAAAATATAACTTAAAACCATTAACAAAATTAATACTCTGCCCTTCAAAAAACACCACGTCTGGAGCTAAAAAATAAATGTATCAACTTCACTGCTGGTATTTTTCTAAAATTGATTCAGTAATTCTTTCAAA
>WEKY01005301.1:10795-47864 GCA_013390045.1 Picathartes gymnocephalus
GCATTTAAAAGATGTGTAGATGTGGCTCCTGGGCACATGGTTTAAGGGTGAACTTGGAAGTGTGAGGTTAACATTTAGACTCAATGATATTAAAGGTCTTTTCCAACCTAAATGATTCTAGGATTCTATGACTTACTAACACATAAAGGGACAATGACCTGATTCCTCAACACATTGGAGCTCCATGGCAAAGTAGCTTTTCTTGATATGATCACTTAATTTACTGTAGCTGTAGAAATAGTGTGTGATCTTACAAGTGAGTTCAAAGGCTTTTTTTTTTGTCAGCATGACCAAAGCACTGTGTATCATAAGCATTTTTAAGAGAAGAGAAGATCAAGAGCATAAATGGTATGCTCTAGGCTAAGGATCTACCAGGCATAACTTCTTTCACTTCCTTCTATTATTATTTTTTAATAATGCATATCAAGTGGCACAGGAGGATATAGGTGTTTGAATTACTGGAACTGCATGAGGAAAATGGCTGGAAATCCTCATTTTGAGAAAAATAAGTTTTTTATTTTCCTATATGCCTCACTATGTGGTGTCCAACAGAACCCAAGTGACTACAGTGAACAATCTGGATCTCTGTGGCTTACTAAAAAAAGCAACAAAGTGATGACCACAACTTGAAAATGAAGTTGCTTGTTTTCTGAGCATTATGTTACAATAGTTGTAGCTTTAATACAAAGTTAACGGACATGCAGCCTATTGCCAGCATTTGGAAAATATGGAAAAACAAAACTGTGCTACCCTTTATTAAGTTATCCAACATTTTGTCTCTTGCTGTTTTTCATTCTACAGGGTACACAGAACTAGCAGTTAAAGTACAAATATCTAGGGTTCTAATTTGAGAACATTAGTCTAAAATTTTCAGACTCCATAAGAAAGAAGACTCAGAAATAATTAGTTCTATAGTTAAACTTTAACCTGTGTGATTTGCTAACATTTTTCTCCTTTCATTTTTGAACCAATGAGATTTAAAAGTTCTCTGCACGTTAGGATACCACATTATTTCAACTACCCTTAAACTAGGTGATCTACAACAGAAACTTGTGTAAGTGCCTTCTGGTAAGCCGTTCTGTGAACAGCTCTAAAACCTTATTCTCCAACCTTAATGATCATGAGACTTCAAAAACCCAGTGTTAAAAACAGAGTACTCACAGGGGAAATTCTGTTTGTCTTATATGAAAATAACGAAATAAAAAAGAATACCAGAATTCCAGTACTAATAACCTTGCAAATGGCTGAGATGATGGCCTACCTTATGCTCCCATCAGTCTATCAGCTTCATAGACTCCACTTCTAACCACCAAAGCAGAGACAGATGGAAAATAAAATAAAAACCATATATATTCTGCTAGGCATAGACTTGTGCCTCAAAATCCCTGGAGGTGTAGTTAGCTCATGGTAATCCACCTCCTGTCATGGCTTATTGCTTAATTATGGTGATGTATTTAACTTATTTATCACAAGAAAGCAATAATCTTTCACTTTAAAAAAGTGCACATTAACCATGTTGCACACATAATAGATCACAAGAATATCTAGTGTAGGATTTAAAACTATCAAGTAAGGCACATCGTTGATATCTAAATGTCCCTTGAGAACCTGGAAAATGTCTATAAGCATATTTAAAATAAACTGCAATAGTACCAAAGCCTTTAATGGAGCTAGGAGAGCTGTTTTATGAACACTATCTTGCAGTAATCGCTGTAGTTTAAAATAGATTTTAATCAAGCACCATCTGCATAATAGGCTGAACAGACAACACAGAATTCCACTTATAACTCCTATCATATAAAGTAAATATTGTAAAACCTCTGCCACATAAGGAGAATATGCTGCAGCAGTTCTTTAGTAATTGTGTTTCTGTTATTTAATTCTTGCTACTTGCAGTCCTCTTGCTATCTTCCCTCTAAAATACATTATTTGAATTTCTCTCATAAGTGATATGCAAATGAACATGGAAGAAAACCCTGTTATCCATCTATGAAGAAATACTTATTTACAAACCAGTAGTGCTTCCAGCAGCTCACAATTATGCTTGGCAATAACGAAGTACATGTTTAACGATCCAACAGTGTGAATTACGGCAAGAATTACATAAATGCAATATTCCAATGTTGAGGTGTTCAGAATAAGGCCTATGCTAAGTGGCCACCTTGTTTCGAATGTTTTTATAGTTACTTCCAACTACGAATTTTTAAGTTTGCCCTTTTTTCTTCTTCTAACGACAGCCCCACATATGAGATTTAGAAGAATTAAGGAGCCTTAGTGATGTGCACCCCTTGCAGAGACAATACTCTTAGTCTGAGGCTACATTTCACATTTTCATGGTGTTGGCAGCTCTCTGAATGTATGTCCAACCTTACAATTATGCTACAGTTGTCACTGATCTTATGGTCAAGCAACCGCAGGTGGCCTGCTTTTAGAGCAACAGCGTGAAGAGAAATCGAGCCCTCTGTAATGCAGCTCCTTTCCCTTTCTTTGAGCAAGGGAATATAGGACAGTTGAAGTCTGAACAGCCTATATGAAAGAGTCTTTATGAGAATGAGTATTGCCAAATATTATTTAGCAGCGGCTGCCACTAGTTGTGTATGCTGAATAAGGCTTACAACAATTTGAATATTTATAGAATGAACATACAAGAAGCTCAGTACATGAACAATTACATCAGTTTGTAAAGCTTAATACTGAAATTTGGAATATATACATTAAGCTGAAATGGTCATTTCCTTCATGCACAGAAATCAGTGGTTCATAGGGCAACAATTACACTTTTAGTCCAAATGTGTACGTAAAGTATGTATTTTTTTATACCTTCCATCACGCTCTTTCTGTAAATTCATGTAAATATGGACAGGATATTGAGATTTCTGTATGTTTCCCTAGCTAGAAATAGGTACAGTTTTTAAGGACCTCTCTACCACATATGCTATGAAAAGACCAGTGGCTTCTCTTTCACACATTTCAGCTGGTATAAACTGAGGGAGGTCATCTGACACGGAAGTGATTTTCCATTTGGAAATGTACTTTGTCTTTTTAATCATTGTGGGTACACAGGCAAACATCTTGTCCTGCTGGTTAAATGGGGAGAACACCACTATTGCTATTAATGGCACAGTGAGTTCAGGGGGAGTTGGTTTTTACACAGTGCTCATGCCAGGAGCATTTCTGACTCCATGAAGTGAACTCCAACAGCAAACCCATGACTGGCAACTACCAAAGGACTGGCTAATGAGCTCTGGCCCTGATCTATTCAGTAATACCACACATCTGCATGACAGTTTATAAATCAAAGAGAAAAATCTAAATTTTGCAAAGTTATATTCAGTTAAAAGATAGATGTTCTCACAAGAGACAGAACAGTTGGTCTACCCATTCCTGTCCCCATCCAGTGCCTTCTTTCACTTGGAAGACGATTTCTGGAGTGAGAACTTTCACAGACCCCTCCAAAGCAACTCTGATAAAATCTAATACTGTTGTATCTGGGGAGAAAGATCTCCAAAGAAAACTGATTTTGGGTATTCTTATCCACTCACTGGCAGCTTCCAGGAAGAGCAATGTGACACAAAGATACACCGTGGAGAGCTTTAAACCTTGAAGTACAACAATACACTTAATTCCTTAGGCTGATTATTCAATCCTTCTTGTCTTTTACAGAGGGAACTACAGAAGAATCATTGCATGGGTTCAGGTGTGCCAGCCCACTGCCAGTCTCCATTCGTGGCCAGCCTCAGGTGTTTTCATGAAGTCCTGAGAAATCCCACAGAAGACATGTATGGCATTATCTGCTCCCCATCAAGCTTGCTGTTTATACTATACTAGTTGGAGAAGAATATAAGCTCTCTGTCAATATTAACCAAATGTAATATCCTTTTAAACATTTCCCTTAGCAATGAAGTTATAAATATAATTTTAAGGCAATGTATCTACATTAGCACACTGGATTTAATTTTGTGTTGTGCATTGTGCCATTTGTCATCTTTTTCTGCTTAGACTGAGCAGGAGAGAATTTTAGAGTTTTCCAAAATAACATCCTTGTTAAAAGCTGAACACTGTATAAGCTGGCTTTTACAAAGAAAGAACCAAGTTTTACTTAGTCTGGAGTTCTTTATATTTCTCTATTAAAAACATTAGCTTCAGATAACTACTGGTTGCTTGAAACCACAACCCTACACTTTTGCTAGCACAAAGTGCTACAGAGAAAAAGTACATGAAAAATATAGGTTAAATAACTGAAATACTTGATAGAAGTAGAAAGGAAATCCTAATTATTTGAATGGATATTTTCTCCAGAAGTTTAGAGCATCTCGCTCACTCCCAGCAATGTAAAAATATTAGCATTTCAACAGGAGTAGCAACTAAATTATTCTGAAAAAGTAAAGGCTGCCTGGAATTATTTTTACATAGCTGTATTCTAAAGTGTCCCTCAGTAAGAAAATGCTCATTTAAAATGTATGAATTATTCAATAATTTTTAAAACCTAAAGTTTGTGAAATCAGGGGAATGCCCTGAAATAAAACTTTTGAATCAGAATGTATTCAAAATGTAGTAAAACATATGTCTCCAATTACATGATTATTTTATAGCTTGAGGCATGAAAAACAATATAATGTTAAAACAAATCAGACTTACATTTCTTGACTGGATTATACCTCCTCAGTGACTCACAATATGTTTTCTTCACATTCCTTGCAAGTCTGCAACTTTTCCCCACCAGACATGGCTGTGGCACACACGGCACTGCAGGAGTGCTCTAGCAGGACTGCTATTTTCTAATGACCACAAAAAGAGCTAAGGAGGTTCTCAGTTTCAACATGCTATATTCCTGGTTTAAGGGATGACTTAGTACAAAGTCTTGCTGTGTCTCAGCTTCTCTGTCTGCAAAATTAAGATAATAGACTTGTGTATTTCTGGGAAGTTTTTGGATTTTCAGAGATTTGGGAGATTTTTGCATGCAAAACCTGCTATACAGATTGACATTTATCCTTTAAAGAAATTTATTATGTAAATTACTCTTATCACTTCATTCCTGTACAGACATGAAAATGAAGCTTAACCATGTCATGATGAAGTGTCAGCACCTCTCAAAAGTATAAATGCATACAGGGCCTTCCAGATTTTCAAGGTAAGGTTTTTAAAGTTCATAGGATCTTTCTGTTCTGGTTGCTATGATGTTCTGTTTACTCATCCTGTGACCAAGTAGCAAAGACTAGCATATTGCACAGACTGTTCATACTTTTTATAGCAGTAACTTGATCTTTAACTGGGAAAAAACATCCCTGCTATGCAAGTGAGAAAACTCAACCCTTATATTAAAGTCCTAAAGGAGTGACTATCCTTTCAGTGTTTAACAGTACTCCGGTTTGCTCTCACAAAGAGGAATGATGTAATTTACTTAAGCTGCCTGAAGAATTGTCTGGATATTTTAAGTTCTGTATTCAAAACCTTTTATTCACTTCAGTGAACCACCAATCATGTACAAAGTATCACCTTAATATCTGTGGCCATATAATTAATTTAGCAGGTCCTAAAAATATCCACCATTTACATAGTAATCCTAGCATCTAAGCCTACCTTAGAGCTATCTTCTCCTTCATCTTCATGGACTGAACTGGATGGTGAAGGAGTTGCAGATTTGCTTCCAGGTGGAGAGGGCGAGTTGTGAGGAACACTGTTTCCACCCATATTCAAACCAAGCTGTGCACTGAGCTGGGACTGGTTAATAGTAGTCAGCTGCCCGTGCTGCATCATTCCTGGCTGCCTAATATCTGCAGGTTGAACCCTTGGCCTCATGGTTGCCATCTGAGGATGGGAACTATACTGGGCTCCATCTGTATTCCGTAAATCTTGCATCTACAAGAGGAAAAAAACTGTATTAAGCATATCACTAATAAAGTGTTCTGTTCCTTTAGACCTTGGTTGGCCTGATTGGCTATGTAAGGCTTAAAGGAAATGGCAAGTACTTAAATAAACATGTAAATACTGAAAATAAACATAGTAAGGATATGATTGACATTTGCACAACACTGACTCTTTTAAAGAATTCAGACTATAGCCTCAGTCCTTGGAAATAGCAAAAAGAAAAGCAATGAAAGCACAGGGTTTTTTCATAGGGGGAACAAAAGGGGACTGCTTTCTGTAACTGTGTGTAGAGTATTTCTGAAATGCTAACAAACAGGTTTGCACTCTGAAGTTCAGACCTAGACCAGAATATGAACATCCTCAAAATTCAAGACAATTTCCAGATCCTGCTTTTTTAACTTAAGACTTTCGTGGTTTTGAGTTGTGAATTTGGGAGCTGCTGGGAGTTTTCAGAGTCTGAATATCTAGTATTAGGTCCAAATCTATTTTACCTGGTGCTGCCCAATGAGACACTGGACTTTTCAGGATTCAGACCATTGACAAGAAAGATTAAATGATTTCTGAGTTGATTTACTGGTAAGACATATATGAATGGAGAGCTCAGAAATCGCAGGATTGACAAATGAATCCATTGTGCTATGTGGGTCACTGCTTATTAACATTAATGAGACATACTATTTGAATGCAAGCAACAGATTCAGTCTCTGCAAGGATAAGAATTAAAAGCACTGGAGGATGAAACTCCTTTCTTGTCCAGAGGTCAAATGCACCATGCACACAGACCTCAGCAGACTGTAACATCTTTTCAGTATATGCATACAGAAACAGGACAAATAGCAGAGTATCAGAAAGAAGCTCAGATTTAAGCTAAGGTGTTCTTTGAGTGATTTAAAATTGAAGTATCAGTTCAGAGATGAAATGACATAGATATAGTTGTCTTTCTGTGCATCAGACAAACATGTAGGTATGTATAAAGTTGAATCTGGCAGGAGCTACCATTGTGTAAGTTCCATAATGATATGGACATGTGTTAGTGGTTCAATATATTAACATAGCCACATTTATTCTACTGACAGTCTTTGTTAGACATGTCATCTCAATTGTCTAAAAATCACTCAGATTTTATTTTTTAAAAATCTTTTTATAGCTCATGACTTCTATAACCTATCTCTTGCTCATATACACACTCCCACATATCACAGCAATCAAGTTCAACCGGTAAAACACAGGAAAAAGTAACGATAAACCTGTAACTTCACCTTTTCTCTTATTATTGACAGTGTAAAAATGTATCAATTTTAGGGATATATTTTATGAGCTTGGGGACTGAATTTCCTGAAGGCGACTGGTTGGCAGTAAATCAAACTAACAATACCATTCGTTATGGCATACTTACCACTTTACATGTACTTTTGTCTCTGAAAAGCATTTGAATTGGCTTCTGACAATGTGACATCACAATTATACCTGTATTTATGTTGGTGTAGAAATTAATAGCTTTTGGTAAAAAAGAGTTATCAATACAAACTTGTTTTCCAAGTTCATTTAATGACTACTAAAGCACCGGAGGAGATGAGCACAGAGAGCACAGAGGATGAAATCAATTGAAGGCTGAAATTTGAATCCTGGTAGACATTTATATTTTTAAATTACTACGATTTATTGGTCCCTTCCCTCCAGTATCAGCTCCCTCCTTGCCAAGCATATTAGCCTTGAAAGCTATCATCTCTGTCTCTAGCAGACAACCTGTATCAGGACAGTTGTGCCCATGAAGCTGTAACTGCTGCTCAGATACTTTGCTCTGGACCCAGCTGTTGAGCTGGGCAGCAGCTGGGGAAAGTGGAGCAGCAGTAGGGGGTCTCCAGGTCTCTTGGCCAGCATGGGGCAAGTGGGAAGGGGATGGGAACCCACACAGTCCCTCATGTGCTGGGCACAGGGAGGCAAAAACCCTCCCCAAAGCCCTCCTTTCACCCTGTCTGCAGTGCTCAGTGTGGGTGTGTGCCCTCCCCAGGCACCCTCCACCCTACAGGGGCTGAGCCCTCAGGTTTTCACGGGGCAGCACTTCGTGGTGCAGAACAAACTCTTCCATAAAAGGCTGGAAAAGCCTGACTGCTTTTTAGGAAGGGTAGGCATCCTAATGATTTTATAAACTCTAGAAATGTAACAACCACTACCTGAAACTTCTAACTCTTATTTTGAATGAACTTCAAAATTATCTATCTCTAAAAGCAGGGTAAGTACTACCATTTTAATTACTTTTCCTCAAATAACACATAATACAATTCCTTTAACTGATGCACAGAAAGTCCTACCTGAATTTGTGGAAGAACTTCTTTATTGTGTGAGTGAGTGGGTGACTGTGCACTGTAAGAGATTGCCCAGAGAGATTGTGGAGTCTCCCTCACTGGAGGTGTTTAAGAACCATCTGGCTGCAATCCTGTGCCCTGTGCTCTGGGATGACCCTGCCTGAGAAGGAAGGCTGGACCAGACGACCCACTGTGGTCCCTTCCAACCTGACCCATTCTGTGATTCTCTGATTCTGCTATTATTGGAAAAGATCTCTCCTTTAAGAGCTTCAAACATCAGATAGAAAATACAGAACATTCTGTGTTTGTCTTCTTTAAACAACATATATTTTTAAACAGTCTGTGACACAATTTTAGCTCCAGTACTGAACATAGGCTGTGTTTTCAGATAATACAACAACAACTGAACAGTACTGAATGTATCCCCATACAAAACATGTGTCTATATATATTTGCAAGAGAACCCTTCACTAGGGAATTTCTGAGGACTGCCAATGAGGTGGTGGAGAAAAAAAACCCGAGTACTTTTCTTTTCACATTAATTCAGCTTCTCTCCTGAATTTTTAAATCAGATAAATAGCAGACTACCCTCAGAAAACCAGGTGTAAGCAGCAAATAAGCTTGTTTAAGAGTACATTTTTTCTTTCAGATCCTAAGCCAGAAACCCTCACCTAAGGGACCTGCGTGCAGAGATCAAGCCAGTCTAAGTCCATCACACAGAGCTGTGGCCCTCAGGATCCACAGACACGATTCACATCTGCAGATGAGCCTTCTGGCTCAACTCTTCACCATGCTCTGCAGAGCCTGCCTTCTCCCATCCTGTCCCTACCTAGTGAAAAAGTTGGATTGTCTAAGAAAATGGAAACTGCTCATTCCCCTTGAGTAAGAATGGGCAACTAATCACATAAATGTAAAAAGTTGTGAGATCACACCATGGAAAACGATGAACTTTCAGGTTCCTAAAGGACCAAAAAAACCAAGAACTGTCCCATCTCCTCTGTAGGTTCAAGAACACACTCAGCCATGAAAACCACACACTCGGGTCACTGCTGTGGCATGATGTGCCCCTGCCACAGATGCTGTGACAACCTCATCTCTGCAGAAGAGTTACACTAACCAGACACACTCTCTGTCAAAATTACATGCAAAGTATGACTAATTTCTTCTAAACTACTTCACAGTCTGAAATCTCATATTGCTTGTTCCTCCAGATGGAGTTTTACAAAACCCACCGCTGTGTAGCTGTGCTGGAGTCATATTCAGTATGCAGAGGCAACATTGTGAACACACTCCTGCCGAATGCAGAGCTGAACAGAAATCCTGACGGATGGCAGAATGCCAAATGTTAGAAGAAGAAGAACAAAGTTAAAGAGTTTTGGGTGTTACAGAGGATAAGGACAGTCTTAAACTGACGTCTCCAATGGTCTCTGTGATGAGGTAATAATGGTAATATCTGGCACTTTAATATCATTTTCCATCTGTCAGTTCCAGGATGTTTCACAAACAGAGTTATATTCAGCTTTAGAACATGCCTGGTTTTATTTTGGTTTTACTAATGGGGAAGCTATGATACATTTCTTTTCATGGCTATTTTTTTTTCCTGTTTGCATTTTGCTTATAAGCAGAAACTGAGCATTCATCCATATTATTTAACTTGCAGTTTGACTGCATGTTAAAAGACAGTACAGGTCCCTAAATCTAAGGTGTGTACCAAAGCCCCTTATTGACACATGGGTAGTGCAAAACCAGAACATGGCTGTCTGGTTGAAGATGAGCTCCTAATGCCCTGCTGAAAGCTGCTGAGGTACTAAGAGTAAGGCTAAAGAGCTTTAAACATCAGACTATCGCTCATCCCATCAGCTTACTGTAAAAATAAAACAAAGCATACAGTTCAGAATAGAATGATATCATCCCTGTACAGAAACATCTCACTGCAGGACAATGTGAGTACAGTATCCTAATCACAGAATCACAGAAAATAGTGCTAGAAGGGACCTCAAAAGGTTATTTAGTCCAACATTATCTCACAGCAGGATTAGCTACACCTAAATCATTTCTGACATATGTTTGTCTAACCTCTTCATAACCTCCCTAGGCAATTCTTGTGCTTAACTGTCCTTACAGTGGAAAGGGCTTTTTTCCATAATGTCTCACCTAAATCTCCTTTGTTGTAATTTAAACCTACTACTTTCTGGTTTGCTCCCAGTGGACATGAGGAATGTTTTTCTCCTTCTTTACAGAAAAGTTGTACACACTAGAAAGCTGTTATGAATTTCCTTTCCGTTTTTTCTTCTTTAGACTAAACAACTAAACCTGAAGATTGAAAGACCTTGTTCGTATGCTGTTTTTTCTACACCTCTGATCATTCTTTCTGCTGTCCTCTGGACTACATCCAATAACCTTCATATTTCTTGAAATATTGTGCTCCAAAGTCAACAAAACACAGATATTTTCATCTGACACAGCATTCAGATAGAATCCTTAATCTCTCAAGGAACATAGCAGATAGCAATAAAAAACCCAAAACTGAATTATCGGCCTTTTTCATACAAGCTGGTTAACCTATGCAAGAGGCAGAAAGAGTCAAATTGCAGGACTCTTAACTAATGTCCCAGAATGTAGCTTTAGGAAGTAAATAATTTTTTTCTAAGAAGCATTAGGCAAGCAGTTTCAAAGGGAATGTGCTGTTAGCAAAATAATTCATGTTATTTTTCTAGTTATAATTAATAACCGTGAGGCAACATCTCTCTGAAAAGCTGTAGAAGTCCCAATTGTCCCTCCCTGTTTAGATTCATTAATAATAAATGTTATCACTAAATGAAAGAAGAAAGACAGGTTGCCTTAACAGATTGAAGTAAGTACAACAGGTCTAAGTACATGCAAGAAACACTAGGGATAATTCACAGGAGATGAAAACATTAAAACACAAGGAGAAATACACAGGTCTTACTCACTGAAGCAAGTGAAGTTCACATATTTCACTACTCCAACAAAATTCATATCAAGGTGTGGCAGATGTTATTACTGTTGCCACCATCAGGTCTTGCAATGACTTTTGCATAGTTTTGTACAAGTGGAGTGTTCTTGTGAATATTTTTGATGGACACTGCAAAAGGGGCTGACAGTTCTTTGCTTCGTGTCTGAGTGGTCAAGGTAAGTCAGAGAGTAACAATTTTTCAGACTATATGAAACTATGGTTCAATCAATTAATTAAAAAAAATTGGGAGAAAATCCTAGGGGATCTTAAGTGTTATGAAGATACCTACAGTGTGCTTCTTTCTTCACTGGCATGACCCACCTGAGCCACCATGTAGCTCTCTTGGACATTCTTTGGTAGGCAGGAGGGGACGCTGTTAATAGCAGCAGTCTTATTTATATTCCCAGGAAACTTGTCCTACTACCTGTGCCTCATTAAATCTGAATGTTTCTCTGTTCCCAAATAATACTACATTAAAATGCAGTATTAGCCCTAGTTTTGCCAACCTCCTGAAAAGCCATGAAATTTGCTTAGAAATGTTGCTACTTTTATTTCAGGCATTTTAATTGTCTTCTACCATAAGCCAATGCACATCTGCAAGATGTTTTCCAGTGACACAGAGATGTTCATTAAAAAAGAGAGGGAAAAAAGTGAATTCCTACATAATCAGTTGATTCTGTAAGTGAAGGTTTCAAAAGAGGAGAAAAGATAACACTGAAGTTGCCAGACAAATTTGTAAAAATAGATAGACTCTGAAGGAATTGTCTTTGGGAAATAATACAATTTATGATCAAGACAATTGATAAACAAAAAAAACCTAATTTTTTTTTTTTTTTTTTTTTTAGTGCTACAAAGTGCAAGCATCATACAAATGATAAACAGGCTCCCAGGGAAGTGATCACAGCACCAAGCCTGACATAGTTCAAAAAGTGTTTGGACAATGCTCTCAGGCAAATGCTGTGATTCTTGAGGATGTTTTGTGCAGGACCAGGACTTGGACTAAATGATCCTTGTGGGTCCCTTCCAATACAGGATATTCTATGATTCTATATAACCATACGTTCAAACTTGAAAGAGTGTCTAAAAACACAGAAATGTCAATTTTAGACACCTTTCATTCAGTTCACACAGATGATCAAGCAGTGGTACCTCGTGGTTGTTCAATGCGTGTTGATGGTCAAGATCCTAGATTAATGGAAAGATAATCAAATACAAACCACCCAGTTCCATCTGTTGTTTTGCATCATGGTGATGCTCTCTCATGAGAGAACTTAAAACTTGAGATAACTTGAACAGCTGTATTCATACACCAGAGAAAAAACAAACAAAAATATGACCCAAATATTTGGAGGTAGAAATCTGACAGGAAGTTTGGGTTTACTAATTAGAGTGACTAAAACTGGTACTTGGTAGGTATGTCCTGTCAGGAACAAAGAGTGATCAAATCCAAAGATTCACAATTTATCAGGTCTTTGTTCCCATTAAGTTAAAGTAGAAATCATATTTGCAACCAGGTCTTGTTTTAGCACACCTACAAGTGAATGAGTGCTAAAGAAAGATTTTTTATGGGAGCCAAGGTTACTGCAAAATGACCACAGAGAACAATTCAAAACACATTAAAAGGAGTAACTCAAAGCACCACCTAACAGAGGGAGGGGAGATGTGTTTTCATCACCTCATTTTTATAATTCTCTTCTGTGTCAGCTAACTGTATAATGAAAGACTAAGTTTTAAAGTAAGTGGGTATTTGGGGAATATTCTAGTGCTATACACAGGGGTTTTTTATATACTACACCCACTGCATTTTTAGAATAAATTGAAAGGATCATTCAAATTTTCTGTTGATTAGGAAAACAGTCTTAAAATTAAACAGCAGAAACCTCACATGTAAAGAGAACCCTAAACGAAAAATAATAAAACCCCCTACTCCTATTAAATCGGCTACACTAATCTTTAAAAAATCATTCTGTTAGAAATTAAACCACTTCAGGTTGTTTTATGTAGTACTGGTTCTGTAAGTGATCTTAAGCCCCTTTAAAGCTATTATGTACTCAAAATTTGACTGCAAAATTTTATAGTACGATCACATAATGACAAAAATGCAGTCATATACAGTTTCTATATTTCTTGGTACACAGTTAATTTGGTGACTATTAACATTCTTTTCTACTTTATGTTTTAATATCCTCTGAGTCACACAGGGCCAAGGTCTCAAAACTAATCATAAAAAACTACCGACTGCTATTCACTCTAATATAATAACCCTTTATTTAAAACAACTTCCAATAAATTTCATTATAAGAAGTTATTAAAAGGGTTAAAAACCTATTAAATGTCAAAGAATTTGCCTGACTCAAACTTCTAATAAAGAAACAGAATAGGCTTTCTTTCTGAATTATTTAAATCTTTACTGACTGTGCACTGAACCATGAAATTAGAAAAGTGTTATTAGAAGTGTTCTCTGGTTTTTATAAAAGTTGTAGCATAGAATATATCAAACCACAGTCTTTAACTAGACTAGTTAAAGAAATAGGTTTTTAATCCTGAATACATGGTTTTCACTGATATAAAGGGTCATAATTAAAAGTCTGGCCTGGAAGCTGAAGATAATAAAATTATTATTACAGGAGCATACATGTTCATTTGGTATATTCTGGATGCATGTTTCTATTTTAATTTGGACAAATATCTTCAATTTTGTTTGATCTTGCAAAGTCCACTAATTTGGACCCTCTCAGCAAACAATTAAGCTTTTAATAGTGATTCATTTTAAAGAATTAATGGTGAATAATTTGTGTTATCTTTTTCTCTTTTTTTAAAAATGTCTAACGCTTAACAGCAGGTATAGGTTGACAGCAGACGAATGGAATCTGGGAGGTACCAGGCAAATATTCTACCACACATCTCCTGATAAAAGTATTTGTAGGCTTTTTTTGGTTTGTTTTTTGCTTTTTTTTTTTTTTTAATAACAACAGAGCGATTTTCTATTTCACCAGTTATTTGCATAAGGAAAACAATCATGCATTTCACATTTATTTTAGTGATGCTAAAGAGCTCCTGAGTAAGCATTATATTCACAGATTCAGTCAAACACACCTGAATCAACAGCCTTTCATCAAAAGAAATGAAGTCAGAAAGATGCCAGAGAGACGTAATATTGCCTCCCTTTCTTTTATACAATAAAAATAGAGGAATCCAGGGGACATGAAATTATTAAGTCTAGGAATACAAACTAGATCTTTGGAAATGATGCTAACAATGTGCTTGTTGTAGGGCAGGAGGGAAAAGGGCATGCAGGCAGCTACTGTTCCCTTTGCAATGCTTTGCTCCTGTGACTGACCAACAACAACAGTCGCCAGCGTGAGGTTTGCTGTAACCTTCGGTGGCTTCTGCTCTATTGTATCCCACTCTATTCTGTTCTGTTCTGAGTTTTTTTCTATGGTGTTCAGCACAGCAGTATCAAACTATCTTCCTGCAGCGAGTTGGGCAATGTGACTATTACCTGTCACATGTTGTTTGCTGTATCTGCTTTAACACACAAAGGTACTCTGACCACACCACCCAGCTCTCCCTATCACCATGTAAAGAAATTTGTATTGGGTAGATTTCAAGTAATTTATAGCAATATATAGTTATGTCCATGTGGGAAGAGTGAAAAAAATTCTTTCTGGTTAGAAAATCACACTAAACCAGCTGTGACAGCTGAAAGGTTGGTACAATACTCTGGTGTCTTGTGTCTCCTATCTCTAGAGGAAAACCCTAAATGATATAAGCTGATCTCTCATCTCAGTCACAAAAAATGCCAATTCCTTCCCAAAGGAGCAGCACATCAACTAGAACAACAGGTTTTTTAAATACTGTTGATGAGATTTAAGTATGCTACTTCACTGAAAAAGTTTTTGCAAGGAAGGAGTGACTGTCTTTTCAGTGTTGTCCACCTGTTTAGGCTCTGAACAGAAATATAGGGCAGAAGGAACCTCAAATGAAAATTTCTGTCACACAGAAGGCAGAGAAAGGACTAAAACCTGAGTATTCTATGTGCTCTAGTCATCTCACTACCCCCATCATTAAGTTTATGAGAATTCCTGCTGTTCTGCGCAAACATTTAACAGACATTGTTCCACTCCAATGGGATACGAAGCTGGATTTTTGAAACCAAAGTCATACAGGCAGATCTAGTATGATCTTTTCTATATTCTTCCTCTTGGGCACTGTGATGTGGAACATCTTTGAAATTTCTTCTCGGAGCCATATGGTCCTGTCTGGGGTTGTGACTTACAAAAGGCATTGTGACTGTAACAAAATCTCCTACAGAATTAATCATTAAGCAAAGTTTGAACATGAGTAACTTTAGGCATGACTGGATTAAGGAAGACTCAGGTCAGTGCCCTAAAGGCCCATTGATAAATTCCAACTCTGTCTAAGCAAACTGTTTTGCCAACCGTTTCAGTGCTGAGTAGAAACCGTGGTGCTGTGCTTGCTCTTATATTCCCATATGCAGCAGTTGCATTAAATTAGAGAAACCTTCCTGTAACTCCCTGTCACCCTGATACTAAACTGCACAGAATTATGATTGCTCATTATTCATCATTCACCTGAAAACCACAGTCATCCAGGTTCTATTTGTGCATTTTGTGAGTTTCTGGACTAAGTTAATTTTCCTTGAGAAAGATATTTTTTTCTGGCTGATACCAGTAGCCCTCAAAACCCACACCATATCCCCTATGATTCTACTTTTCAGTGAGTACAAAATCTTAAAAAAAACCCCAAAATGTAATTTAGACTAATAAAAATGAGTTGAATGATTTAAATTACATTAGTGAAAGAATCTGTTAACAAATCTCTCTGCTGCTATGTTGCAGCCCTGTAAATTCTCAGCATGAGTGACAGAACTAATGGAAGTTGAAACAAAAGGTCTGCAAAATGTTTAACTCAGAAAAGATTGCTTTTCATACATATGATCTTGTTATCAAGTGATAAACTTACTGATATTTGTAACTGTATTGTCATAATTTCCTCTGCAATATAAACTTAATGCCATTGTCAAATACTGTGGGTTTTGCAAATGTTAAGCACATGTGTTACTGCTGGGCAAGACACTTCTTGTAAGCTATGAAAAATATGCTTGGCTCTCAGGGAAAAAGCAATTTAATGATATGCTAATAAGTCCATCATTCTTCTGTATTGTATTATTTACCATTTTGTCTCTAAAACCTATTTAACATCTCCAGTGTAATTATCCATCTGCATCTTGCCAAGTCCAATATTATAATTCTGAAACAGGAAAAATCTCAATTATTTTATTTCCAACTATGTAGAAGATGAAGGGATATCCAGCAGTCTCAAAAGATGAAAATTAGTAAATTTATTTTGCTTAATGTCCATTATATTGGCATGAGACTGAAGATAATCTGGAGAACCATATTTTTAATTTAAGAATACATCTTTATTTTCCTGGTTTGATATTTCTGAATGTGGATATCTTACTTAATAAAGCCTGATCAACTTACCAAAACAAGAGAAAAAAGCAAAACCCATAACTTCTTGAAAAGGAATACTTTGGGCAATCACAACTTCTTATTTCTTTTTAAACTCATTATTCAGTCTATTCTTTTTGATCATGAAGGCTCTTATTGTCCCATTAATCTTTAGAATAAAGCAGCAACCTTGGTTTGGCTGAGAAAACTCCCTTTTTTTTTCCTTTATCTTACAAATTTGTACTTTTAACTGGTTGCTGAGCAGCAACTAACACCTGGGAAAGCAATACTTTATGATTATATACAGTGATTTAACTCCATCCCTGAATGCCAAGGAAGCATAGTGGAGTGTTTGGTAAGGATATGTTGTGACAAAATATTTGTTTTGCATATCCTAACAGACAGTAGAAAACTCAAAGAAAATTGCCTGTTTTGTACAAAACCCACTAGAATACAGAAAAGTTTTATAGTGAAAATCAGGGAGGAACCAACTGCTATCTGCAAGGGAGAAAATAGTGAAAAAAGAAATTTACAGAACGTGAGCTCAGGACATTAAAGAAAGCCACCCTGAAAAACAAGAACTTTCAAGCCTTGGAAATGATGACTTCACAGTGAAGAAAGAGATGGATACAAAGATAACATGACAGATTACCTAGATCCTACAAAGCTGGGCTTTAGAGGGAATTCTTGAAGATGGAGAAGGCTGTAACTACTCTCTGTTCAGAGTGGTGTTGTCCAGAGAGATGACAACCTTTCAAAGAAATGGCCCTTGTGTTTTCTCAGCATAGCCTCACAGGGTCATCAGTGTGTTGAAACACTTTAGTCTGGGTGAATAGTTGCTTCATTTTACAGAAAATCTGACAACATCTAGGATGTATTTCAGCTTTTCTTCCAGGATGATGGTCTACTTATATTAATATACTTCTAAGTTCTGTTTGTGACCATCTAACCTATTGTTATCTGGAAGGAAACATGATGATAGGTAACAATATTCATACAGCACTAAACAGATCTTACATTTCCCAGGCTTGTAAGCACACCAAGCCTGTTCTGAAATCCCCAAATTCTTCAGCTGCCCATACGTCAGATCTGTTGACAGACAGAGGCCTTGGTTCTAATTTTCAAAGTATTAACGGATCCAATCCAGATTAGTGTAATTGGATAAAATGAACCCAAATGTAAGATGGGATCTACGTGCCAAACTTTTACACTGCCAGAAGGTAACCCTGGAAGCCTCTCTAACCAGGCAAATACTCACACGCTACAGAAGAGAATAGTTAACAATTAGAAAGCCTAGAATTCACATAATCTTAAAATGACATGGCAGAGGAACATCCAAGTAACACAAAGGCATATCTGCAGTCTTTTGTCTTGTTCTCATGCCCCTGGCTACCTTCATATTAGCTGAGCTATTCACACCACTCTTCCATTCAACCAGTGTGTAACTTCTTATGGTGTTACTACAGCCCTTTTAAGTTTCATTATTAACCTAGAACAGGGTCATCCTCTACTAATAATCATGAATTTCATAACTACCTTATCTTCTCATACTTTTCTCAGCAAAGTAATGATTTTAGTCACTTCACGAAGAAATGTTAAAATGTAATTGCCGTGTATGCAAAACTGCATCCACGACTGTTCGCATAATTGCTGCAATTATGAATGCAGTTCGGGTAAATATGCAAGCAGACTACTAGCTAAGTCTCTAACTGGTAATTTATGTGTGCCTTTACCCAATTTGCATGGGCAATTTTCATAATTACCTTCCCAGGTTTAGTACATAGATCTTGGGACTAATGAATACTAATAACTAATAACTAACGAAGAAATGATGAAGGATGCATGAGAAACTAGTGGAATAAATAAATTAGAAGCATATGGGGATAAAAAAAAAACAAATGGAAAAAATTCAACTTCAGCATATACCTTTGCCTTTTTGTACATTTTATTTTGAAAGAGGAGGATATGAGTAATGCAACTGAGAGGTCAAGTTCCTTCAATTATCCTTCCTTCTCCCATTTTCAATATGCAACATACCCTTTCTGGTAGTCAAGAAGCCCAATGATTTTCAGACAGACAAGCTACATATGTATAGTGTAATTTACAGTAAGTGAAATTGTCATTTTAAGTGTCTAACTCTTCATCTGAGAAAAGCAGACGTGCTTCTCATGAACGTAAAGCCAAAACAGGGTCCCAGTGGTGTTTACAGATAAGCAATTGAATGAGTTTAGAAGTGTCCTTCTTCTCTGAAGAATAAAGGAAACATACTGCATTCAACTGAGAGGCATTTCAACAAATTATACATCTGTTGCTACCCTTAAAACCATATTAATAAAGAAAATCTTGGCCTGTTTCTTTCGCTTTTTAGGAAGACGAGAATAAAAGAAAAACATTCCAAGATGCTTCTGTTAGCCTTGATCATTAACCATAAACGAGTTGCATTGGCATTACATTTACATTCTAGGATTTTAAAGAGAACTGTACCAAAATAAATATAAACTATGCAGGTTAGAGAAAAGTAAGGATCTGAAAGTGCCTTCATTAACACTGTGTAAAAACTACATCCCATTATGGAAACCTTAAAATCAAGCCCATGCATTAAATTACTCCTAATCTTTCATAAAGCCAATTTTAAAGAATTTTAATTCCTATGTCTACAATATTTAGGAAAAAAAATTTGAAAACTTTAAAAAAAATTATATTTAAATGCAGAGAATTTAGAGATTTATTTTGAAAGTTCTGAACTGCATTTACACAGTACACATGCACATCCTATGGTTGACATTTATGGCACCTGAAAAGACTGCTTTTATTCTCAAAGATAAGCAAACAACATCTGCCATAAGAAGTGTGTGTTTTTAAGAGAGATTGTTCAGATATGGTCATTTGTAGAATGCTCACTCCCCTTGATAACCCCAATTAATCTTTTTAGTTTATTAAATTTTACTCCTGCCAGCACTGTAGAGTCAACAAAATTTACTAGACAGTAAGTGGAGCTCTATTTTGCTAAGAAACGGTAAACCGAATTCTAAATAATTTCTAGATGAAAAACCAACGTCTGCCGCCTAAACCAATCCCATTCCAGCACAAAAAGGAGATGAGGGCTGACGTATACAAACAAACAAGCAAACAGTCACATCCCTGCTCATAACCAAATAATACTTTTATGTCTTCAAAGTATTGCTAAAATAATGTAGTTTTTAAGGTATTGATAAATGATGTGTTGCTTTATATCATACTGTATCAGTGGTATTATAATAATCTGAAAAATACACTTTGCAGTGTTGAACATAAGAGATGCTAAATCTTATGTTTGAATGAAAAATATTTTGCATGTAAGTAACTACCACTGTTGGTTAAGAAGTACAATGAAAAGAAAAAAAGCCATTATAAAAAGAACCAAAGTAGTGCCGGCATCCTTCTACACTGAGGCCTGACATCCTTTGTATCTGTTACAGTCTGGAGTCTGACAAGCTGTCCTTGCAGCCAAAATGCTTTCCTTAATTTTAGAAAAAGATAGCAGATTTGTAACCGATTAATCTTGATATGTTTGCAAACAGTGTTGGTAGACTTAACACACTAGAAGTACTTTTGAATGATATCAATGTGATGCTCAAATTTTTCAGCTTGAAGTTAATTCTGTAATTTCAGGACTAGCAAAAATAAACATGCTCAAAGGGCAAACAAGAACTCTACAAGGTGTTAAAATTCTTTGTATCATTTTCATTTCCCCAGCTGAAATATAGGTGAATAGTTGTGCCCACATAGAAGCCATGCTTTTCAGCTTTATCTCATTTTCTAATTATTTTGCTTTAATGCTTTTTTCCCTTACACCTCACTTCATGCTATTTACTAACATTAATATTATGGCAGCATTCTAAGACTGAAATTTTAGAATATGTAGATTAAAATTCTGAATCATCAGAGCATCCCCTTATTGCAGAATTATATGCAATTTCTACACTTACTCAGTGGTTGTCACTTGTGATAATCTTTAAAGTCTGACTGGACCACTGTATCTGGCAACTACTGTGAAAATCTTTACTGACTTTAAAGAAAATGTTCTGATTTACTGTCAACAATTTAACAAGAGACATCTTTCTGTAACTGCCTCTAGCAAATCCAGATGCTGTAATTAACATTGTAGAAAGTACAACACGAAATCCTCCCTTTCCCCTGAAGAAACTTACAGAATCTGCAAAAAAAAAAGATGAAATAAGGTATCCCTGCATCTGACAATGGTTCCTTAGAGTAGTCTGTGGTTTTTAGCACAGAGATTTTGAATCTGGGACAGAAAAAACCAGCATTTTTCTTTTCTTTCTTCTGACATTGATGGGATATAAACCAGTGCTATAGTTTCTTATATATTTAGAAATACCAGTCTTAATGAGTTATTTGCACACTATCTTGTGGACATCTTGTTTTCCTAACCATATTGGTGAAATGCAAAGTGCTCTCCCACACAGAGAAATAAATGCATTTTTTTAAAGAAGCAGAACAAGTACTTTAAATCTACATTCTCTAAATTCATTTCTTGTAACAACGACGTTACAGTGTTTTCCATGGAAAAAATCAATGTTTCAGTACTTAGTGTAATTAAATTAGGGAGATCATCAATACAAAAGAGTATTTAAAAACAAGTTATGTATAGCATAATATATACCAATGGCTAGATGAGAGATGATTCAACTATATCCCATCCTAAATTTAAGGACAAAAATGCCTAAAAAATGCTTAATAACTAAATTAAACCTTAACTTTAATGAAGAATTCATCAGGTATGATATAGGTGTGCACTTTAAAGAGAGACTTTTGTTTAGTTTAGCTCCTACTTACTCTAGGAATAACAGTAAAATACAGTAAATGGAATTACAACACAGCTTCAATTTCTGTGATAACTCCTGGAAACTATTTAATTTATGTAGCAGATGTTCACTGAAATGAGTGCCACGCTACTTAGCCTTCTAAAAACTGCTGAATGAAGCAGCCATTCCTAATTGCTATCCCACTGTTAACTAATTTGTTCCTCCCAAATTGCAGTGTGTAGGCTGACCTGAACAATCTATCCATGTGTCCTTCTCAGAGGTGTGGATACATGACACATGGCTTTGGGTTATTTTCCAATGTAGCTCTGAGATGGCAGGCCTGGCTAGTTAACTTCTGAGCATTTGCAAAGCTTGATCTCATCTGACATGCTTAAGAAGCAAAGCCTCATTGAACTGCATATGAATCAAGGAGCTAAGCTATACTTTGGCTACCAAAGCCTCAAAAAGTCAGGATCAGAAATGTATGAACTGCTGTGCTACAGCATATCAGGATGATCGCCCAACACAACTCACATTTAAATGTACCCATTGATTTCCACTGTTGTATATGGTTTTGCTTAGCTTTAATATTTGTCTAAAATATTCTGCAAAATGAGCCCTCGTGTTTCAGACTCCAAGCTGCTGCCACTGGTGCCCATCTCAAGAATTCTGTTTAGAAGCAGCACTATTCTCACCATCTTTTATGTCCAAAGCTGATTTTCCTGCCTCTTTGGAAGATTGCTGCACATGCATTTCACACATTACAGCACACATTAGATGCTAGAAGTGAAACTATCATCTGGTTACCACCGAGCTTCACAGCGCAAGTGCGCAGCTACAGGACATGGTGCACATGAATGGTGGAAGAGCAAGATTCTGCCCACGTTTCCAGAAGTACCATGTCTGCCTTTGGCACTGTCATGCCTGAAGCAAGGAGAGAGGTGATCGCTCCTGAGGGTGCAATATATCCCTCCCTTGAGATGTCTGGAAAATCATTTATGCTGGATTTAGGCAGATGTCAGGGGATGTGGTAGCACACATGCTGGAGCCTCTTTTCTTCCTGTCACTTCGTGAGTTCATAGCGTTAGTTATAATTTAGCATTAAATGTGCCATTTCAAACAAATTCCTTTCAGACGGATACATTCACAAAACTGAAAATGAAACCAAACCCAGTAACAAAACCCAGGTTTCTACCTCAGTCTACAAATTCTCACCAGTAAGGTCTTGCCTATTCATTTAATCATCAAAAGCTATATAAGCAAAAAGATAAATTTGAACAACTCCTAAGTTGATAAAATTTCCCTAGTTTTTTATTTGTCAACAAATGTACTTCTCTGGCAACAGAAAATTCTATTTTTTCCTTCCAGAGCAGAAGACATGGAGCAAAAGAATGTTTTAAGACAATGTCGTGTATGAAGACTACATTTTGTCTATTGAATTTTGAAATTTAATTTCTTTCTCTAGATCATTACATGAGAGTTTAGAAACAATCTTCCACTTACTCATACAAAATTACATCTTCAAAGACATTTACAAAATCTATTAATGCTTTCAGTTTGCAATGAACATTTGGAAATGGTAATTATAGAACTGTGATAACTAACTTAAAGTTCAAGAAGACATGATTGGCACAATAAATAATTGGTTTGCTCCTACTTAATCTACATTAATGTAAACAATAAATCTTCTCTTAAATAAAGATTGTGTGAATCTTCATTTATCTTTTATGACAAGAGAGCAAAGGTTGTAGCTTAATGAATGGAAAGAAGCAACAAGGTCAGATTTAAAAGCTTCAAAGGTCAAATTTCTGACATATCTGAACACTGAAAAAAACCCCCTAACATGGTAATTACTATTTTGGTCAAGCCACTTAGGTCTATTTACTATTTCAAAATAAAAGGGAAAAAGCATTATACTTCAGAAACTTGAGAACCGGCACTTGGTACATAAAGTCTGTAACATATATTTCCCTATATTACAGACTCCTTCCATCACAGAAATAAAATACAGGATACAGCAATGAGAATTCCATTTGAGACAACACAAGTCTATTAGGTAGACTTGGCATATCCACACCTGGAAAGTGTTTAGGAAGAAAAAGCAACAAGCAGTCTCTCCTAGGACTGTGACACTGCCTAACTGAATATAAAATATTTCCAGCGATTCCTATTCCTGAACCACCTCAGCTTTGGTGAAATTACAAGTAGTTCTGAATCTTTGCAAATGGGAGCACAGGCACTGATAAAAGGTCCAGAAAGCCACATAATTTTATTTTACATATGCATTGATTTTTGCCCAAATGGAAGACCTCTGTCATCTAACAGGGTTATCCATAGATTCAAAGAGTCGATCAGGGTCATTAATAACAATAGTAAACTGATCATCATTCCAATAGGACTTGACAATGGCTTTTTTTCAAAGTGGATACTAATGTATTGATGCCTCTGAAGTTCATTACAGCAGTAATAAATCATTAGCCTCCAGAAAATGATTTATAAGTTGGTTAAAATGCATTAGAATGGACTGTCAAGCTACTCTGCTGAGATGATGAGGCTGGTACTAAAGATTTTCTTTTTCAGGTTCTCTTACAAAAAATGGTGATGACTCAAAGTAATCATATCACAAAGACAAAAATAAAACAAATCACTGTAATGATTTACTTCAATAGCATGTTTCAATCTTCATAAAAGGGTGAGTGAATTTTACTTTGAACTGCTGGATACATTCCCTTCATTCACTGCTGGCAGCAAACTCTTAACCTACAAAGCTCCAGTACTGACCCCAATGATTATATTTGTGTTTACTTTAACCAAAAGAAGGTTACTCTGTGTGTAACTATGGTTACTCTGCACGGGTGCCTGTGTAATAACAGTTTATTATAATGTATAAGTAGCTTGTCAGGCATGCAGCTCTAAGCCATAAGCTTAGCAAAGATAATATCACAGGAAGTATATGGGCCACAACTTGATACTCACAATGTTTATGTTATGCAAATCTTTTATTATATCACATACACTACTTCTAGTTACTACTTAAGTAGCTTAACTACAGCTCAGACCCTATCAATATGCAACTACAATTTATTTTACTTTCACATATGCTTTTAATTAATACCCATTGAACACTGAACAGTTTATTCATGACATTCAGCAAATTTCACGTCAAGTCCGGCACTCAGTCTCACAGGTTCCTCTGCAACATTACTGCAGTCATGCTCAAGGCCTCCTGTGTTAAACGGGGTATGTGACCAGTCCCCTGCTTGGCTACCACACACAGCCTCGTTGACAAGGGGCTGTGCAGGCCTGGCACCCCGTGCTCTTTTTCATCGCTGCCTGCCGTGAGCATTGCATGGCCACACAGCGCGGGAGGTGTGCAGAGAGACCCACAGCCACACAGGACAAGGCAGGGTCACAGCCTTGTCACTTGGAGAGGCACAGGCATTGCTTTACTTCCCTCTGGAACTATGCACAGGATAACAAGGATGGGTTGGGAGAGGCACAGGTGGTCATGCTGCTCCGTCGACCCAGGTGCTGGCGAGTAAAGACAGTGCTTGGATAGACACAAAAGCCACCATGGCTCTCAGTTTCCATGAAAAGCTATTTCCACTTCTGTTTTCTTCTTCTTGCACGGTATTGTGCCTAAGTGTCAGAAATAAGCCCCAAGTGATTTGTCTTTACCCCTTTGAACAGTTCTTGCTTGAGCAAGTTGCTCTTCTACAAGGAGCCCCTCCAGACTAAATACATTAATGGCTTGTCTGTAACGCCAAGAATACAACAAAATAACGTCTTCTGGAAATACATGATAAGAATTATTATGAACCCTACAGAAGACAACACAATAACATGTTATCCTCTCTCTGTAATTCAATTATAAGGGTGCATTGCATAAAGGCCATGAAACATTTAGGACCAGAGGCCAATTCTGTATGTTTACAAGCTGAATTTTGTGTTTGCAGTTGGAAATGGGAGGAGTTGTGCTTCTATCTAACTAATCTGGCTCTCTTAAGTTATCATTAGGGGTAGAAGTACTTTGGAAATAAGAATGCCTGCAAACAAAAGAACAAGGTGATCTGAATAGCTTTGAATAGTATAGTTAACAGCACTAATGTTATAAGATAATTTCTCTTCCTGTATTTACAGTGGAATCTCTACAGGCCAATTCTCCTTTCTTTAATTTGTAAGAAATACCCCACAAGAGGATGATGGGTTCCTCTGAATGCAGAAAGAGTGGGGTGGGCATGTAGTCAAACTTACAGAAGGTTGAGGGATTTTTTAATTGCAAACTAGAAATGTCATTTCGCACAAAATGGAGCTCTCAGACCAGCTAACATGGATGGGTAGAATTATAACATCCCACCGACAATTTCATCCCAAGCAACCACTCGATGAGAACCAGAAAACATAACCTTAAAATGTGATCATCTTACTCTTAGTTAACATTTCACTGGCGTATTTTAAAAAGCTTTTCCTCCACAGAGGCAAATGGTAAAATAAGGATGCCAAAAGTATAAATGAACACTTGCACATGCTAACAAAGAAATCACCAACTAAGTAACCAGCACAGAAGTCTTCAAAAAGTCATGAAATTATGCGTAAAAGCTTCTAAAAATGAGAGAATCTCTATTAGAAATGCCAGTAGAAAATGTTTAGCTGGTTGTAGTTGGATTCAGTTGATGTGTATGTTTTGGAACAAACCCCAGGTCTTTTACATGGTTATGAAATTACATCTCACAAAGACTCCTTGAACTATCCCAAGTCAAAGCAGTACTTTAATACTTGATAAGCATAAATTGGCACAGAACAGAACAACTACTAGTGGCCAACACAAACTCAATAGCACATAATGAGAATTTTCACTCATTCAAGATGTGGCACACAACTTGCTGGCCAGGTTACCTTTAGAATGATTACAGTAGTGCAAATCACACCTGGCAGTCTCTATCTGGCAGGAACACTAGCCAAAAGTTGCCTAACTCTGTGGTGCTGCTACATCCAGATACAATTCTACCAAAACAAACTTTCCACTTGGCATTCTGCTTATGTCCAGTTTTTGCAAATGAGTCTGTGGCTGTTCTCAATTCCTGCTACTGGACTGCTCCTCCAGCCAGGAGTTGATGATTTAGCAGGCTTGTAAAAACATACAGCGATTGAAGAATGGGTACAGGCCTTACCATGTGAGTTATAAAATCTTCACAAAAGTATCTTTATTCACACCAGGAAAAAAGCCAGTGGCAAAATAGACAACAATCTGGCTCACTGGACAAATGCCTCTCAAAAATCAAGACAATAAATAAATTATTCTCATGCCAAAGTAAAAGTTCTGCTATGGACTGAGGTTGAGAACTCTTCAGTTAAACTAAAAGGAAGCAAAGACATTAAATGCCTCTCCATCCTCATCCACTGTAAAACTCATGTTATCACAGTTTTAATAAAGCTAAATCAAAGAAGGACAACATCTGATGCATGCTGCTTATTGCAATTTTCTGGCGTCCAGGGAAATGCTACCATCAGGATAAAATCTAAAATTATGGACTCTAGAACTAATGAAATGCAAACGATTTCCCTAGATCTGAGAGCACTCTTTATTTCCCCCAGCAAATATATGTATGAAGAGCTAAGTGAGAAGACACTGCAAGACAACATCTCCAGGCATCAGGAATGAGTCTGAGCATTACAGGACAGGTTTTGGACAGCCCTCCAGCTGCTCAGAGTGCTCGCCTGCAGGCCACCACTATCCTTCACGAAGCAGTTTGAAGGAACTCCACATTTCCCAGGTATTTTTTTACTGATGCCACTGTAAATCTGTATTCCCACTTCTTGAACCATGCCCACAACCAGGAGGATTTTGGTCATGCTGTCGTAACCCAGCACACCTCTTGAGGAGGATTCTCTGGATACCACATTCAGCCTAAGGAACGGAGGGATGGCCCACGAGCAGAAGTGCATAGGCATACATCAGGACACAACACTGCACAAAAGGACACAGCATAAATTCTTGCTTGCTTTTATAGCCCATTCTTTCCATAGGGGAAAATTTTGGGCCTTTATACTTTGTCTATCTAATACAGACACTTACTACCACCTCCTCCAAGTGGAATGAGCACCTGCAATTGTTGGGTGATAAAAGACATTTATCTCAATCTGCTCTGGAAAAACTGACAATGAATGAAGATGAGAAATCCTCGATTAAGACCTGGGAAGCAGAGACTGACACAAATTTATGAGTTTTTTTATAATATCTGTATTGTTTGGTGGTGTGTTTTTTTTCCCGTACTCAGATACAATAAATGTAATCCTTCAACTCAAATTCTGCATTGAGGAAGAATACAGAAGCAGAATAGCTTCTGCTTTCTCTAACAAAACAAACAGGTATAAGGTTAAGAAAATGCATTAACTTCACAATGAGAAAGGTAAAGCAGATAATTTATTTGTACAAGGGATCCATAATACAGGATTTTTAAGTACAAAAGACTTTTTACATATAACGTTTTGAATCCCACCTCTCTATTTTACTGCACCCTCTAAATACTATGTGCTGGTAATGCAGATAAACATCTTTTCCCCCATTTCAGACTGAGAAACAGAGGTACAGACAGAAATTTCTCAAGCAAAAGTAAAAACCAAGATAAGAGCACTTCTATGCATAACAAAGGTCTAACTCTAAGTCCATCAGAAGCATTGCAAGCCTTTCCAAATATTTTTATGGGATTTGAATCATGACCCAGAAGACTTAGGAGCAGCCTTCTCCCTCGGTCATTAAGTCCTCAGTCTGATCTGCTCTTCCATCGTTCACTTTAACCTGTCTGTAGTTTGGACTGTGAACCTGTCAGAGGAGCTATGTGAATTGCACAGAAATGCAGCGGAAACATGAGAACTTCTCTGAAGGATCCCTCAGCAGTTCACCAGAGACATCATGCCTCCATTCTCTACTTAGTGCAGTAGGCAGTAAGGCTAAAGACAGACATAAACACCTGTTCTGAAAACATCTTAAAATGATTTTTCAGCTAGAGGTAGCTTTGCTGATTGCATATGCTTAGAAACCTGAAGGTTCAGGGCTGGATAATCAGGCATGAAAGACCTCATATTCCTTCTTTCATATTAATACTAAATACTCTTCGTTAACTTTTCCATCTTTAACTGGAAATGACAGATTTTTACTTGATCTTCTATATTAACACCCAAGGAATCATCTCTCCTTTCACATATGTACACACATTATCGTTGACAGTAATGTCAGTAGGAAGGCAGAATTTACATCAATCATTAAACTTGTAAATTCATATTTGACTGTGATACTCTCCTACTCGGCATGTACATGAATAAATGCTGATGAATACTATTATTTACACTTCCTAGTAGCTGGATGTCCATCGAACTACCTGAAATGACACATTTAGGTCTTAGGGCAACTAAGAAACTTATGCAAAAAAATTGTTACTCTGTGTACACAGCATATACAGACTGATACTAAGCTGAAAAATGAAAATACAGTCCTTTTTTAAAAGGAAATGAAATATCTCCCTAGGTAAATGGACATTATGCCAGACACAACTACTTTCTGTATTTCAGAATAGCTGCTTTTCAAAACTTGACATGGGCAGTTTCTTCGCCTTTTTTTTTTTCTCCCCCTCTGCTGCTGGCCATTATGTCAGTTTTTGACACATATTCTGAACCAAGCTCAAGATTTTGTTTTACCATATGTCTCCTTCTGAGGGCTAAATGGGGTAGTCTTTTTAGCCAATATTTTAAAGGACTTGGCATAAACCTAAATAGCAATTGTAAGGATATTAGGAGAAAGTTGTCTTTGACTAAAACAAGAAGCATTAAGACCCTGAATCAGCATATATGTTTTCAAGAATTGCACTGAATAGAAATTTCCAAGGATTCTTCATTTACCAGTGAGAATAGTAAGAATGTATTAACTGCCTCTCTGGTCACTGCCCAGAATTTGCCAATGTTTTCTGGTTGGTAATGCAGGAAGGCTGCATTTCTTGGCATGTCTGTGCAAAGTGAAAAGAATATCACAAGGTGGTTTTCTTGGCTATGACACTCTCAACAGACTGCAGCATGTGTCAACAGAAAAACCAGAGTGACATGCCTTCCACTTTAAGCAACAGATACATTACAGGCCAGAAAACAGCAAAAATATCCTTTTCAATGTAACCACTAAAAAGATATCTAAAATTTGATCTATGAAACAGTTCTACCAAATAAACCATGTTCACTCATGATGTGTTTGACTGTATTTAGATTACTTATTATATAAAGATCATTATCCTTGACATAAAACCGTCACATATTAAAAAAGACCCTATATGCAGATAAAGGTTCCCCAGAGAGCATCTCAAACCCACACCATATTCCAGAGCTCTGTATCTCATATCTGGGGCTTTTGAGTTAACCAGAAGTCATACAAAAGTACATGTAACCAGACAGCTCCTTATTGACTTTGTTTCTGAGGAGGCTTATGTACATTATTTATTCAGGGAGCTGAAAGAAATAGAGTGCTCTTATGCAACATGCTTCACGTTTGACAGATTCACATAAATGTATGCAGTGGTTATGTCAGTGCATTTGGTCACATCAAACCCTGATTTTATTATATTCATGCAAAAAATGCATTAGGCATGTTGTTCTGATATAACAAGTTCTTTTGGAAGAGCACCACAACCAAAGCACGGCAACAGTTTTGTGGTTACAGCTACATTCACACACAAATTTATACTTCGAGTCCTTTTTTCGGGCTGTTTATGTCTGGGCATTTCATCAAATAAGCCTTCTCTATTCCTTTAACTTTGCTCACTGCTTTACTGCAACAGTGGTTAATTCCTTGTTCAATAATTCTTGCTGATGTGCAACATCAGATAGGATTGACTCTTCAGCTGGCAGAACTGTAGATTTTCATAAATTGCACTAATATAATTCCTTATATAATGTAGCTGTGAGCAAGACCTGCAGACCTGGAACTCTACCTTTTTCCACAAAGCATGAACAATGATTACTTCTTAGGTGGGTGTGTGCACATTCTTGTTTTATTAGATCAGTCTCACAAAGGAAAGACTGCACTGTGAATGCCAAGATTATTTTTATCATACTATCAAAACCTGGCAAAAGTAGTGGCTATCTGAGGTTACTAATTTATCACACTTCGCCTTTATCACTCCTGATTTATTCTTTTTTACGAAGTCAGTATCAGCAGTGTGTCCTAACTAAAATGTGGGGAATCTTACTGACAAGAACAAATTTAAAACCTCTACTTGCCCACCTGACCTAAAAGACTTGAGTATGTCACTGCAGCTGGGCTGGAGAAAAGAGGTCACAAATTCTAATTCTGTAATACTTGCCAGTCATTTGAGATGTTCAGTAGGACAGCAATTCCTTTCCTAAACTTCTATGAATTTCATGTGTTCATACAATTTTGAGACTTTCATACAAAAAAAACCAAACCAACCCAAACCAACCCAAAAAACCCCATAAATTAAATCCTCCAGAGAGTACTGAGGACTGGAACAGAACACAGTAAGTAATATTGCTACTAAATCATTGGAATCACAAGCGGAAAAGAAACAAACATCTGTTCTTCTATACATATGAATGGAAACAATGGAACACAGTAAATGAGCATGAAAATATCTCCTTGAGAAATAGTATTAATCCAGCAACTTCAACTGAATAATCTCCTCATAACACCTTAATACTAATAAGAAAATAAATTATCTGTTTAAATGGAAAATTTAGTCTACATTCAATACAGCCTTGTCATGTTGACACTAGTAAGTTAATAAACAAGTGGGTATTAAATTAGAATACAGGAATAAAATATACACTACTTGAATCATCTGAGGGGAAAATACTTATTTTCAGTCATCATTTTAAATTGTTAAAAACCTATTAGACAGTAAGATCACAGTAAATACACAACGTCAATATGCTCTAATTCTGTGCAATTTATGAGATTTAAGCAAATATCAGTGAGAGTTTTAATTTGGATCTCCCAACAGCTAGACAGGATTATTGTGAGTGTAATAGTTTTATGTTCAAGTGGGATTCTGCTGTATTAAACTCTTTGTTAAACAAATCAGTCAAGCTCCCTCTCTGGAATTTTAATTTGCACCTTTGTAGATGACCGGAGTTTCACTTTTAATGTTTGATTACTAGCATGTACTTTAAAGAGGCCAAGATCTTACTGCTTAATATCAGTTTCCTTTCATTTTCACTTGAGTGGAATTATATTTTAGTCCAAAAAGGATATCACTGCCTATAGTTATGTATCTCCCAGGGCATTTCATTTGCAGTAAAAAACGCTCTGTAAAAAATGTTGCCATGTTGTCAACATAACTAAAATCTGTTTTTTGTTAGGCTGCCAACGTTTGCCATCATGTTAACTGCAATAGTTCCATTCTTTTCCAAGAGCAGTTGATAGCAGTACTCTCAGCAGCATTACCAGAATCCATATGGAGACAGAAATACAGCTCAAAAATTTCCATGACAAGGCAGCTCGCTTCAAGACTCTTCAATTTTTTCAATGCTGTCTCACACTGATTCTTTCCTGACAGGTAGGTAAGACATAAAGGAGTCATCTTATCCTGACTTCTAGATTTGCTTTCTTACTCTAGCTCTAGTCCCGAATTAGAGATACACTTCTAAGACAAGAAGGCCTCCTCCACAGTCCCAGCTTCCCAGATATTCCTCTCAGCTGCCACCCGGACTCACTGTGCAATCTGCACCCACACAACCTCGTTTGGTTTGCCAGAAAAGTCCACAGTGACTCCAGCTTGCACCAAGGACTCACAGAGAGCTCAGGACACTCTCAACAGGCCAGGATCTACTGATTTACCATGCAGGAGCAGGATTATGCTCTCTTCTTACGCAGGTCTTCACATTGGAGTCAACAGAACTATTTTCAACAATAAGTCTGAAGCCTTTTGAAAGACTTTTATTAAATTGTGTAAGACCAATTATGACATTGTCTCGAGTCTCACAGGAAAGACTAAACTATAAACTGCTAATACCTAATCTTTTGGGCATTCTTATGGAGTACAAAACCAAAAGGTTAAGTTCTTCATCTAAATAATGCTGTGTAGAAGCCGGAGATTTGGTCTCATATACCCAGACTGATGTTGTGAATATTTTAGAATGGGCAGGTCTCACTCTCTTTTGATCTCCCTTGTCTCATGTCCTGACCATGCAGACCTGATTCGCAGAAAATACTTGCAGTAAAAGATTAAATGCAACTGATACTTTCCCCTTGCCTCAATTCTGGTTTCTCTGTTCCAGCATTTTCCAGCAAAACCCTTTTCTGCCAAAAATGCTCATCCAACTCTGACTGCTGTTGAATGCCCAGAGAGTCTCAGTGGAAGGTGAAGCATCTCCTCACCCTTGGATGGAAGCCTATGATGAGCACATTCTTAGCACAGAAGTAGTGAATGCTAGATATGAATGTGCAACCACTTCTGACCTCTGAGACATTACTACCATACTGTCTGGATAGGGAGAAGGAAAACTTACTTCACTCATGATGAATCCATGAGATCAATTCCAAACCTCTCCTTTTTGTCACTGCATATTGGCTAACTGTCTCAAACTTTCCCTCAAAGGTAAAATTGAAGTTTAAGTCCTAGCTAATATCATTCTTAATTAGAAATGAGTAATGACATACCTTATATAAGATTTTATTCCCAACTTCAAAAGGAGCTACCTAGGTTTCCTTGGTGTCTTTACTTTGAAGAAAATGTCTTTTATTACTTACTTTAGTACAACACATTAAAATCAAATATCTCCTGTAGCAAAACGATTCAAGTCTCTGGAACTCAAATAATTTTCTAATAAAAAATGCATGAGACAAATAAATGCACTTTATGTTCCACAAGAAAAGGCAGTTTCAACAGGCTAATGCTCACAGAAAATTCATTTTATCAACCAGCCATTTCATTCTTTGGTGCTGTTACAAGCTCCCCGCGGTTGCTAAGCAACCATAATTCATCGTACCTTTTAATGGATACTCTGCTACTGCTGAGAACATTAAGGTGAAGAGAATAAATGCCTTGGGTGAATCTTGAAATCTTTCATTATGCATGTCATTCTATTTCTGTAATGCTATAATGCTGAAATGTTTCTGTGGCAGGAAACTGAGTTGTGGTAATTGCATATTCCACTCATATATGTTTTGTAAGCAGAGCAGCACGTACTTGTCTAAAATGAGCTATTTCTAACATGATTGAAATTGGACTTTTCTACTTCTAAAGGTAGTAAATAAATCTGAGGAGGGAAAAAAAAGAATGAGTCTGGAGGAAAATGTCTTAAATTTTCAGCAAGAGTGACAAAATCTTATGGCAAAAATTGAGAGTAATCAAACAGGCTTGATTGTAACGCAGAGTGGTATGTGAATATAGAGTACACAACTGAAAATGCAAAAAAACACGATGAAGAAACCATATATCTTGTGCAGCATCTATATCTTTAAAACACATGACATTCAAAGACAAACACGTGCTAGACCAGGCATCTCCCTCTGTATTATTAAAGCAAACCTCAGGTTCAGCTGAATGCAAATGCCCAACATTATGTATATTTACCACCTTGTTGTTTCAGGCCTTTCCTCCTCTTGAGAAATATTCCCTTATACCAGCCAAGGTGGTCCTTGTATGAATATAACTCCACAATTAGATCTGTATTTTTCAAGAAATAGTGAAGATATTACAAGGTAAGATGGAGTGCTCAGATAGTGCCACTGATGTACAGCGCTACAAAAACCTAAGATCTGTTTATTTGGGTTCAACCTACATTCCTAATCCTGATTATCTTCTCCTTCATACCTATATACACCATGTGACTTGCTCTTAAAAAAGCCACTATAGGCAGGTCAGATGTGTATTAGTTTTTCCTTGTTTTGAACATTAGACTCAGATACATGTTTCCTTTATTTTTGAAAAAAATACAATTAGACTTGGAGAAAACCTGGTTACTTTTATTTTTCTATGCACTTTTTAATGTCACTTCCCTATTTACATGTGTGGTGTTGTCATTGGAAATGCTTAGTGACAAGCAGCATTTTAAGTTCTCTTCCTCGGTCATCTACAACCTAGGAGAGGCTGGTGACCTCAAACTCATGTTGAAGCTACACAGGCAGTAATCCCGTGTTGTGTAGGGAGGACCAGCCAGGGAACTCTTATAGCCCTGTTTGTTTTGATGTTGGAAAGGAAGAGCAAAGTCAATCCTTTTGTTTATCCTATCAGAAGTGGTTGAGGTGCAATTTAGAAGCTCCTTTGTTAATCTGCTGTATTTTCATGTGACAACTGAATTTCTGAGTGTTTTGGCAATACAATTCTTTAACCACGTGGGGAGAAGATGGAAGACCTCTATCTCTGACAAACTTTCTGTAAGCTGTTCCTCAAGAAAATGATCTGGAGGAAAAAGCATATATGCACACAAATGAAGAGAAGAAAACTGTTGGGCATGTGGTAAGGAGTAAGAGAGTGTGTATCAGTCTATTCTGCAGGGATTGTACTTGTTGAAAAGCACAAGGGGAAACCAACACACATTCGTAACAGGAAAAGTAGGATAGAGTAAAGAGGTTCCAAGTCAAGGATAATGCAAAGTTAAAATAAATCCATAGTATGTCAGAACGAATTATTTCTTTCCACTTTTTCTTCTGCTCAAGTATTCATACAACTTCACTTTTCACCAAAAGAAAGCATACTTGACTTTTCTTACTCTTATTTCTTCTCTTTCCATCCTTATTTTTATCTTTGTCAACTACTCGTGACAAGAACCAAGAATATATGTTTTATAACTACTGCCTGATTATTTTCCAGTAAGGGAAATGTTGACTTTCCTCAAACCACTGACATTTCTTCCAAAAATGTCCCCCACAGTGAAAGGAGCAGTAGTAGCTTTGCTGTCTCATTTTCAAAGACTTTCACTCTTTGCTAATGCAAATCACTCGCTCTCTTCACTCCAAACATTTTCCATGTGGAGTTTTATTAGTGGCATTACATGCACCCGAAGAATGGCCCAAAAATTGTGTCTCCTAATGATTCTCATTGCTCTTTTCTACTTCTTAGAGGGTGGAGATATCAGAGCCTGAAAAAGTCTTAAAAGGCAGAATACTGAACCACTTCTGACTTCACATTTTTCTACTTAGTTTATCAAAACTATGGGAACAAATAGCAGATTTCCACACATCTATGGTTGATCAAAATTACAATTCCTAAAGTTAAGAATATTTATGCTTAGGTAATTCCACATTTCCTCTGGTGCAAACCTGCTTTGGCCAGTGTCATGGAGATAAAAAATAATAAAATAATGCAAAATCAATGTTCTAAGCTTCACAGTGAGGTAAAAACAGAGAATACTTAATATCATGTATCAAAGTAGGAAGAGAACAGCAAACAGAGACCTAACAACTCAACTGGAAGGTCACAACCAATAACATTTCTGCAAATGGAAATCGGTTGCAGAAGCCTCAAATGCAAATTACTGTTTGCTGGAGAATTTTAATAGAGTTCTACGTCACACTATAAAATGTTTAATTGTAACCCCATTTTAATAACACTATCTGATTAAATGAAAAGACGTCTCGCTGATTGCAATTACAATCTGTCAAACTGCATATTTATTTACAGTTTGGTTTCCTAAAACCATAAGATAAAAAAAGGAAACTCTATTCAGCTTGTCAGCAAACTATAATTATTGTGTATCCTTCTGTCAGTTTCTGCATAAAACTTTTGGTTCTAAAATGGATCTAATTATAACTATATCAACATTTTTATAAATGCTTGCTCTCCCTTCCTTCCCCGTCCTTCCCTCCATCCTAGCAGTGAATTGTTTGTTGTAAAATCAGAAGGAAAAAATTCTTCTAAGTAAATAACAGTTGTTTCTCTGTTTTATCTTTTCTATCCTAAATTGCTGTTAGAATACAGAAAACTCTATTCAATGTAAATATTATTTATGGCAGTGCACTGTCCTAGCACTGTACTCAAGCAAAGCCACGGGATTAGGACTCTATTGGGTTTTTCTGCTTTGGCATTAATGTCTGGATATCAGCTCTTTCCAAGAATATCATGTAGCTCATCTTCTGCAAAGTCTATTTATTGTAACTTATAACCGTTCACAAGAAACAATTTGCCAGACAAACAAGAAATGAGTCCAAATATCTGAACACTAGTGTATGTATCAACCAGTTACAGAAATTACATCTCAAAGAAAGGTCTATTAAATCATCCAACCCATCTCTCAGCCAGTACAGGATTTTCCCATACGTACATGTCCCAGTGCTTTAACACTACCTGGCAGACTATTCGGATGCCATTAAAAGGGTTTTTTCCCAACCTTCACCCGTTGCTTATTTTTATCCCATTATTTGGAGTAACATTCCTTAGGTATCATAAACATCCATTCCTTCAGCCTAACTTTCTAAGTAATGGATGATGATAAATAAATATAATATTTAAAATATGCACATAAACAATTTCATAAAATAACACTATAGCTGAACCTTCAAGAAGAGTTATTTTGCTCAGTGTAGTTTATGGGCTAATACAGTCTGGATCATGATTATATGCTAATAAGATTTGTGGAAAGCTGATTATTTTTCTACTGTTTCTTAAATGGTCAAGTCAGCTATGAACCAAAACA
>WEKY01005309.1:0-10944 GCA_013390045.1 Picathartes gymnocephalus
TTGGGAAAAAAAAAAAAAATTTTGTAGTTAAAAGTTTGTAATTATATGTAGCAAAGAAAAAAACCTGCTCCTTGCCTATGCAAATATACATAATTTTTTATGATCCAACCTCTCTCTAAGCTCCTAACCATCACACAACATATGCCATTTGGCAATTTGTCTCCTAGGGTATTCACAAATTTCTTTCCAGTGCTCTCCGCCTGTTCCTTCTGCAGAAGATCCCAAGGTTAACCGGCCAATGACCTCATTCCTTGACCCCCTGTCTGAATCTAAAACCAGAAATTCAATGCTGATATCATCAAGGCTCTCACAAGGAATGTCAAAGACAAACAATTCATTGAACACTGCATTGGGGGTGCACTTCTTCACGTGGGTTTTCTTCTTTGAAATTCTCTTCTTGGCATGGTACAGGTTCACTTTGACATAAGGATCTGCAATGAAAGAAAGAGCACAGGTCAGCTATTGAACAGGGTTGTTTAGAAATTCCTTGATCTAGTTTATGGTAAACATAATTACATCTCAATGAGTAGATGTTTCAAATCATTAAAAATGATTCATCTCATCCAATTTGGTTGTTTTTTTCTTTGTTTTGGGTTTGGTTTGTTGGTTTTTTTTAATGTCTGAATTAGTCTCTTCAATTTCCATCTATGGTCACACAAATTGTGTTTAAGGCAGGCAATGAATTTTAGACTGTGATCAAATTCCTTCTTCTTGTGTTTCCTTCATGAGATAATTCCTGTCCTGCAGTCCATTAAACCTAACAACATCTCTACCATATTCAAAGATGGCTGAAAATGTAAAAAAATTCTAAAGGTCTCTGAAAAATATTCTTACATATTTATGTGTAATAGAAATTATCTTTTCACACGTTCTACTGGGGTATAATCATCAGCACTAATCAGACTCATGAAAAGAAAATCTTCAGAAGGGAGTGAATAGTCTTGGGCTGAGAGAATGGATGTGATGTTTCTGTTGGGGTTCTATTGAAGTCAATTAACCTGATTAAATTGAGGCCACCAATTGTTATTGAACAAATTTGACACTAAACTTTAAATGTAAGAGTATGTTTGCTGTTGGAATGTGTATCTGACTATACACCTGTGCTGTACTGCTGTTCAATATGGGAAGGGAGAATGTCCATATTTTTAGAAGTCAACCAACTTTGAGTGTTTGCATTCCTCATAATTATTTAGCGGTTGTGAGATTCCCTTGCTATTGTCTTCAATAATGGCCATATTTATTCTTTCAGAGGAAACATTGTAAAAATCAACCCTTTCAATTACCTTGGGATTTACTCAGTGTAATTGTGGGCCTGTTTCCAGGTTCTCATGGTGCAGTGATGTAATACAAAATCTTGTCTATGGAACCCAGTCAAACATGAGAGTTTATGTAAACAATCAGCCAAGTTAATAATCAAGAACACCTGACTACTTTTTTAAAAGAAGTAATACTAAAACTGAACAGTATTTATAAATGTTATGTCACAATTATCAGACTGAAATTGTTGGATGAGTAAAAGTTATGTTTTTCATTGAACTGGTAATAGTCTACCAGAAGTGGAGTGTAAGAGTATCTCTTTACTTTCATATTCTATTATCTTAATGAACATTTCAAACACAGGGCTTAATGAAAACACTCACTGGCTTTGAAATTATTGTATGTCATACAAACATTAGAAATATCAAAATCAATATCAATCACTGGATTCATAACGGTTTCCATTTCTTTTTAGAGGAAGTTTTCTGACTGTTACCTTTGACCAGAAATTACATAAGGCTGGAGAGTTCCACTTGATTTTATTGGGTTCATTAGGAGAGCTCAGCACCAGTGACCAGGGAAATCAAGGAGATTGTGAAAATGGAACAGTTTTTGAGTATAAAAAATTCCCCTCTTCGCAAGAAGGTTGAATTGTGGAATTATTTTATCCCATAGAAATACCACTTCACCATCCTTTTCCAAGATTAATGTTGGGATGAGGGGAAAGTCACAGAGGAAATTATGACTGTCCTGAGTGCAGTATGATACTGACACCCGAATATCTATTGCACCTGGCCTTACTGATGAACAGAAAGCAATAAAATCTGTTTAAATCGAGTAGATGTCCAGATGCAAACTAGCTTCTCTGTAGGGTTCTGCAGGGTCCAGGTGGAATCTGTGAGCAGGAGGGTTTTTTTTACCAAGTTGTTTCCCTCCCCTGGGTAAACATCAGGAAGGTCTGTTCAGATCAGCTTGCCATGATGTCTTCATGAAACCAACACTATCTCTTGTGACTTTGGGGTTGATTTTTAAAAGTACGTATCCTCTCTTTTAGTCAAGTAAATTGCTGTGCTCCATATCCATCCTTTCTCCTTCTGATATGTGAACAAAATTTACATCAAAAGGAAAATTTAAATGGAACTCGAGAGTTGTCTATAGCTTTGGTGCATTGGATTCAGGACGGGCTAATTTTCCAGGTAAATTGCAGTATGAGAAATAGGAAAACTGTATTATTGGCTGCAGAGGTTATTCAGTGTTTCCCAAAACTACTTTCTCTTCTACTTCTTTCAAAACACTCAGTGAAATGAAAGACTCTCAGTTCTACAAAGAAGCAGCAGCAGATGTGGTACTACAGCCCTTTGTTGTGTACTGTTGTTTTTGTTTCTTATATACAGGACATTAAATTTTATACCCTTATTATGTTATATAGCCTTAATGTGTCTTCCATGTGCAATTCTAGAATTGGCTTCAGAGGAGGATCCACTGAATGAGAAATGGCAGCAGACAAGGAGAAGAGAGGATAAAACCTGATCCCTCTTAGGGCACCCCAGGTTTGGATCACAATGAAGCACGGATGTCATGCTGCAACCTCCTCTCAGCACTGGCACAGATCTCCTTTTCACCTTGCCAAAAAATTTTTAGTGCTCAGTGGCCCAAATTCTACACAGAGGTAAGTGACTGGTTTTCTTCTGAGATAAATCATATGACGATCTCACTCAATACTGATCTTCTACAAAAAAACTCATTTTTTGTGATAAATAAAAGCTTTTGGTATCTGCAAACAACATCCCATGCTTATGGCAGATGGGTGCTGCTCAAGACAATCGTAAAATTCATTGATTTCCACTGCTAACAGATGTCACCTTTTTTTGATATGATTGAAGAACAAAGTTGTAAAATACATACCCTGGAAATAAAGCATTGACCTAGAAATGAATAAAATGAACAGGCTGTAAATAATAAAACACAATTTCTGCATTTATGGAATATTTTTAGTCTTTGAAATGCCACATTTCAGCTGTTTGCCGTTCTGTTTTATATCCCTAGGGCATATCCCTTATTAAAACAATTACCTGATAATCCTGAGACATCAGATTTAGGTAGATGCCTGGCTTTTAGAACAACGACAGTGAGTGTGTTTGTTGTAGATTGATAACAGAGAGAGACCAGTAATTCTCCACGACCAGATGATTTCTGAGGAAATTAAAGGGAAAAAATAATAGAAATAAAACTTTTTATAAGCAATTATATTGACCAAGCTTTAAAGCAGAATTAAAAAGGTTTATAAAATGTCACAGAAGTGTATGCTCTGAAACTGTGTAAAAGGATATAACATGTGGAGCTGTTCTGATTTACATAGTGAATGTAATTTCCCTCCACAATAGTTATATAACTTTTCCTATGATTGGTTATCAGACTGAACAAAATTAAAAAATAAATGTAAAATATAGGTTCACATGACATAACTATCTTCACAGAGTAGAAATGAAAATCTGAGGAAGAAAAATATCAGTTAAAAAAATTATCTTAAGCAAAACAAAATTCCATAAAGATAACTTGGGGAGGAAAAATCTAGTACAGGTAAAGAAAAAAAAAATATTCAGTAAAGTATTTTAAACAGGAAGGATTCAAACTGTCAGTGAAATTTTATCCCCTGACACTCTCTAAAGCAGTATAATATACATGAGATTAAGGTGAGATCAAAGATTATCTCTATGATTATTTGGTTTGAATTTGCAGGAGCAATTTGTTTCAAAGGGAGAAGGAAGGCAAGGGAAACAAGAGAAGATAGGACCTTATATACCAGGAAATCCAATAAGTTATCGACAACATATCAGTGACATACCTATTTTTGTTGCCACATAGCGATAGAATTGCAAAATAACAGTATTAGCTATAGGTATGTTGCCTAGTAGACATTTATTCTGTTTGGCAGTATGCTTGTCATTTGAAACCAATCATGCTGAACATCAATACACATTCCACTTCCTTAGCAGAGATGTAAGAGGTGTGTGATGCCTCTGCATTTCTGTGGTTCAGCTGGCATGGCTGTAAATGACCCCTATGTTCTGAACTGAGACAACATCGTGTGAAATATTTTTGTCCCAGTGAAGTCAGGACATTTTGTTGGTGACTCCAGCAAGTCTATGGCTTCTCCCTTACTACCTTTAGTAAAGATGCAGCCTGTATCACAATTCATGACAGACAAGGTTGTGACAGCACCAATGTGCAAAAACAAGGTACAGCATCACCAGTATGGTCTCTGGCAGGTCCCACTTCCATAACTAAAGACTACCCACATTCCTTAAGAATGTGCTACACAACCCATGCATCTGACTTTACCATTAACTTCAGTAAGATTTGAGAAAGAATGATGTCAAATATAAAAGGGAAGGGAGGAGAAAGGGAATAATATATAAATATTTTTGTTCTTTCATTTAAAAGAAATGAAAAGCAAATCAGTGGGGTGCTGTTTCTGCTTGAGCTAATTGGAATGGGTCCACTCAAGCCTGCTGGACCAGATGAATAAGAAATTAGAGCTTAGGACATTAGCAATTTCTTTCAACATTCTTGCTGGGGGTTTTTTTGTTGTTGTTTTGTTTGTTTGGTTGGTTTGGTTTTTTATTGCATTTGTGTAATGGCTTCCTCACACTGCCATTAGGAAAGCATCTCAGGAATTGCATGGCGAGCTTTTTGGCTTTTCTTTCCCAGATGGCAGCAGCATTACACAAGAATCATATCTAGCTGATCCTAGCACAACACTTTCAAACTTTGAACAAAAAATATGTTACCCTAACATTTCTTTTGATGATCTCTCTGTCCATTAGCAGCCTTCCTTCTGAGAGTTCAATTCCAGCAAGGGGGATGAGGACTTCTCCGATGACATCATCTCTGGAAAATCTGTCGAAGCTCAAGACCATGAAGTGAAGGGTTAAGTCTTGAATTTGGCTGTAGGGGATCCCGTAAAATGTGAAAGTCTCATCGAAAGCTGGATCTAAGGTTTTTCTCAGCACTCTGGTTTTCACCTTATGCTTTTTCTCAGGCAGGATTGTCATTTTGATGTAGGGATCAGAAGTCATTGACTGTTCATCCATTGCTGGCAGCCCACGAGCTTCTTTGATGTTCACTACAAACGCTTTTTTCTCAAAGTTGTACTCTAAGGAGAAAAAGAGAGTTCCTAGCTTGTCTTGTTTATCTTCAGATGACAAGGAAGTGATGGATTTTAAGCTATCAGGGGATACTGAATCTTTCTTCCTTTCTGCAAAGTGCTTAGGAGATGAATTTTCAAGATCTGGAGACCCCTGCATTTTTGTGGTTGTTTTGGGGAAATTGCCATTTAGATCTCTCTTCTCCAGGTCAAGATGGAGAGAATTCTTTGGCGTTGCTGATTTGTTCTTTACTTCACTTTTATCATCTGCTCCAAACTTCTTCTTGCTGTTGAGATTCTCAGGGTAAATATCAACCCCTTTCAGAACATGGACAAACTTGTATGGAGGGGTCTTATTGGACTTGGAAGATTTGCGTTGGCAGCAGATCCAAGCAAAGAGGGAGACAGAGAAGACAAGGCCAAATGCACTAAAGATCCCAACCACTGTAGGAATTTCATCTGCAAATCAAATAGCAACAAGCACATAAGCAGCAGTACCTTGAATTCTGTGTGATAATTAATAAAGCAATAATTTAGTAAAACGGGCTGCTTGTGATGGTGATATCAGAAGGATTGACAGGCTGGAAGTGCTCTGCATTGTACACGTTGCTCGCCACCTGCAGGCACCAGTGTGCAGTCCCACACCCCGACACGTTTCTTATGCTAGTATTTTTCCATACATGGAGAGTTAGGGAGGCTAATACTATTCCCATCCTAATAATAATCACCATTTCTAATTTCTCAACTGTCTCAACTCTCTGTGTGTAGTTTCTGAGCTTATACATCTGTGAATAATACCAGCTCTGTGAATAATTTCAGCTTTGGGTTTATGGAGGTTTGTTGGTTAGCTAAAACACACTCTGAAATACACATAACTTATAGATACATCACCTCCTTTTGATAGTGTTTCCTAGAATACTTTGTATACTCAATTAACTAATTTTTTATGATCTGATCCCATAATTGCCTGGAGGAATCTCTTGAAAGGAGTGAGTTTAATTGGAGGTTATAGCATTCAGCAGTTTCACTGGGTTTTTCAATACTTTGCAGAAGGAAGTTTATCAAGAAAATTTAGAATAACTATGTAGCAAGTGTCTTTTCCAGATGGATGTGACATTAGGTAGTCACATGTGAGTTCAAAGCTGAGAAAAACATGTTAAGTTTATCATTGATAACCACAAAGCTTTACATTTAGGACACTGAAGCAAAGCTTATGGGGAGTTTACAGAAAGGGTCAGCACTTCTTAGGAGTATATGAGAAAAAACGTTAAAACATTATTTTCTACTGTTTTAATATGACTCCTATACTTACACTAAATAAAGAGAAACCTGAGCAAGTGTTACAACCTCCATTGCCATGTGGATATATTATTTACATATGGGGTATCATTAGCCCTTCAAAGAATGCATCGAAGGGTAAATGAGCACAACTAATTGGAAATCCAATTTTGCCCATAAGTAACATTACTAAGTGAGTTTAAACCTCCCACAATGTAACAATCAGAGTTTAATCTTTATTCCCTGCAACAGTGGATGTCCACTAGAATATTAATGTCATTACATTGTTTATGCATAAAGGCAATTATGTAACAGTTCGGTTTTTCTCTGGTGGTTCTGGATGAGTAAAGGAAAACTATTCCCCTGTACTACTAAATCAGCTTCGTCCAGGCAAAAGTGGGGCATGTGCTGCCAATACACCTTCACTGTTTAGTGGGATGATTCAGAAAAAAAAATCTACAACAATAGAGTCAGAGCAAAGTAGGACATAATGTTCCACCACGGAAAGGATCAGGCCTGGCTATTAATTTTTTATGACAACATTCATGTCACTTTCCTGACGCCTACAAGCTGTACTAGTCTATATACTTAATTGCAAGAACTTAATGAATTGACTGAAAATCATATGCATAACCAAAAAGTATTTTTCCTAACTGAAGTACATGGCTCTGAGTTTCAAGAATTTCCTACACTGCAAAAATTTAAATATATGTGGTATATAATTAGAAAGCTAAAAGTAATTGAATACTAATCAGAATACTTAGATATCTTCTGAGAATGGTTTAGAAATTTACAATACCTTCTCATGAGATAAGAGACTTTTTACAGTAATGGATATTATGTTCTACTTTAATTCTACAATGAAAAAAGTAGTGGTAGAATCAATTTGATGTTTAAAATATTAATTATCTTTCTTAAATAAGTAATTAGACAAGCACGACATCACAAGTGTGGTTAGAAATCTCAATTCAGTGGAATAGGAAAGAAGATGAAATGGTAACTGAAATGGTTTTATATTTACAACTAATTGTGTTACAACATTAATTTCTTGCTTTTGTCATAACGTAAATCAACTGGTTAACATTCAAGACAGTGCGTTAATAAAAACATCAGCTACTGATTCTGAGAGAAGTTATTATTCCAGTTCTGTGATATAAATCTGGAGTCTCTTCACCTAAGTCAGTGGAATGATCCTTGAATCAAACCACTGCTAAAGCAAGCGTAACGTAGACTAGAGTCAATATTTGTAAAGCAGAGTTCAGAAACATTCACATTTACTGCATTTCTGACTAAGGGAAGTTATGTATGCATTTTATAAGTGCACATACATGACTGTTTCTGAAACTTCTGGTACCACACTATATCCAGTGCATAGAAATGACAAAACTGAAAAGTTCATTGTCATCTTTGTTATTCTCAATGAAACCGGGTTGGTTAAGATGCAGCTGTTCAGCTGAAAACAGTGAAAGACGTTATTTTCATCTTCCTAGCAAAGTCCTTTCACTTTAACTAACAATTGACCTACAATAAGAATAAAAAGAATGACAATTATTCCAAGAATGACTTGAACAAAGATTTTTCTCTGCGGCACAAGATGAATTTACATGTAACTCTTGATGCACATTACTTTAACAGAGACACAGAAAACCACCCCAAATCCCAATCATCCAAAACCTCACCTACAAAAATCTCTTTATCTCTTCCGGTACTTTATTAAGGGAGGAGGAACGAGGAGGGAGGAAGGAAGAGAGATTAGGGAAAGAAAGCAAATTCACACAACTTCTGAGACCTGAAGAGAACTGGGGAGAAAACAAGATCCCTCCCAACCAGCTGCGTGCTGGGAGGCACCGGGAGACCCAGCAGAGGCTGCTCTTCTCCCGGGGAGGGGAGCATCGCCCTGCCCCGGGTGAGGGGAGCCGGGACGCGCTTACCGAACTGCTGGCGGCTGTCCGCGATCGGAGCCATGATGGTGGCGAGCGCTGTCCGCGGTGCTGGAGCCGCTGTCCGCGGTGCTGGAGCCGCTGTCCGCGGTGCTGGAGCCTCTGTCCGCGGTGCTGGAGCAGCTGTCCGGGATGCGGGAGCCGCCTCCCCGGATGCCGAGCGACCCGCCCGGGGCACCAAGCGCACTGCCCTGCTGTCCCCCGCTTCTCACGGTGGCCGGGTAACTGTCTTTGCCAAGGCAGTTTAAAAAAAAAAAAAAAAAAAGAAGAAAGAAAAAAAAAAGAGAAATTTTAAAAAAAGAGAGGAAAAAAGGGAAAAACAACAAGAAACACCCAAAACCCGGAGACACGAGCGGTGGGGACAGTGGAGGAGGAGGCTGCGAGGGGACTGGAGGAGAGGGGGGAGGGGAGCCTTCGGTCCTCCCCTTTGCACATTGATTTGCAACCCCCTTCCTGTTTTGGCTCTTCTGAGTAGCTCTGCTCTGAGGCTGAGTACGTGGTTGAAACCCAAATTGACGCAATCCTGACGCTACAGGGCTGAAATCAGCACCTTTCCCGNTCTCTCCCTTCCTACACCCTCCTCCTTCCCCCCTCTCCCTGTCCCTGTCTTGGGATTGAACACGCACTCATCGATTATTTTAACTGCCTTGCTGCAGGTTATGAGCTCCCCCTCCATCAGACACAGACAGTGAAACGGCAATGTCTGTGATTCAGTGCACCCCCTGAAAGACATGGGTGTGCCTCTTTGGCCAGGGTAAGATCTATTTATTTGCTTAATTAACTATCAGCTGTACAGATTACAACAACGTGAAAGAGTTGCCAACCTGAGACAGTCCAGACACCTCGGCTCCAGCTGCAGGGCACACATTTTTCCTACAACTGACGTGGTACATTTACTGAATTTGAGTCACGAAAACTCCGGATGTGACTTGTCCCTGTGCCTCCCCCCTGCTTCCGCCCAACATCCACCCCCACATAAACATTCAACCCCCAGCTTGGAAATCCTCTTGATCTTCCTGCAGGTCTGGGAAAGAGATGACTTTACCTAGATACTTCTAGATATTACTGGTTTAGCTGTCTTGTTCTCCCAGTGTAAACTGAGAGTGTGGTGGAGAGTCTAGCAGACAGGAGGAATGTGGGGGGGACAGGACAGGAAAGCAGGGCTGCCTGTATCTAGACCATCTACAGTGTATAATAAACCAAGATAATTCCTCTTGAAACAGAACTGCAAAAGCCAGCACCTGGCATCTGACTCCTCCTGGATTCAAAAGGAAGTATAGCAGCCAGGTTTGGAGCTAATTCTTCTGCATAAATGGGAAACAGGTCTATTGCTTCTCTAAATAACAAATCCAGATACAGACATAGTCTGGCATGACCTTACTCCATGGTCAGCCACTTGGAAGTTACTATGTCTTGCCCCATTTAAAAGCACATTCTTCCTTCTCAGTGAAGTCAGTGAAGCTCTTGGGATTTTAGAAAAATTAAAGTAGGAAAGTCATGGAATCATAGAATATCTTGAGTTGGAAAGGACCTGCAAGGATCACCAAAATCCAACTCCTGGCCCTGAGCAGGCCCCCCCTGTGCCTGAAAGCATTGTCTAAATGCTTCTTGAACTCTGTCAGGTTTGGTTCTGTGACCACTGCTCTGAGGAGCCTGTTCCAGTGCCCAAACACTCTCTAGGGGAAGAACCTTTTCCAAATATCCAGCCTAAAACTCCATGACTGAGCCTTGGGCCATTCCTTTATATCCTGTCACTGGTCACCAGAGAGAAGAAATCAGCGCCTGCCCCTCTGCTGCCTCTCCTGAGAAATATACAGATTATGTATACAGTTGCATACAGTGATGATGTCCCCCTTCAGTCTCCCCTTCTCCATCTGAACAGACCCAGTTGCCCTCAGCCTCTGGATCCTTCACCATCCTCATACCCCTCCTTTGGACACTCTCTAAGACCTTCACCTCTTTCCTATATTGAGACCCCCCAAACTGCTCACAGTGTCCAAGGTGAGGCCGCCCCCGGCCGGAGCAGAGCAGGACAATCCCCTCCCTTGCCTGGCTGTCCGTGCTGGGCCTGCTGTCCCCAGCACAGGGATGTCCCTCCTGGCTGCCAGGGCACTGCTGGCTCCAGTTCATCCTGCCNTCAACTTGCCATCAACCAGGACCCCCAGGTCCCTTTCCATGGGCTGCTTTCCAGCCTCTCACTCCGCAGTCTGTCCGTACATCCAGGGCTGCCCCATCCCAGGTGCAGAATCCAGCACTTTCCGTTGTTGAACTTCATGTAGTTGGTGATTTCTCATCTCTGTCATTTGTCAAGGTCTCTCTTCA
>WEKY01005356.1:0-19597 GCA_013390045.1 Picathartes gymnocephalus
CTGAAAGGAAGTTGTAGCCAGGTAATTGGTCTTTTCTCCCAAGTAGCAAGTAATAGGACAAGAAGAAATGGCCTCAAGTTGCACCAGTGGAACGTTTCAGCTGGATATTAGAAAAAATTTCTTCACTTGATCCCAGGACAAATTTCTTCCCTGAAATGTCAGACATTGGAACAGGCTGCCCAGAAAAGTGGTGGAACCACCATCCCTGAAAGTGTTCACAAAGGATGGGGATGTGGCACCTGGGGACATGGTTTAATGGTGGACTTGGCAGTACTGGGTTAATGGTTGGACTCTGCTCTTAGGGTTTTTTCATCCTTAATGATTCCCTGATTTTATGATGCAAGCTAAAGACTACAATAAGAAGAGAATTGTCGGTTGTTTCGGCTGTTAGCAGCAAGCACTGAACCTGTCATTCAGCAATCCTTTTGATGGAACAAGAGTTGTTACAAGAAGAAAAATAATGAAATGTTGTTTTCAAGCTGATGTTTAGGGATAAGAAAGGTTTTGTTTTGTTTCTTAACAAAATATAAATGAAATGACATATTCTTGTGCCAGAAGGAACAAGATGTTCCTTTTGAACAAAATTGGAATGTGGCATTTTATATTCAGACTATTTTTAACTGTTTTCCTTTCTTTCTACGAGAAAATAATCAATTCATAAGTGAAAACATCATCTTTGGCTAAAAAGTAAAGAAAAGGTTATTTCAGGATCTGTGAAAATTATGTGTATTATCCATTTTGCTCCTTACACATTTTGAATGCTGTAATGTTTGCTGAAGTCAATCTGTTCACTCATATTTATGGTCACCATGAAAGGTGGGGTTTTTATGAGAATTTAAGCAAGAAAAATAAGTTGTTTTCTTTTCTCCTGCTTAGTTGGTGGTGAACAACTTTAGGGTCCTTGTTCTGCCTTCCGTGCCTTCATTTCTCTCATCTGTAAGAGTGGGCATTGTATTTATTCATTTGTTGTGGGGGGCTTTGGAGGTTATAAATTGTGCATGAGTGATTTAAACACCAAAAGTGTTATTTAAAAAGCTACTTACACATTCTGAGGATCCTTCCAGCAGGTTTCTGAATGAAGAGTAAGTGAGTAAAGCCAGACCACCCTCTCCTGACAAAAAGTGGTTGTGTCAGTAGTTGAATCACCTGATCTGTTATACACAATAAATTCAACCTAACCCCCCGTCCAAGGTATTGCCTGCATTCACAAGAGCAAAAGGCATTCATAATTTCCGTCATTCCTGTTCAGTGCCTGGATGTTCCTGGGACTCAAAGGAAGTGAGTTGCATTCTGCTGCAATAATTCTCAACAAATCTACCACAGAAATCATTTCAGCTCTGCACATACCGAGGAAAACAATTATATCATTTCGGTGATTTATTAACCCAATGAGCAGAAGTAGCACAGCAAGGCAGAGTATCTATCGCCATGGATCTGGGAATTACATTTTAATTAACCAATTTCTCTAATATGTTGTCTAAGCTTCCTACAGGGGAATTGAAAAAAACCCAAGCAGCTGCAAGGCTGAAGGACTCTCTAGGCATTTGGTGTCCTTGTCGTATTTTGGTCTGGCTTAGTGAACACCCCTGGTGACAAATGCATATTGATGAAGCAAAGAATTGGCTAATTGACATATTTGTGAAACCTTAATATATTCTGCTGATGGCAGGGGGGAATACTAAACTTGCTCACAGTCAATTGTTATCAAATATTAAACACAAATATGGAAGTAGTAGGAGAAGAGAACAAGGATTATCTTCATGTGAATCAGATCTCTGGACGGGGCCAGGATAGTAATTCAGAGCCTGGGAGTTATGAAAGACAACACAAATCTGGAATATATAAGAACTTTCTACATATGATTGCCAGTAAACATCAACTAAACTTTAATCCTTACATGCAAATGATTTAACAAATCTGCCTGTCCTATCTGTGGCACATAATTTATTCTGTGCATCATGGTCTGCTGTTGATTTCTCTTTGCCTACTACTTAAATCTCACCATTTCAATTCCAAACTCCTCTGGGAAGGTCTAAAACTGCTCACTGTGCTCGTGTAGCTGTCTCTGCAAGAGGTCGCAAGTGAGTCCTCCTCTTTGTTTCTTACTGCGGCAGAACTACTGCACAATGTAAAGAACGGCCAGATGGTTTTGGTAGTTTCTAAATATTTAAATTATATTCACAACTGTATATATTTCAAAGGAGTTCCAGGTTGGATATTAGGAACACTTTCTTCACTGTAGGAGTGTTTAAACATTGGAACAAGTTGCCCAGGAAAGTGGTGGAGTCACCAACCCTGGAAATATTCAAAAAATGAGTAGATGTAGCACTTCACAGTATGGTTCAATGGGAATGATACTGTTCGGTCAAAGGTTGGACTTGATGGTCTTGGAGGTGTTTTCCAATTTTAACGATTCTATGACTCCATGATTCTATGATATTGCATCTCTTCTGCCTTTTAAGCCACACTTTCCCAAGCAGCACAGAAGGGATCTTCAAAATGACTTTTAAATACTCATCCAAGTGTGGACTGTCAAAAGTTTTGGGTACTTTGACCCAAAAAATGTGAAGCACATTTTGTGTATGTCTGAGACTTAGAGCTGAGTAATTCATAGACCCTGGAACAGTGTCTGCCATGGTTAGGAGGTATTTTCCACAGCGTTTTGAAGTACTAGGAGGCAACATTAATTCAGAGCTTTGAGCTCTGAGCTCTTCTCCTTTTTCATGGCAAGTTTGATGCAAACTAGAAGGATAAGAGGAATGGCATTAAAGTGGGTTAAATTAGGTAGTAGAAAGAAATTCTTCCCTGTGAGGGTGGTGACGCCTTGGCACAGGTTGCCCAGAGAAGCTGTAGCTGTTCCATCCCTGAAGTGTTCAACACGAGGTTGGATGGGGCTTGGAGCAACCTGGGACAGTGGAAGGTGTCCCCCCCCATGACAGGGGGATGGAAGAAGATGATGTTGAAAGAATTCCTTCCAATCCAAACCATCCTGTGATTCGTGATTTTTCTGTCTTTGCCTGAAGTCCTTGGCAGACATTTACCAGAGGTTTGTTTGCAGTACATGTTCCAGACAGGAGATGTCACTGCATGATGCAGAGTATTGCACAGATGGTCCAGAGTATGGTAAAAAAATTGAAAGAAGGTGGAGCCCGAGCTGTGTAGACTCAAGTTTTCTGCTCTCCTTACTGACACTTCCCTTAGAAACTTTGTTGAAGAAGAAATGTGATTAGGCACATCAGTTAGCAACAGTGAGCCAAGGTAAAACCAATGAACTGATCTTAAAACAGTGCATTTAACCATTCCTCCAGATTGTATGAATATAATGGGATGTGTGTGCTTGGCAAAATGCTGAGACATAAATCCTGTACTTTAATCTGAAGTATTCCTTTCTGAATTAATTGCAAAGATGCCACCATAAATTATAGAAATTGATGAAGCTGGTATTTTTAGCTTAGTAATTTTCCATTGGGAAATTGCATTTACCTCTAATCACAATCATCATGCTCAAATAACAATATCGTTATTAATAATTACAAAAACAACGCAATATCAATTTAAAATATTAACCAGGAAGCGAGTACAGATCACATAAAAATGAAGATTGATTAGTAATTACAGAACAAGCAGACAGGAGAAGAATAATTACAAATTATTTTTCAAGCAAGTTCTTCATGAGCAAGCAGAGCTATGGAGGTCAGGATAATTGCAGGCATCATCCCCAGTGACAACTGCCCTTTCTACCCTGGAACTGGACTGAGCTCAGCTTCCTCCCAGCTGTGTCCACACAGGGACCAGGGACAGGATGAGTTATGGAGCCTGAAAAGACATCTGCTGCAGAAATGGCCCTTTCAGACACCCACAAGGGAGAAAAAGGGAGAGATTTAATTTTCACTGCAGTTCTGGCAGTGTTTTCTCAAGGCAGTTGGGTGTTTTGTGTGTTCCCACACATGCTCCTGACTCTGAGCTTTAGCCATGTGAATTTTGAGTTCCTGGCTTTTCCTGACCATCTCGCTGTGTTGCTGGGGAAATGGTTTTTTCCTTTTTTCTGTATTTTCTGTTTCAAGTTGTGTGTTCAGTCTGTGGGAAGTTAAAACAGCTCCCTGGGGTTACCCACCTTGGAGAATACAGATAAATTCAAGGGGTTAGTGACCTTATATTCAGAAACACTGAAGGGAAAAAATGTGACTTTGCCACATCCTCCACTGGATCTGAGTTTATTTGGGGAAATACATCCAGACACCCTGGTTATCTTTACCTACCCAGCCAGTAACAGCTGATGAAACTACCTTCTGTAAGTGTGAATGGGCAACTTTCTCTTCCTAATAATGTAAAAAGTAAAAGATAAAATGCCCCTCATCTTCAAAACAAACTGAGCAGCATCTCTCAGGAAGAATGATCAACCCTCTGAACAGCCACAGTGCTCAGAAAGGGTCTGTGAAGGCTTTTCTTACAGTCTGGTGAAGGTCTCTACAAAACTGAACAAGGATATTTCCCTGGTTTTTCCTATTGAGGTAAAAATGGAGGGAGGTACTGTGCACCAGCCAGGGAGCTCTGTGTCCAAAATGAGCTCTCTGAGAGACGTAAAGCTCCTGTGCTTGCTCACAGAAACCTGAAACCCTTGATGCATGAGCATGAAAAGTGACTTCCTTCTCTACAGTCAGAGGATGTAATTCTGCCCTAACTAGAGCCTGGCACAGCAAATTAGTTCCTGCCTCAACACAGGGCTTCAACATTTCATAAGTGCCAGAAATAAAAGTTTGCTTTAATCCATATTTTCTCCCATCTACAATTCTTGGTAAACTGACATACTGCACATTTTTTCCTACTCATCTCACACTACCCAGGCTCCCTCTCTCTTTTTCACCATCACATTTTTATGAAGCAGTAAGTAAAAGTGTGGAGTTTCAGTGTACTCAGTGCTAAGTCTGGAGCAGCATTTTGATCCCAGAGGATCAGGAGAGTGGTGCCAGTCTTCAGTGGGCATGAGAAACACAATGAGGATGACAGGAGTTTGTGATATTTGTGCTTGGAGCCATGCACAGATCTTGGTGATAGAAAGAGAAATTCCATTGCATCTCATTGCAGCTGAGATGAGCATTTGCAAGGCAGGTGTCCCATGAAAATCACAGAACCACAGAATGGGTTGGGTTGGGAGGGACCTTCAGGATCATCCAGTTCCAACCCCCCTGCCATGGGCAGGGACACCTTCCACTATCCCACACTGCTCAGAGCCCCATCCAACCTGGCCTTGGACATGTCCAGGGATGGGGCAGCCACAGCTTCTCTAGGCAACCTGTGCCAGGGCCTCACCACCCTCACAGGGAAGAATTTCTTCCCAATGCTTATTCCAAACCTGTTCTCTGTCAATTTAAAGCCATTCCCCCTTGTCCTATCACTCCAGGCCCTTGTCCAAAGTCCCTCTCCAGGTCTCTTGGAGCCCCTTTAGGTACTGGAAGGGGCTCTAAGGTCTTGCCAGAGCCTTGTCTTTTTCAGGCCGAACAACCCCAACTCTTTGAGTCTTTCCTCACAGGAGAGATGGTCCATCCCTCTGATCATTTTCATGGTCTCCTCTGGACTTGTTCCAACAGGACACCCTTAAAGTGATTTTTTTTTTTTTAATCCATTTTCTTTCCACTGTTTTTTAAACTCTAAGCCATTCAGTTCAAGGACAATGTTCTGTCATGTCAATGCCTTCCTAGAAATCACTCTGAAAATGATCACAAATTACTTGAAAGCAATGGCAAACAAGAACTCCATCAGGCAGTAATCTTTGCAGAACAACCACACTCTAAATCGGTTGATTTTGAAGTAACCTTACAATCCTCATGTTCACATGCATTGATTTCACTTTTATCTTTTTTTGAAAGAAAAAAAAAGAGAAGGAAAGTCTGTAAAAATGCATTCAGATGTAATATAGGCTCAAATGTTTAACATTCATAACTTTGCAGAAGTTTTATTACTCCTGAGAGCCAGGTCCCTGCTCACTATCACTCTGTGTGAGTGTCTCTCCCTGTGAGTACATCTGAGGAATTAGTACAAAGATGAGGCACCGTGATACCCTAAAACACTTCAAAAAATATCATGCCAGTGATTTTCCCAGCAGATGATATGCAATTCAAGAAGGCCGAGGCCTTTGTGATGAGCTTTTTCAGCTGAAAACTTGGCATTCTAACTAATTCTAATTCAATAGTTTAAAAAAAATGTGTGTAAACAGGATAGAGAAGCCTCATAGCAAAGACACCTGCCAGGAGCACTTTTAGGGGCCAGCAGAGTGACTCTGAGTGTGTTGATGGATGGATGCTCACTTCAAAATGCAAGCAAAATCATTTTAGACCACACTGCATTATAAACCAGCTTCCACTGAGCTACTGTATAAATCACCTCAGAAACTGGGTGTCAGCCCAGGCTGTGGAAGCAATTCGGAATCAGCCTGTCAGAGGGATCCCTCCCTCTCCCATCCAGAGATGGATGTGAAACAAACCAGGACTGATGAGTGCAAATCCCTGCATAAGTCACTGTGTGGCAAGAGGCAAAGGATGTGTCAGCAGGGAGTGGTGGTGTTCAGAACCGCTTGTGTATCCCCAGCAATCTCTAGAGGACAGCTGGGTCCCATCAGCACTATGGAAAAACATTCATTTTCCATTAGAAAATCGTGGTCATAAAATGCAGTATTTCTGGACAGATATGAGATGCTCTCTCTTTGTCACTCCTGACTGCTACTGGAGTGGCTTAACTTTGTAACTCATGGAAAAGCAGATGAAATCCTGTTTCAGTCTGGAGTGTAACCAGGTTCCTCCATATTCATTCCACATTTATGGCTGGTTTGCTTTGTCTGCTTTTCATCTTCAAATTGTTAATGTCCATCTCATGCCTGGCATCTTGGACTGGGAGAATGCTGGTGCTGCCATATTGGGACAGACTGGTAAATAGATCCACAAATTCAAGCTACAACCTGGTTCATCCACTACAGACTTTTCCTCCTGTTGAGTTACATTTGAATTGTATCATCAAATAATTGTATAATGGACTAAGGTAAATTTTTTGGTTATGAATGTCAGTTTGGGGAATCAAGTCTATCCATTTCCTACTTAGAGAACAACAGAAGTTAAGAAGAATTCCTGCCCAGAGGAGCTTACAGATAAAACACATCAAGAAGAGAAGGGTGGTGGGTTTTTTTCTAATTCCATAGATGGAGAAAAGGCACTTAGAAGTACTAAGGGATAAGGCAAAAGTGCACAAAGCTGAGAACTGTGATGTCTTGTTGAGATGGGTTTTCCATGCCACCCAACAGAAAAGATTTGTCCACTTCTCATCTTCAAGCTGATTAAAAAACAAAACAAAAACCAAAAATAAAGCACTGATTTAAAAAATACATGCTTTTCTAGTGAAATAAGTGCACTATTCCCCACATTTGGTTTTTTATTTAATTTTTTTTTTAATTTTTAGNAAACCAAAAATAAAGCACTGATTTAAAAAATACATGCTTTTCTAGTGAAATAAGTGCACTATTCCCCACATTTGGTTTTTTATTTAATTTTTTTTTTAATTTTTAGGATAGGATTCACATACAACTGTTTTTTCCTCAGAAATTTCAGCCAACTTCTAAATTAGATGGATGAAAAATTAGACAGGAGTGAATATCTATTTTTCACAATATATTTTTAAAATATTCTGAGAGTTCTTTCTTTTTTCATCTTTAAGAATGGAGGCACTGGGGGGCCAAAAGGTAAGTACCCGTCTTAATTTTTCTGCAAATCACTGGAACAGTAGGAAGCAGGCACAGAAACAGGAATCATTCCAAAGGGAAATGTTTTCCTTGCCCACTGAAGCTGTCACCAGGTCATTTTATCCTGCTCATAACTGTATCAGTCTCTACCTTGAAAAAGGAAGGGATTTTTTCCATAATATTTCTTCAATTTGGCCCCTAAAAAAATACTTTGTACATTTGAACTCTTAGAGTCTTAGATTCATAATGAGAACATATTTTTCAGTTTATTAAAGAAGTACCTAAATTTGAAAAACATCTGGGCACCTGATTTTTGCATTACCTCCATGTCTTCAGCCGTGCATGACTTGATATGAAAGATGATTTAGTTATTGGTAAGAATTCTCTTTTTTAAGGAACATTTCAATACAAGGCCTAAGTACATCACCTTACAACCTTGAGATCTGATTCTGCAGGGTCAGCTGTAAGGAATAATTTCAAAGGGATGTGAAAAGGTCAACTTCTATCTCAGGGCTTGGCTTCAATGAATTTTGTGACCTCAGTTAAATCTCTCCACCACAAAATGCCTCTCTTGTTGCCCCTGCTGAATAGGGGTAGCAGCACACACCACAGCCTTCACTGAGAGCTTGTGAGGACAAATCCATGAATCTCTTGGGAGTGAGAATGATGAGAGCAACTAAAAGACGTAGTAAAACCACAAGCCTGTTAGTCAGCATATTCCCAAGGATTTGCTAGTCTTGCAGTGCTGACCTGCTCAGAGCTTCCCTCCACAGCCTTCCCTCCTGCTCTTGGGACCTTTCACCATCACCTGCCACGTTCCTTTGAGATTCGGCTGCCTGGAACCACAGCTGAGCTTGGTTTCTCCCCAAACTCAGCTGTTCACAGCAGGCAGCAGACACAGGTCAACGTTCCTCAGCAGCACAAACAAATCTGGATCTGGTGAGAGCAAAAGTTTGGGGTTGTGCCCCAGGAGGGAAATAGAAAGGTGAAAACTGGTGGCAAGTCCTAAAGGGTCAAGTATGTGGTGCCCACTGATTGAAATGGTACCAGGGCAACTTCCACTGTGATTTCTGCATTCTTTTTGTAATTTTTGTGTCCATTGGCAGTTGTGACTTGCTCTTGCACAGGTCCAGATGCTTGAAATGGAGGAACCTCCCAGTACAAGCTCTCAAGCCATGACAAAGTCCCTGCCTCGATGACTTGGCCTGGTTTTCTCTGTGCCTTGCTCCCAGAGAGCAGAGAGCAGCAGGTATTTTATGTTCTGGTCTCCGACCCTTGGCTGTGTATCTTTGCTCTTGGTTTTGTGATGTTCCATCTGTCAGCCCTCCCAAAGAGAAGATCATTTAATCAGAATAGAATACCCAGAGCTGGAAGGGGCACACAAGGATCACCAAGTGCAGGCCTGGCAATACTGTTGGCTTCCAGATCTACCAGGAGGACAGAGCAACAAAAGATTTTTTCTGCTTTACAAAGATAAAACTCATTATACACAGGGAAAGGTCTCATTTTGGTGCTCTGTTTTTCCAATAAGAAGTCATTCTGCTCTCTCTGAGTGGAAAACAATTTCCTGGTCAGTGACAGCTCCAAGTCATAACAGTGATAACTTTAAACCAGTGTCATTCACTTTTCAGGCCTGCAGCAGGGCAATATGTGTGTATATCTATATAAAGATAAATATATTTGCACATAGATCTATATCATAGAAGCACAGAATCTTAGAATGGTTTGGGTTGGAACAGACCTTCAGGATCATCTCATTCCAACCCCTTACCACGGGCAGGGACATTTTCCACTATTCCAAGTTGCTGCAAGCCCTCTCCAGCCTTGAACACTTTCAGGGATGGAGCATCCACAATTTTTCTGGGCAACCTGTGCCAGGGCCTCACTACCCTCACATGGAAGAATTTCTTCCTAATATTTAATCTAACCCTATGCTGTTTCAATTTGAAACCATTCTCTATCTGTCTCCAATTCCCTTTGCACTCCCTCCACAGTGAAGGGTATCTCCAGCTCTCTTCACTCAGCAATGTGGGTTACAGACAATCCTCCGTCTCTCTGTCTAAATCAAGATTAAAATGAAAACCTCAGAGAGCGCCTTTTGGAAAACCTATGGCAAGTCCTACTGGACAGTGTCAAGTAGAGAAGCTGCCTGACAAAGTGAGGAGAGTCAAACAGTGTCTGATCTTCAGGAGCCAGGCAGTAAATTGAAATAAATGAGATCTCAGCTCCCAAAGTCACAGTGGTATTTGTCATACTCCAAGAAGCTCACTGGTACTGTCTGGAGACTACCTATGAATGACCAGGCTTTGACATCTTGGTTCGGAGTGAAACATTCTTGATTTTTATTTCTTTGACCATAATACTGAGCTGAGTTAGGTGAGATTAAGGCCTGGGAGGCCAACAGACAGACAGATAGACAAGATGATGTTGGAGCAATTTTAAGGAGAAGTTGTCTAAAGCATCATACAGATTTGAGAGCTTAATCCCCCTCTCCAAAAAACATTTATGGATTTGTCTGTGGGACCATAATGCCTCAAACATCTGCCCTTCATTGCCCATATTGAGCTCCAAGTTGGGTTCCTGAAGTTTGCACACACAAACTGCTGAAGTCTCTGAGATTATCACATGGGCATTCCATGTGGCCCAGGCAGTGATGATTTTCAGGATGCAGCATTCCCCGTGGCTTTCCCTCATTCCAAGAAGCAGATGTGGCAGTAACCTGCTACCTGGACCTGGTTTGAGGCTCACACATGTCCTGCCACCCCTCTGCCCCAGGCAGGGGTACCCCCACAAGTCAGTACCAGCAGCTGGGAGAGGCATTGGTTCCACCCCTGCTGTGTTTGAAGTGCTGCTGCTCTCCACCTCTCCACTTCCTGAGTGAAGATTTCCCAAACTTTGGCTGGGAAGAGGGGTGGAACAGGAGATAAGGGTTGACACCCACAAGTTCCCTGTTTCTCTCAGTTTCTTCTCTGCTGTCAGTGGAAATGTGACCTGTCTGGTATGTGATGCTGTCCCATTTTCTCAGGAAAACCTGTCCTTCTCTTGACTTCCATATTGCTGAGTTCCCTCTCAAACCAATTGTGCATCATCCACATATGCCAGGAAATATGGTCACAGCTGAAAGAAACTAATGACTTCTGTTAATTCTGCTAAGTGAGAGGCAAGGACAGCTTGTTAATGTATGACAAATTGAGATGTAACTTAATAATTCCTCAGTTGAACTTGCTTGGATTGCCGGCCATTTCTGAATTTTCTTTAGGGAGACCAGACCTCGGAATGCATGTGGCAAGTGTTCCACAGCCATTAGAGCAACTGAGTTCAAAGGCTTGAAAAATGAAAATACAAAACCAGAAGAAATGAGAGCCCTAAATTATAATTGGCTGAGAATAACCACTCCTGAATCTGAGAGCTTGAATTTCCATCCACCACAAAATTCACGTGTTCTGTCCCTTGCTCCTGGTGACAGCAGGTGAAAGTCTGAGCAGCTATAACTTTGGAAAAGAGTAGTTAAAGATCATATCACTGACCTTCTGTGAGAGTAGAGAGGGTAGAGTTAAGGCCACCTGTGACAGCTTAACTAGAAATGCAGGTATTATTCACATATTTGATGTATCTCCTAATTACTGGCATGGGAATAAAACATAAATTAGGTTTTTTTGTATCTTTCCAGATCTAGAGAGTGAAAAAAATTATTTCAGTTTTTGACTCTGTTACAGACTTAGGGGTGCCCTTGCTTACATCATTTAGACCAAGATATATGTGCTAAATATAGATGTCTACACTGACTTACCTGCACTGAGTCTCTTTGCAGACAAGGAACAGGGAGCCAACTCCCAGCGAGGAGCACAGTGTGAAACGCCTTTGCATGGAATCCAGCCCTCTGATCAACATGGTGCCTCCTCTGGACTTGCTCCAACAGCTCCATGTCCCTCTTGTGCTGGAACCCCAGAATTGGGTTCAGTTCTAGAGTTGGAATCTCACCAGAGCAGAGCAGAGCAGAGCAGAGGGGCAGAATCCCCCCCTCACCTGCTGCCCCCAGTGCTTTGGATGCAGCCCAGGACATGTTTGGCTTTCTGGACTGCAAGTGCACAATTGCTGAGTCATGTCCAGCCTCTCATCCACCAGCACCCCCAATTCCTTCTTGGCAGGGCTGCTCTTGATCTGTTCATCCCCCAGCCTGGACTGACACCAGGGGTTGCCCCAACCCAGGTACAGCACCAGCATCTGGCCTTGTAAAACTTCATGAGATTCCCATGGGCCCATTTCTTGAGTTTGTCCAGGTCCCTCAGGGTGGTATCTCATCCTTCAGGTGTGTCAACAGCATCACTCAGCTTTTTATCAGAAGCACATGTCTAAAATGGACCAGGTAAATAGTACCTTGGAGAATCTTTCCCTCACCAGTGATTAGGAAGGGAGAAGACAAGTATTTTCACTCTGTATGCATGTTAAAGGAGATGAGCCAAGTGCCCTGGTCCTACATCTACACACTTGAGGAGAAGGGACAATTGGTCATCCAGTGTGACAAGGCCACTGTGGTTTCCCATGAGACACAACTCTCTCAGGTGCCACATGGCTGGAGATTGCCTGTGTTTCAGTGGTGTGGTCTGTGAAAAACAGGAGGGACTTGGGGAAGACCTTGGCAAGAAGAGTAATAGCATTCCTTGGTCATAGTTGAAGAGTTCCTAGGAAAAATATGAGCAATTTTTTACATGGGCAGACAGTGATAGGACAGGGAGAATGGTTTTTAACTATCAGATGAGAGATTTAGATTAGATATTAGGGAAAAAATCTTAACTATAAGCATGGGGAGGCACTGGAAGAGGTTGCCAAGAGAAGCTGTGGACTCCACATCCCTGGAAGTGTTTAAGGTCAGGTTGGATGGGGATCTGAGCAACCTAGTCTAGTGGAAGATGTTCTTGCCCATGGCAGGGGGTGGAACAGGATGATCTGGAAGGTCTCTTCCTACCCAAACCATTCTGTGATTCTATGAATCTATGAAAAAAAATGTGCCCAGAAAGAGATGCAAACTTCCCTTAGGGGTGCTTGGAGTGCATTGTTAATGATTTACAATTCCCACAGCACTGTAATGCTTCTCTTTTAATTGGGACTTAAAGAATCACATGTTTATGTCCTCAATGTAAATTAAACACGAATCCAAACTCATGCTGAAATGGATCCATCCATCCCCCCGAGACAGCAAACAGACACATACCTCAATAATGAAATGAGGAATGTCACTCCTATCTACCGTTGGCAGCTGACATTGGCACTGAGTTAAACTTTGGGCAGATTCAAATTGGGTCTGGAGGGGAAACTGTACAAGGAGCAGCTGAAATCACTTGTCCTGTTCAGCCTGAAGAAGAGACTGAGGGGAGACCCCATTGTGGTTTTCAGCTTCCTCAGAAGGGGAAGAGGAAGGGCAGGCTCTGATCTCTTCTCTGTGGTGACAGGGACGGGACTTAAGGGAAAGCCCTGAAGTTGTGTCCAGGGAGGCTTAGGTTGGATATTAGAAAAAGGTTCTTCACCCAGGGGGTGTTTGGGCACTGGAATAGCTCCCCAGGGCAGTGGTCACGGCACCAGCCTGGCAGAGTTCAAGAAGTGTTTGGACAACGCTCTCAGGCACAGGGTGGGATTGTTGGGGTGTCCTGTGCAGGACAGTGGGCACCAGTGTGTGACATCCCCAGATGTCCCTTACGCTGCCACAGAAATCACCTGGTCATGTGGTGAAATACATCATCCCCCTCCTGACTTATCAGGACTTTCAGCAATTCCATCAAGCAAAACTCTCCACACACGGCAAAAGGAAAGTAAAGGAGGGGACTCCTCACCCTGATAAAATAACATCATTTGTGCATTTCAAATGTTGTTCTGGTACTCATAATACAAAAAATAGAGGAAGTAAGAAATTTAGGGGACAGGTCAGTTCTCAAAGGCAATGAATGCCTCATCAATCATCCCATATTTCCATAATTTTTCACTTCATGGCATCACCAATGATTTAAAAAATATTCATAAATATCACTAATGGATTATTGCCACATCCTGAAAAAAAAATCTCATTTATTTATGCAGGAAATGTCAATTAAATTGAGATAGATATTGAAATTAATAAGTACCCAGTAAAATGTAAAGCGCACAATTGATTTTAGTTCCTCTGTTATATGCACAGCATGTAATTACCAGTAGTAAATCTAAAATGAAAATATAGAAGCTTATGAGATGCTTCAGTGCAGTTGTTCATTTAGATCCACATAAATTCAGGGGACACACATTACAAGTGCCAGCACTAGCATGAAAGGACTAAGCTATAACTACAACCTTCATGGAAGGAAAACAAGAAAAATCCTTCTACAGCCAAAAAAAAAAGGATTTAAAAAATATATAACTCATCTGAGAAGGTCACAGTCTTGTTGGTGTTGATGGTGGGGGTTAAAAATGAATAAGTAACGCATCTGGCAGGAGACAAAATAAAATGCCAGGAGAGCCAAAGATTAAATTTTCTTTGTTTTCAAAAAATAAGGGAAATTCGTACATCGTAGTGCATCTACAAAACTAAGAGCAAAATTTATCTAGCACTTTTTACTGCAAATGATTGTTTTGAAGTGCAGTTTAATATGTGTTTTGCAATGCAGTTTAATATGTGTTTTGTTTGCAAGTCTAATAGGAGACTTCAGTGATTCATGCAAGGCTACACTTTGTTGTGCTCTGGTTCCACTTTTACACTGTTCTTGTCACACTGGCATCTGAATTCCTGGCACATTAAGATTTCACTCACATTCTGCACCATTTTCATAGGCAAATTCTTTAGTCTCACAGTCTGCTTTTCCAAGCACAACATGTGCATCTATCAGTGCTCTTTAATTTCAGTTATTCTTGACCAGTTCTGTCAACTGTCAATATTTTGGAATGGTCTGTGTTGCATAAGATCAGGCCTGTCCATAATATTATTATATCATCCATTAGGGATGAGTCTGTAAAGAAAACAGAAACCTTTGTAAACTTTGAAGTTAATTAAGATCATCTTAAAGATCTTGGGGAGTTAAAATTTATACCAGGGTCACAGGTGAGACTTTCCTGGCATCCCTAACCTCGGGAGGAAGGGAGACACATTCCACTGAGATCTTCAAAGTACAGACTGGTGAAAATCTTCAACAGAGTTGCCCTTGAACAGCTGCCACATATTGGAGGAGTTTAACTTTGAATCCATATCCAGAGTGACCTGCCCAGATCCAATGGATGGAATTTGGTGGCCTTACACAGATGTGCAATGTCATTGTAGATGCTGTAAAGGATTAATTCCTCTTTCCACCTGCCATTCCAGAAAACCACATCTCTCATGTCCTGTCGCATATCTGTCAGGCCTGTCTTATATAGCTGAGTTGATGTAATACACAGAGTTTAAAATTAGAGTGGATCCTCCAAAGAGCTTCAAGTTATAACAGACTCCTGGATTTAGGCTGTTAATTAATGTCCTGTCTGTACATCCACATCCTCCATTTTTCATAGCCTGGTGACTGAGGTATCACCGCATTCCTCTGGAAAGGCTGGGGAAAAAAGTGTCCAAGAGCTCTTGAGTCACTGGTATCGTCACCCAACAGTAGGTTTTAACCATTAACTGAGGAGATAATTCCCATTCTGTTGGCTTCTGTTTAATGGGAGAGGGTACACAGAGCATATCTAATGGCATTTGGCTGCCACACTGCACAGCTGAGGTTGTCTCACAGAAAGAAGCTTTCTCTCACTGGTTTCTGGTTTAGAGCAAACACATTGATTTAGAGTGGATTATTCATCCGAGAACATAAAAGGAATTAAAATCTCCAAGAACCAGAGTGGTTCCAGTGTTTGACTGGGAACAAAAAACCTTAGACTCTGTATCTATACTTCATGGAGAGATAATTCAGAGACTTAAAAATATGAATAATAGGCTTGGTGTCTATGAATGCAGACTTCTGAATATTTTTAACAAGCTCTAGCCACAGACATTTTATGATCAAAAGAAATAAAAAGCAAGCAACAAGGATCAGCTATTCTTCATAAAGCTACAATATCTCTCAGTCACTCCAAAATTATCTTTGTGGTCGGCTGGTCTCTGAGTGGTGATAACCACATATGTCAGAAGAGAGAGTTTCAGGTGCATATATAAAATTTTCTTTAATCCTCCTAAGCAAACGATGATCACTCAACAACTATCTTTGAAAAGGGGGCAAGAAACACAATCTTGGAAGGGATTTACATGTTAACAGGGTGCCTTTGAAGGTTATGGGCAGAGCCACTGAGGTCAAGACGTTGGAGTTTGTCTGTATTTTGAGTTTTGAAACATTGTCTGGAATAGTTGGGTCCCAAACTGACGCACATTCATAAAAACAACACTATGAACAGTGATTGTGATGGTGAAAAGTTCACTTGGATTCCACGTAGGTTGGTTGGTTGGTTGGTTGGTTGGTTGGTTGGTTAGTTTTGAGGAATAAATATCCTTAATTACCAACATTAATTGCACCTCCCTGACTGCTCCACAGCCCATGCAGGATGAGGCCACTGTGGAGCACCTCCACCAGCAGCATGAGCAACCTGTGAGGAGAGAAGTGAAAGTAAGGAATTCTGTCTTCTTAACATTTGTGCCCATCATTTGTCCTGGCTGGACATGATGCACCACTGAGTTCTGCCAGACTTCCAGGGAAAACATCAGTTTGGGCACCTCTAATGGAATCTTGGGGATCATGTAGGAATTTAATTACCTCTATATCTCTATATCTGACTCAAATTTGGTTGAAATCCATCAACATTTTTAAAAGGTGTTCAGTGAGACAAGATAGTGATCCTGGATGAAAAAGGACAATAGCAATACTAATCTTGTGTGATATCTCCACTGTTCAGCTATCTCAGTAAAACTTCAGTAGTATTTATTCCCACTGGGTATGGGTCTTCCCAGGTATTACAACTATTTAGGAATACTAGGGCAGTTGGGGAAGAAAATCTTCCTCACTGCTCACAGAGAATAGGAGAATTTAAAAATCAACTTCCATGTAATTTTTAGCCAACATTTTCCCTACATCTTCTATAGGATAAAATATAAATTCAGTCCTGAAATCGGGATCTCAGAAAATGGCAGTTGACTGAATTATTATGTGGATGAAAGACACATTATCATCATCCTCTTAATGGTAAAAGAGCTCCCACTTTCCAAATTGCACTACTACCACCACCTAATTTCACGCTCTGGCCTTATATAAAACCACACTTTTGTGCATATTCATTTATTTCCCCTACATCTCCTTGCATGTCTCTGTCTCAGTCTTCTTTTTTCTCTATTTTTTTCAGAGCACTAGGGTCAGACAATTGGGACCTGAAGAATTAGTGCATAACAATCCCTGTTATCCTGTTGATTCATAGCAAACCTGTGGCAGTCAAATTACGTTCTGCCTCGCAGACCTGTGCTGTAGGGGATGGATAATAGAAGCATACAGGTGTATGCCACCAGCATCCCCACTGATTTGCAAATTGGTCCCCAAGAGACTTCTTGGCAAATACTCCCGCAGCATCCAAGAGCTTTGCCTGATAGAAGCTAAAACAAGCTAAAAAGGAAATGCTAATTTCTATATCCTGCACTGGTTTTAATTGAAGTCTGCCTGTTCTAAAGCCAGAGGGATGACAACAGTTAATGTATTCTCCACCTGAGAGGGAAGGCGCCTTCTTCTGTGCATCTAAAAGACTGGAATTATGATCCTGAGAGGATTATAAATTACAGCAACTTCTTTTGCCCAGGGTAGCAGAGTTTTCCAGACCTCTTCAGTGCAATCTCATAAAGATTTGCTGTTTTAAACCAGAAAAAGTATGAAAGAGAAAATGTCTGGGGTGGGCACTGGCCAGGAATGTTTCTGAAAAGAACAGACAGATTTTGCATGGTTTCTTTAAGAAGCAAAGTTTATGTTCCATGCTCTGTGTGTGTCTCTGCTGATCTTTCCCCTTTTTGGACAGAATCCATCCAATCTGAGACTGAGGGAGAGGTCTCAAAGTTATCAAGTTGTCAGAAGTTTCATGGAAACCAGGATCTGTGATACGAGCTCATCACCTCTCAGACACATGGAATCTAAACAAGAAAGAGAGGTTATAAAGGTTCCTGAAGCTTCAGAAGTTGTGGCTCAATGTTAAACATCTGAGAATGCAAAAACAGGAGCTCCCACCCCTGTTCTCTGAGCAGATAATCAAATCCTTAATTCCACCACCCAGGACACAATTTGCTCTAAGGGCATTACAATTAGTCACAAAAAAATCACCCACAGAGACACTTACCAGAAGCAAGCCATAAAGAGATATAAAATAAGCTTACTATTAAAGTATCAGATGATGAGTGAAGCTTCTGCTCTACAATATATTCTTAGCTTCACAAGTTTGCAGTCCAAATATTGGAAAGGTGGTGGAGAGAGGAGTCTGAGGGATAAAGATGTAAAGAAACCAGAAAGACGCCATGTTCTCAAGCAGTAAACACAACATCAACAGGACTGGGAACAGTTTCATCTGATTAATAAAACATCACCAAAAAAAAAAAAATTCCAACAGCAGTGCCGTAAAAACTCCCACTCTGCTTCTCCTGCAAATTTTGTACTGTCAGTCCATGGCCAGTGAGTGACCAAGGATAAACCTGTGTTCAAACACTAAATGAATTTGAAGTCTATGGCAGGAGTCACCTTATCCAGCTTTAGGTGACTTCAGGGAAAACTTCTCAGTAAGTCACCCCAGGCTTCCTTGGAAGTAATTAAGATCAAATTAATAAGGTTGGGGATCTTAGAGTGAAAAAATGTGCCCATCTATTTCAGAGTGAGATGAAATACATCTGAAAATCCACTACATTGCAGAAACCAATGTAACCAAATTTATCCCTCTCCTGCATCTGCCTGTTCCAGAAGGACATGTGGTCCTGCAGACATCTGCAAGATAAAGAAACCACCCCTTTTTTTTTGCCTGTCAGCTCTTGCTGACAAGACTTGGCTGTTTCAGAAGTGCTCTTTGTGTCAGTTCTGAAGGTACAAATTCTGTTCTATGTTGCCACATCCCTGAACACCCTCCCTGAATGTTTTAAAGCAGCCTGAAGAGTTTTCTTATGTTTTGTCTCCTTCTCTTTGTCAATCAATATCAGAAAGGTATTTAGTCACATCTGCAAAGTGATCCATCATGTGAAGCACCCTCCTGGCAGGGAATGATTACATTTATTTTCCTAATGCAGCTAAGTAGACATTAATATCTGTAATTACTAGTTAAATGCAGACTGACTGATTCCTCTGTGTTCATACCATCTTCAGACTGCTCTGAAAATCACAGTCTTGAAATAATACTGACTTTATCTCATTCTTTTCTATCAAAAGCAGTTCTGGGCATGGACAGTGCTTTCACTGATCCGACCCCTACACGAGGCTGATTAAGGGCATGAATCTGTGGAGGTGAGGAAATTCTTTTCATAGTCACAATTGTGTCTCGATATTATGGGGGAAATGGCTTTAAAATAAGAGTAGATTTGGATTGGATATTAGGAAGAAATTCTTTCCTGTGAGGGTGGGGAGGCCCTGGCACAGATTGGCCAGAGAAGCTTTGGCTGCCCCATCCCTGGAAGTGTCCAAGGCCAAGATGGATGGGGCTCTGAGCAACGTGGGATAGTGGAAGGTGTCCCTGCCCATGGCAGGGGGGTTGGAACTAGAGGATCTCCAAGGTCCCTTCCAACCCAAACATTCTGTGATTCTATATGCATGTCAAGTACTGCCCTCTCCTCATGAGATTCAGGAGTTCAGATTATACTTGTGTGGCCAGAATTCTCATGAACAAAATGTACAAAAGTTGGATGAGTTTGGAGAGACGTTGTAGTGGTTTTAGTTCGTCATC
>WEKY01005382.1:8827-37264 GCA_013390045.1 Picathartes gymnocephalus
TTCCTTCCGCGCCTTCCTCCCTCCCGCCCCTTCCGCTCCTGCCTTCCGCTCCTTCCTTCCTTCCTTCTTTCCTTCCGCTCCTTCCTTCCTTCCTTCTCCTCCTTCCTTCCTTCCTTCCTTCCTTCCTTCCTTCCTTCCTTCCTTCCTCTCTGCTGTGAGTTGTTAGCTTCAACTTGTGAATGCATGGTTGATTTCCTAACAGTTTTATGCATGGGAAGAGATTCCCCACAAGCAGCTGAGTAGCCATTTCATTGACCTTATCTGTATATACTTTTGAAATTCCCAAACGTTCTCTGGCTGTATGTCCACCTCTTATTCTCACATCTGGGTTTTTGTTTCAGCTGTTACTGTATCCTTACTTTCTCCTTTGTGCTCAAATCAATTTATCTGTTCCTTGGCTTGTTGAGGTAGTTGATGCAGTACCTAGTGCAGGGCTGTGCTCCATCTAAGGGGATCTCACTCTCAATTTGCAGCTAAAAAAAATTGAAGTAAATCTGTGTGTATTTATAAATTTGGAGTTTATGGGAATTAATTTTTGCAAATGAGATACACTTAATTGTGTTTTAGCTGTGAAACAGTACTTTCGAGGGCACTGGCAGAAGTGTAGATGGGTACCCATTAAAATGTTGTGTTCCATATATGGATCTTCCCATGGCCTTTTTTCTTCTTGCATTGAAGCATGTATTCAGTCAGTATCTTACCCTCACACTGAAGAAAAAGTGTGTTTATGTAGCCCCTCCTTTGGGAGACAGGCTTGAATCACTTAGCAAAATCATTAGCTGATGTTCTACTAGTTTTGTAATGACTGTCTATGTTGTGAGGTTAAGATCTGCTCTGTATGCACTGTTTTATTTTTAAATGTATTTAATTCTGTAAACACTAGGTGAGCTTTTAATGTCTTGCATAATATTTTATATTCTATTTTGACCTTCCAATTTTCTTTGAGAACATGAATAATTTATTTCTAAGTACTGGAGAGTTTTGTATTTGTACTACACAACAGTTTCCTTGTGGAAGGTCTGCTAGCTTCCAATGACCCTTAGCTGCCATCTGGTACAAATTCAAAGTGCTTCTGTCATCTGCTGCTAATTGCTGTCACCTGCATATTGCAGTCACTGAGCAACTTGGAGTGCAGTAAAGCAGGAGACATACTGCTTTGTATAGCTGCAATCTATCCATAATACCCATGATTTCTTTATTAATATTAATTTAATAATAAAAGAAGTACATGCATCATGAAATGGTATGAATTAATATAAATGACATTTCATGTTTATTTTAGTAACTTTCAGGGTTTAATCTGACATTCAAAAATGTGTGTAGGTTTGTATTATAAATATATTTATTATTTCGGTATTCTTCAGCCTGTTTATTCTGCTGAAATTGTTCAAACTGAATCTTACAGAAGAGTTCTTTAATCTTTTTTGTAAGCTGATAAGCTTTAGTCAGGGCACTAGCCTACAGCACCATATTATATTAATGTATTTTACTTGTAATTTAGAGAACAAGAAGAATATCCTGATCTGAAGGCTAAACTGTCCCCTGTGGCACTTGCACAGCTGATAATCGTGAACTAGAAAGATGTGTATATCAAATAGTTTACAAAATGAAGCCAGCTGTGTTTCCCTACATAGTGTGGCTTCCTGACATGCATCATTAAACCTTATTAGCTACTTCCTTTTACAAAGATTCTTGTAGTCTTGAACATTGCATATTAACATTTTCTGTGCCTCCAACTGGAAATTATTTGCTTTATTGTAGAGTGTCAACTTGCTCTAGTTTCTGATATGCGTTCTAATTGGTACTTTAGAGTATAATCATAGTGAAATACCACTCCATGCATTTCTTTATTTGGAAAATTAATACAGACCTTTTCACTTCATCTGTCAATCTGTGCAACTTTTCACACAATTCCCAACTGTTGGGATTGCTTGCAAACCATTAAGTATGAAATGGTTCATAAAATGTCTTTAAGAATACAAACACAAAAAGGAGTTGATTTTTATGGTAAGATTTTGTTGTTGTTGCTTGCTTAATAGAAATAAAGCTATTTCAGCTGATAAATTTAATGATGTAAAAAACCTCAAAAATGTATTGATATTAAAAAGTTCATTTCTGTTGTTCAGATGAGGCTTTATTTAACAAAACCACCATCCTGCACACATGCACACACACACCACTTGATTGCTGGATTCTGATAATTAAATTCAGCTCTTAAACCTTAGGAAAACAGAATTTTTTAAATATTTATCTGTCTTTGGGTAAAAACAGATTTTTAATTAAGTACAAAAATCAAAATACGTATTATGTGTATGCATTTGTACGTATGTACAGCTCTTTTGCATATCTGACCAGAAGGACAATTAAATATTTCTGATCTCTATGGACAATATTATTCCAGAACCTTACTTGTTTGTATGATCCCAAGAATACTTTCAAAGCAACTTGTTCTGTTGAATTGTTTGGAAACATATTTTGTTTTTATTTTAGGACAGGAGGCACTAGTAACACAGGCATTATATTGATTATGAATAACATGTAACTGTATAAAGAAAAGAAATTAAGAACCATCTTAAAAACCTTTTTGCTGATATTCCGTGTCTAAAAAGTTTGATATTTGTTTCAGAAGGACAGTTTTATTTGTAAACACATCAGTGCATTAAAATTGAGCTAGAAATTCTAGAGTTCCTGCCATAATTTCTGCTACATATCTGAACCTGAAAATTGATGTTTTAACATAATGCTGGTAAGAAGTTGCACATCAAATCTTATCTAGAAGTCTTCATTGAGAAAATTTGTTTTTTCTGTGCCTTGGATGGTTGTGGACATTTGCTCTTGATATATTTTGGGTATTTCTACTCAGATTTAAAGAAGGCCCACTCCCCTTTCTTTGGCATTTTCCCCTATAATCTGACATTTAATTCATCTTTAAGGAGACTACTGCTGATTTCTCACTGCATGGAGCAGCTTTCAAGCTCCTCTTTAATTTTAAAGTAAAAATAAAAACAAGTTTTTCTTTCAATATGTATCTCAGGCTTTTTGACACATTTCTTCTCAGCTTGCAGGCTAACAGGATTTTGTATTCAGGAATAGCTAGGGACAGAGACAAAAGTTCAGTGCAGCCAAAATGCTCTGTCTTTCTCAGGTCCCATCTCATACATAAAATATGTAAATATACATTCGTATTCCTTATGAATAGGATTCAGAGGGAAATGCTTCGAAACAAACTTTGAGATGCTTTGTGTTGTGTGGTTGTTCATTTTTTTTTTTTTTGACCTTACTTCCTGTGGAAGAATACCTGGATGGTTGTGTTCGTATCTGGATCTGTGCTGGGAGAGGTTTAATGATAGAGTTGGAGTATACATAGCAGAAGAGGAGAGAAGTTGTAGAAATGCTCCACCAATTAATGAATCACTGCATACTGCCAATTTTAATTCCTCATTCAAGAATTTTGATTAATTCTCTTGCATTTATTGGCTAATCCATCTTCAGAAAGTTTTCTCAGTCACTTTAATAATCCATGTGTTGTATCTACTGTATTACTTTATTTACATTTCCATGAAGAAAGGTTGCAGCTCTGATTTCCATCTATTTTCATGGCATAAGCACCAACTTACTGTATCACTGTTTCTCTTTGAAGTTTTTTTCCAACTTTCATTAACTTTTAAAGTAACAAGGTGTAATAAAATATATGTAATTTACTTGGAAAGAAATTTTTAAAATGCACCTCATAATTTAACCTCGAGTAAGATGGAAGGAAAACATATCCTTTCAACTGTCTTTAGGCCTCCTTTCAGTTTGAGATAAAATGAAATTGTGAAATTTTAACATAAGCTTAGACTCTCTGGGTTCTTGGCTTCATTTATTTAATTATATTCTTAATGGAAAAATTGTCATGTGTTTTGATAACCTTAGCTCTGACCTCTCTTACCCCAGCCCTGTGTGGGATTAAACTCATTACAAAATATAATAATCTCTGCTAATAGCTTAATCCAGATAGGCCATGAGGAGCTGAGTTCCTAACACTGGAAGGAAATGTTGGATTTCTTTCACAGGTGTACTTTTCCAGCATTCAATTTCAAAGATGTCTTTGAAAAAGCTGTAAGGTTCTCATGCCATTTATGAAATATTATTAAACATAGTGTGCCATATATAAAACCCACAAATTCTGTCCCTACCATGACAATACTACATTTGTGCAGTTTTCTATTTGAAAAAGTTATTTAGACCAGACAGCTGCATGGTCTGAATGTAAATATATTACTAATCCCAAAGTTTATGTGAATGAAAGAGCTAGTTGTTGCTGTCTATTTGTTATGTCCCTTTTGTAATTGTTTTTTTCTTGAAGGAAATAGTAGCTGTTACTGAGCTATTTTTTTTTTTTAACATATATCTCAAATTTTTACATTTATTTATATATTTGAAAATTCAACACAATAAAAGTTTTGAAACCAGTTCTCCCTGTGCTTATTTTGCAGTTATTTTGGTACAGCTAATTATCTTAATCTGTGAGAGAGTAAATAATGGGTTTTTAATCAGATTTGAAAAAATGCCATCTCCACTGAGTGTGTTTTAATAATAGTATGTAATGTGTAAAGCTGCTTATTCTGTATTCTGACCCTTGAAAGACCTGAGTGTTGAGTTGAAGCTGATGATGGCCAAGCGTATAGAAGATATAACAAGTATATGTAAAAGCTACATATGAAATATAAATCTGAACGTAGTGTTCCAGTGTAAAATCGAGCACCTTTAAATCGTGCTCTTCGCCCACCCCTGAGAATTCCATATCTTAGCAATATTGATCAGACATAAGGATTGCGAGTGCTTAGAAACTCTAAATGTCTTCTGTGCTGTGTACCTAGATTTTTTTAAATTGAAAAAAGCTCCGATGAATTAGAGTTTCAATGTGTGAATGCTTTTGGTTGTTGAAGTTTCCAGTATGACTAGTTATCTTAGATTACTGAAGCAATTATTCTAAATTTATGGGTGGTCCTGAGAAAATGTTTTCAACTAGTAGCTTCTAATAGGAGGAGAGTATGTTTCTAATACAGCTAAGTCTGGTATATGGATACCAGAATTTAAGGGGCTGTTAACCATTTCAATTTCTTAGTGTTCTCTGTACACATTTTAATCATTCGCGTTCGCGACAAATATGTAGCGAAGTCAGAGAACATATGGTCGCACAGCATCTGACTACTGCTGCCTTAAGGTGCCAGACTGTGACTGTATAAAGGTGTATGAAGTGTAACTTTTTGCTAAGGAGGAAATAGAACAGTCTGAGTGTGCAATCTGAAGTGTCAAAGGCGGGTAATTAACTCTGAGCGTTTCTCACTGAACGCCGATGGTGCCGGGGGAGAGGGCGCGGCCGGCTCCGTGCGGCACAGACGGGCGCGGGCGCCCTCTGCTGACCAAAGCGCGCACGGCACCGCTGCCCGCCCAGCCTCCCCTTCCGCTGTCGGGGAAAACGGAGCAAAAGCCAAATATCCGCGGCTTGGCTTCATTGCTCTGCGGAGACTCATTCTAAGAACAAACATCAGACTGAAGAATATTTAGAGACAGTGGTGTAGTTTACCAAAACGCAAAAGTGTTAATGAAAGCCAGATTTATGGTCAGCAGGGTATAAAGAATGAGTCGTGTTCAGTTTCTGTCATTGGAATAATTTGAAACAGAATGTTTTACTACAAATAGAGTAAATCGTTGGCATTCAGGTAAACCAGGATACAATTGAAAAAAAGACGCGCTTAGGAAGGTTATGAAATCTGTGACTGGCATTTGACAAAACCAGTGCCTTACTTCAAACAACTGAGCCCTACTGAAGTGCAGATGTGGAAATAGCTTGCTTAGAGTTTTTATTGCAGCAGACAGCTAGAGAGGGCTAAGCACCTCTAAAATCCTGGAGAGGACTCTCGAGCTTCAGATTGAGTATCCAAACTCGGATGGTGTTGAGTCTGGAAAAGGGAACAATATAAAATGGATTAATAAATGAGGCAGAGAGAAAAAGAACAGTTTGAGTCCTCTTTTTTTTTTTCTTTTAGCATTATAGGTGTTTCTATCTACAAAAGGGAATTCTCCTTCCAAAGTGATTAGTTTATTTCAAAACACATAAATATTCATTTATTAATGGTGTGTTAAAAGTGAAACCAGGCAAATCAGAAGGGTAATTTCAAAACGTAATAAAAGTATTCTGTTTTTAAGAGCAGTTAAACCTCTGGTTTTGAATATGCATCAAAACACTACAAAAAATGTACTTGAGCTTCTCTTTCATTCGACAATGACCTGTATTTCTTCTTGAGTTTCAAAATTTCTGCTGTTTTCAATGCATATGAGTTGAAGATATACTGTTTTATGTAAGAATACAGACAAGAAATTTTAATTTGTTTCTATGAGGATACAATTAACACTAAATATCTAAAATTATTTGTTGAAATCAGTGTAGAAATGATGTAATTCAGTTCCATGAAACTGCAGTATTAACATGATACCACATATTTCAGTTTGCTCAAAGGTTTGATTGCATGAAGGATGAATATTTTTTTTGCCAAAAGTAAGAGAGAAGACGTTGCTGAAATCAAATGAACTGTTTTCTGGTGATTACATCTGTATAAGTCCAGTTGAGTAGACTAAACAAGTAAAGTTTATTTCAGTTTTTTGAACTTGAATAGAACAGTCCTCCCCCTGCATTATTGCTCAATTCTAAAATGAATAAAACCTGTAAAAGGTTTTTAGTGCTTCAGAAAATATTTTCAGGGTTTCATTGTTGCTCTTGCAGTTAAACCATTGATGAAACCATGCTTGAAAATTGATATCAAAAAAAGCAGGGAGAGGTAACTTTTTTTGTAAATGGTCACTTTATATATTTTTGTGTTTTCTTTGCTTTTCCCACCTTTGAATCTACTGATTAAAAGAATGAGAAAGATACTGATTAAACAGTGTACCATACTGTATGTAAGATTTGGTAGGTTTGACATTAATCAAATCAGGTTTGTAGAGAAACATATTTGTGCAGACCATTGCTTGAATACAGTGAATTAAGGCAAGATGCAATGCTTGCTAAACCTGAATTTACTTGGTTTTTTTAATAGTTATATTAGTTTAATGTAGTTACCTGGATTGCTGAGCAGTCAAGACTTTGAATCATAGGAATTAGGAGACTTAAGAAAGAAAAAACATTTACAGATTCCAAGTTGTTCTTTGTGGTTTTAGTGTCAAAGATTAAGGTAGATAGATAAGGATGTGTCTCTTTATTTAGCCTTTAAACACAGATTAGTAATCTGTTATTCCTAGGGACTATAGGGAGAGTTTAATAGATTACTGAAGAAAGTCATGGGTGTTTGGGTAAATACAGCTGACTATATAGTATACTCTGTATAATTTTCTTTATAAATGATGGGACACTAATAATCATTTTTGTTAGGCAAACCTCGTTTTTGTTACCCTGTAGCTGAAAGATGTATTATTTAAATTTTAGTATTTTTAATTATTTTCTGTTACATACCTTTTACATCTAAGTGTAGGCTACAATTAATGGAAACATATATAATATACTAGTATTCAAGGCTTAATAAAAGAAGTTCAGAGCATGTATTAAGAACAGGAAAGAAAATTTTTATGTTTATGGTGCAAATTAAAACCCAAGTCCATCTCAAACATGCATACCATGAAATTTCATTGTAGTCAATGTGGTGTTTGGCAGTGCAGAACCAGGCTGATTACTGAAATATAATTACCTTTGTGGAGGAATTTGGTTGCAGGGGGAAGTCTGTCCTAAGACTGTGCCTTAATACTTCAGTAGTATTAAAGTAGGGCACTTAAAGGCTATTCGTGAGCAATTATTTCTAATGCACTTTAAACTGTAATTGAATAAAAAATGGCTGCACTAGACTATTTTGAGAAATCTTTGCCGTTTTATAACAGTTAATTATCAAATTTTGCATTTAAGTATTCTAGCATTTTAAAAGTTCTCATTTTCAAAGTAATATACATTTTATAGTGTTAAAAGAATTGTTCTATTGCTACAATAATAGCTTCAGAAGATAACCTTTCCTAAAAGTTAAGCATCTAGGGCAGGAACAGCAATATTGTTGTTCAGATTGTATTTCAGTAACCGGAAAAGTTCTTGTTGTTTCCAACTTTTTAATTAAATTAAGATTTTTGTCATAAGATAATGAATTATACCTTGTGGCCCAAAGTGTGAAGTGTAGACTTTGAATCATTCCCTCATTCAAAAATGAAGTATTTTTACAACTTGTCAGCTTTTTTACCATGCAAGTAGACAATTGATGGTATAAGCCATTACTTTATTGAGAACCATTAGCTATTTAAAACTCTGTGCATAAATTAAAGAGGAGCTAAATGGATTTTCGGTTGTTGCCATTAGTAGCATTTTAAATTATACAGGCAATTATTGTGTTCATTTTCATTATCGTCGAGCAGCCCCTTTGCAAAACTATTGTGGTTTTCTTAGACATTATGCACAAATTTTCCCTTGGAGATTAAAATTTTCAGTGGTGTGTTTAATTTTGTTAAGTTGTTTCAAATAGGACAAATATTATGACAAGTAGAAGAAAATTTGTTTTACTAATATGGGAAATAGCAATAAATGTGGAAAATTACTCCAGTTTTTAATTCATGTATTTCTTATATTTTCATAGTTATTCTAGTTATTATTTCCCAAAGAAAATAAATAGCTTTTGTAAGATGGCATATTTTACAAATGCTTTGATAAAATCACAGTATAGTTAATATGAAGTTTATCCACTTTCCCAATATTCAGATGAATTTTAGAGAGTATTAGTGAATTTCTACATGAAATTTATCTGGATAGTTCAACAATGTTTCATTAGTCGACTGCAGAAATTTTTTAAGTGGAAAGGCACAGAATTAAACTAATTAAGTATATTTAGAACATTACAGTAACTAATCTTTGAGAAATGGAGAATGCATTTCTATTAAAACTTACTTTCTTTGTGTGCCTTGTTAAGTAGGATTTTGCAATTGCCTTCACTCACTATAGTAAATAAAAATATTAAAATTTACTATGGCCAATAGCATGATCTATATTAGAAAGAATGGCATTATTAGTAGCAAACCAAGTCAAGATTTTGCTCAATCTTTCTTGAGCAAAAGATTTATTGTGTGGAAAATTTTTTGGCATCAACATTTTTATTGTTATAATACCTCTTCAAACACATTTTTGTTGGGTCCCAAACTTAACTTCGCATCTGTCTTCATCAATTAGAAAGGTATTAATGCTTTGAGCTAGCTACATATCAGTGTGCAGTGGACTAAATTTAATGTTTCTGTCCTAAAAGTGGCCTTCTTTCCAAAGAAGCTCTTTATTCATTCCTGTTTGGGGTGGGGTTTTTTATGGGGGGTGGAGAGGGGAGAGATAGGCTTTCACTACCATGATGCAGGGAAAAAGAAGTGTGAGGTAGTAGTTATGCATATTGCAAGACAGTGATTCTTTATTTTATTACAAAAAAAGACCAACTCTAGAAGGCCAGATTAAATCATTCCTTTCACTTTTTAATGGGATTTGGATGAATAGAGTAAAATATGCACTTTGCATTCATTGATAGCATCTTTAGGTTGAGGTAATTGAGTCTTTTTTCCCTGACTGAATGAATAATGACTTCATCTGATCCTCAGCGAGGCCTGAAACTTAGGCTGCCTTTGTCAACGCAAAAAGATCTGGGCTTTGAAACATGCTCTACTTCCCTGGCTTCATTTTTCTTCATTTTAATCCAAAAACCTATTTTTCTCAATAATTCAAGCATAAACTATGTAGTAGTTGAAGCAGCGGAAATTGCAAGATATTTGTCCTCGTTGTGCTGCTTTTTAAATGCAGCTGATAAATCAGCCGCTGTGGTCTTCAGCTGCCTGGTTCTCTAGGGAAGGGACAGCCCATGTGTAAGCAAGATTGCTGGAATTTTTAAGAACTATATTTAGAATCCTTCTTTTGCAGACTGTTTGTTATCTAAGGAAGTGTTATGTTTTACTGGTCTTACTGGCAAGACTTGGAGATAAAAGAGGCATCTGTGATGGGGCCTAGGAAACTCTTCCTGACATAATTTTCCCACACATTTTACTGACTACTAGAGCACCCCAAAAAGTGGAGTAAAAATACCCTAGCTTACATCATACATTACTGAAATGGTGAGAGTCTTAGTTACATAGCTTAAATATATTTTTTCCATGAGAAACAGCAGATGAAAGATGGCGTCTCCTAGTGTTTTACTTAAAATGTTTCTAAATCAAATACGTTTTTACTCATGTGAAGGTGAAGCTCTGTTTTACTATATTGGTTTGAAAATATTCCACTTGATTGTTGTTTTTATTATTATATTGGATAAGTGAGAGCTTTATACAGTTAAATATAATTTCTGTGACATTGGTTCAGATTTACAGAGTCGTGTTAGAACACAGTGACACGTTGCAGTGCACTTGTCACATGAATGAGAAGTCACAGACTCCATCCCATGTGCCTGTACGTTCTTGAATCTAACAGAGATTTGATCTTCTAGCAGTCAGTGAGCTCCCTACAAATATAATACACAGTGCTGGTTTTTGCTGCATGCATGACAGAAGAAAATTTTTCATCTGTAATTGTCTTTCCTCCTTGCCCTTCTGTGTTCTTGTCCTGAAACAAAGAATGGAGAAGGGATGTGTCAGACTTGAAGACATTCAAAAGGCTTGGCTGGGAAAATTCGCATTGTTTCTGGGAATTTTTATTGCCACAAAACCAGGGAACATCTATTGTGTGCAGGCATAGGAATAACAGTCAATGCAATTATCAAAATTCAGTTAATTATTACAAGTGATTTTTAATAGGTAGGAATAACTAAAGTAAATAATCGCTAATTGTTTGCACTGCAAAAGCATAAATTTAAGAAAAACTCCTGACTAATTTGATTTCTTCTTCTTCCTCCAGGTTGGCTTGCTGGACCTGGAGCTGAATCAATTGACCAAAGCCCTGTTTTTGGCTTTAGTTGCACTGTCAGTTGTTATGGTAACTTTGCAAGGATTTGTAGGCCCATGGTATCGCAACCTTTTCCGGTTCCTCCTCCTGTTTTCCTATATCATCCCAATCAGGTATGTCTAAGAATGAAAGCAAAATACAGTTGTCTAATTTCACCGAATGTGGCTTTCTTGAAATTTATACTTGCTTCTCATTGCAAAGGAAATTGATCTTATCAGGAAGCTGAAGGAGAAGGTGCCAACAAATCTGCTGATTCTTGAAGGATCACTGTACAGAAAACAATACTGTTGTATTTTTTTTTGTATAATGTTCATCTTCCTGGAGTAATCAGGAGATCTAATCCTTTGCTAGCATAAATGTATTAATAAGGATACAATGTTGCTATATGTGAGAAAGTGGTTTCAGGAAGCATGCAGTTGAATGAACTGCTAGATGCCTTATGGAATATTATTTTTAATGTCTCAAATACTAAAAATGGTCCATTTCTCTGGTTAAAATACAGACTTTTACCCCAATAATGATTAATTTAAATTGGATGGCTGAATAATGTAGGTGCTCTTTTACAGTGAGAGGGGTTTTAACATGTGTAACCAAGTAGAGACTTGCCCTGAATTAATTAATTCATTAAGCATGAGTACTGTATATTCAAATTGCAGATAAACTGGAACACGAAATAATATCCATGTGTGTAATCAAGTCTTCTGTGGACACACAAGTGAGAACACTGACTCTGAAATGAATTCTTTTCTTTGCATGGGTATTGCCTTTGCAAAATGGAAATACTGTTTCCTGTTAAAATACACAGTGTTTAGATTAAGGTAATTGTTAATTTTAGATCCCTTCTAGAACTGTTCGTTTTGAGATACATCATTCAGTAAGCCAGAGTTAGCAGCATCTAAACTGTAGCCAGATTTAAGACACGTCCCCTCAGGCATGCACACAATATTTAAGTTCACATAGTAAAGAAAAGAAAAATAACAGGAGGATTTCATTAGGCCTTTTAATCTAAGCTTACATTACTTACATGTTATTGTGATCACATTTTTTAAGTACATGTCTGTGTGAAGGAAATGGTATCGTATTTGACCAATGAGATACTCAGGAAGCCTCTGTCTTAACATTTTATCACTTAAAGGACTTTATTTTTATAGTACTTTTGTGTTGCAAGAGAAACAGATTCTGTGACAAGTTGAAGAAGGTTCTGGCAAATCTGCTGGAACCGCAATTTGGGATATCTTTCTAAACTCTGTCATTGTCATAACTCCTTTACTGCTTGTATAACGCTGTTCAGTCATGTTGCCATCCCCACCCCTACACACAGTTACTGAGTATTAAGCAAATTATCCATTTGAAGAGGCAAAAAGGCCTCCATTCAAGTGGTTAAGTCTATGTTTTACTCAGAGATGCACTTTAAAACTTCCAGGGGAGGGGAAAAAAAGAGCTAAGGATATAAAGGATCACTTCTAACTAAAGGATAACTTTTAATCATTTTAATATCTTTGTTACTGGATGCAAGAGTATTAAGGCCATATAGGTGTTGTAAGTAAATTTGACTCTATATTGAAAGTTCAACATATGCCATTGAAAAAACATGTTCACTGAGCAGCTCAATTTCAATGTAGGTGTTGTTCAGTGGACTTGTGGAATACCTTTTCTCCAAAAATAATTTCTAGCATGCATCTAATCCAATTTTTCAATTGTTTGTGGGAGATAATAAACTAAAAGTATTAGAGAATTGGTTTACTTCATCATGGTTTACTATGATTGGTTTACTTACATTCTGTCAGAGAATGCTTTCCTCCCTGGAGTTTTATCTGTTTCTCTACCAAACTTTCTTCAACCTGGATCTTCATAAATACAGGGTTGCTTCCCACACTGTCAGCAAAGTGAACAACTCAATCATGCTGGTGTTCAAATATGACTACACTTCCCTTCCTCTCTTCGGTATGTTAAGCATGGAAAAGACTTAATTTTTAGTGACTTAATTTTCATCTTTGAGAGTGTAAACTCTCAAAGATTAAAATTGCAAAGCAAATGACATTGAAGCACCAGGTGTTGTAACCTCTCATTATTTTTAAAATAGCTATATGGGGGAAATAATGAATTTACATCTGTAAAGAAAACATCAGAGGTTAGGATTCACTGGTAGAGGCAAAGCATATCTGGACTCAGGTACACATGAAATGTGTTGGTTGATAAGTTTTAGAGAATTTGGGACGTTTCTAATTGTGGAGCTTTTTTGCAGTTCTGCTTGGCTTTTGGTTTGCAAAGCAAGGGAACTTCCAGATATGCAATAAAAATAATTTTTCATGGCTAAACGTGTTTGGTGAAGATCATCAGGAAGATGATGATAGAGTTCATAGAGTTTAACTGATCTCTGTGCAGCCTCTCCTATAATTAATAGGAAGAGGAACTTTTCAGGTACATCAGAAAGAAGCTGGTTCCTTGTGATTCAGTTGCATCCTAATACTTGTCTAGATGGATGTTGCTTTACTTTGTGCAGGGTATTACTATGGGGCACATAAGACTTCAGAAGTATAAACATAAAGCAACTGTAGAAAAATCCAGCAGCGCAACAAAACAGAAACCTACCCAAAAAGCAACACTTACATACCCCTCACCTCAAAAAAATCAGCACCCAACACTGCACGTGTTCTGTGGTGTACAAGGAATCAAGACAAATGGAGAAAAAAAAGAAATAAACAGACATCAAAAGTTTAGCCCATCTCTAAACTGTTTGTAAGTTAGAATCATTATGCACAAAATGTTTTGAACAGTCCCACACTCCAGAAGAGTTTGGCCCTTAAAAGTGATTCTGTCATTGATGTTTTCTTTTTCCACTTGGAAAAACCATATCCCAGGAGCCTCCATAGGCAGTCTGCTGCCCTAAAAACTCAAACTATTTTAATTTCTTAAGATTTATCAGGGAAGGACGATATAAAGCAAGTCCTTGACAGACTGTCCAAAACAAAGTAAATCTCTCTAGGATTATCTTCATCCACTGTCTGAGTTTTTTGATGTTCCTCAGCATTTTTAGGCTTTTTTCTATTGTCTCTACCCAACTAGACTGTATCACCTAGTGCAGTTGTCACATAGCAAGCTAGCAGGGAGCATGTGTCCTCAGGTATGTCCATACTGCTGCTCTTTGTGATACCTGCATGGAAGTTCTTAGGCCTGTGATGTCATCTTTACTTTTTTAATAAGGTGCTTTTGTTGAACAACTTGTAATTTTTTGGTTTGTCAGTTTTCTGAATGACAAGGGTCAAAGGGCAATAACAGTCATGCTAATGAAAAGCCAGCACCCTGGGTGGGGGAAGATTTTTTAATTTTAAGTGCAAGAGAATAGAACAAGTTTTAATCAATATGGGATGTGAGATACCAACTACTACTGAGATGAAAATTATGACGTGTGTGTCTATGGGTGCAGGAAAGATGTTTAGGCTGTTAGAGAGCCTTATCACAAAACAATTCTCTTCTTTTCCCTGGCCTTGAGTACTAAGATGTCTTCATCAGCTCACTTGAGCTATCATAGCAAATGATTCAGAAAGCCCAGGCCAAAGAAAAGGCTTATTGATGGTACTGCCCCTCAAACTGAATCCTCTCCGCCACCAGTGGACTTTGTTCATTAATTGTGCAGTCTTCTTCACCACCTTGAAAAATAAAGTGAGTTGCACATTGTGTTGAGGTCTTCTGTGTGTTTGGGTTTTGTTTTTTTTTTAAAAAAAAAAAAAAAAAAAAATGTAGCCAGGAAAGTTTTTCAAGATAATTTAGGTTTAGCCAAGCAACGTTTGGTGAAATTGCTGCCTCGCGTACAGAATTGTGAGTCTTGTAGCTGTTCGTGCTTCCATTTAGCTGTTAAAAAATGTAGAGGATTTACCATAAAATAAGATGTTGATTGGGGATCTGTTAAAGATGTGTATCACCCAGGCTCTTTATTTAGTAGCAGTTTAAAGCTGGATTGACAGGGGATTAATCAGCCATCGTTTTAGAAGTATCCTTTAGTTTTAGTGTAAACAGAAGCTGAAATGTCTCTTGTCTTTTCCTTTGGACACTCCAAGGCTCCTAGTCGCTGAGCTGTTCTGCCAAAAGCAGCTGTCCCAAATGACTGAAAGGAACTGCCTTGCACTTAAGTAGTAAAGTTTTGGGGCACTTCTGGATCTTTAAGAGAAAAACTTAAATCCTTCAAGTTATGTCAGTCTGTTCTCCGGGGCAGTGAGGAAAACACTGCTAGGAGGTCTTATGTCTGAAATTCATTAATAGCCCTTCAAATCCCAGATCATACCAATATGAATTTCTGTGTTTTCTTGAGATCCAGGGATTTCACACCTATGCAGACTGTCTAACAGCAGCAAGCAGCTATGCTGCTTTCAATCATGCTGTAGTTTCTGCTGTGTAGAGCTCTAATCTGTATAATATATAGATGTAAGAGTATCAGTATATGAAGTCTCACACAAAGAGTCAGACTATATATTAGATATATGATGCACAGGTTTCAGTGTGGAAGAGCTAAAGAGCTGCTATATGAAGTGGCTTAAGCAAGTGGTTTAATACGCATTTAGTGTCTTGTGCTTTAATACCATATCATGATATATAATGCAATCTCTATAGAGACTAAAAAACATTAAATGATGCTTCATGACATTTTACTAATTAGTTTTGCAGCAGAAGTTATAGTGTGCCTCTCTTGTGCTAAGACTGTCTTACACTGTCCAGTGTGGTGCTATACTACTGCCTGAGCTAGCTTTGTGCTTCTCTTAAAATGTCTGATATTTATGCTACATAGAAAAAGCACAGAATCATAAAAGTATTTAGATTGGAAGAGACCTTTAAGATCATCAAGTCCAACTATCAACCCAGCACTGCCAAATCCACCACTAAAACATTTCCCTCAGAGCTACATCTGTGGGTCTTTTAAAATACCTCCAGGGATCTAGACTCTACCACTTCCCTAGGCAGCTAGTTCCAATGCCTGACAACAGTTCTGGTGAGGAAATTTTTCCTAATATCCAATCTAGAGCTCCACTGGTGTGACCTGAAGCTGTTTCCTCTTGAGACTGACCCCCACCTGGCTACAGCCTCCTTTCAGGCAGTTGTAGAGAGTGATGAGGTCTCCCGTGAGCCTCCTTTTCTCCAGTCTGAACACCAGCTCCCTCAGCTGCTCCTCACAGGATTTGTGCTCCACACCTTTCGCCAGCTTTGTTGCCCTTCTCTGGACATGCTCCAGCACCTCAATATCGTTCTCGTAGTGAAAACTGGACACAGCACTAAAGGTGTGGTTCCACCAGTGCCACGGAGAGGGCCAATCACTGCCCTGGTCCTGCTGGCCACACTGTTGCTGATACAGGCCTGGGTGCCATTGGCCTTCTTGGCCACCTGGGCGCTGCTGGCTCATGTTCAGCAACTGCCAGCCAGCATCCCCAGGTCCTTTTCTGCTGGGCAGCTTTCCAGCCACTCTGCCCCCGACCTGTGGAGCTGCCTGGTGTTATTGGGACCCATGGACAGGAACTGGTACTTGACCTTGCTGACCCTCATGCAATTGGCCTCTGCCCATTGACGCAGCCTGTCCAGACCATTCTGTAGGTCCTTCCTTCCCTCCAGTGGATCAACACTCCCACCCAACTTGGTGTCCTCCACAAACTTATTCGGGGGGGCGCTTGATCCCCTTGTCCAGATCATTATTACAGATACTGTAAAACAGGGCTGGCAGCAGTACTGAGCACAATCAGTCTAAGAAAGAAGTCATTTTTTAATGACTAATGATCTATTGTAGTAAATCTTCCTCCTTTCAAATCTTGCAATATTGCCTATTTGCTTCTAGGTTTTTTTCTGGTTTTAAACCTATAGTATTACACCAAGTAATACCAAATTTGTGTAGAGTATACAAAAAAAAGAGCATGTTTTCAATATTATTTGTATTGGACCTCTAATGTCAATATTGTCACCTTTGTATAACAGACCTACTGAAAGACGGCATCTGACCTGGTAAATGTGGTAATAACAAAGATACATTTTCAATAGGAAGCAATTATTGTTGCTCTGAGCTGCATATGCTACATCTCTTATGCAAAGGTGGTTGTTTAACATGGGTTTTATTTGTAATTTGCATTCTCCTTTGTCTTAAGCCTGTAAGAAATTCATAGATTAATTTTTTCATGAATTATTCCCTGGATTTCCTCCTGGATTTTTAAGTTCTATCTATGTTACAACATGTAATTATCTGTACCTGGGTTGCATTTGGCCCTTGAAAAGCTGCATGTGCCACAGTCACTATAGCAATACAGGGTTGATACACATTTTTTTGCCACAAATATTTAATCATAAATGTGTGGAGTGAGTTCTCTTTTAAAGTTACATTCACTCCCAGAGTTTTATGCAAAATGCTATGTGTACCTTCCTTAATTTTCTTTTATATGCTCACATAATAGACAAAATTTAGAAAAATTAGTGCAAGAGAAGTAGTGAGACCAGTTATGAAGAAAACAGGAACACAGTTCTGAGGCTTCTCTTGGGAGTGTCAAACAGATAACCAAAAAAAAAAAAAAATATATATATATATAGAGGACAAAACACAAAGGAATGTTATATTCCAGTTTCCTCATAAAAAAAAATATGAGAGATGGGGAAATTAAAGGGATGACCTATAGGTTGATTTTTATTTGCTTAGATCTTTATATAAGATTGTGCTCAAATGAAATAACTTATGTTTTGTTCTGTTTTTATGTGTTTAGTGCCAGCTAATACCAGTTACTAGGCTCTAAAATATCACTTTCTGTGAAGATTTAACTTTCCATGCATGTTGAATTTAAAATATTTTTGGCTGTTTCTTGACCAATAATTTAAAAATTATTCCATTTTTTTTCTAGTATTTGAATAATGCTTATATCTGTGTATAGTTTATGGCTGTTTCAAGAAAGTAGGAGTATGTTAAGTAGTTTAGAGGTTGTAGCCATAGGGGATTTGGTACAATTTTGGATAATAATGAGATGCAAATACCACGTTCAGTGATCATATCATTTTCACATAGAAGGAAGTCCTGAAAATGAAAAGCCTACATTTCAATTACATCATTTATTTTTAAAAGTAGATACACTGTGGGTACTCATACTGTATCTGGAGTTTTGGCAAGGCTTTGGTTTTTTTGTTACAAAAGTCTTACATATACAGAACTGCTCAGGAAGTTAGGAAAAAAAACTACCATCTAATTTTTATTAAAAATCATACTTGAATTTTATTTGACATTATATCAGTTTGTTCACAAAATTGTCCTTGCTAACTTCATTAGGTCGTGATTGCTTTTCACTGAGTCATGAATGGTAGAATGTTTCTGGAGTTTCTAAATGTATTTGTAAACTTTCTCAGTGAAGGCCCTTGCTTATTGGCAAATTTGTCCTTTTGACAAAAAAAACCCCAAATCAGACACCTTTAGAAGGGGACCTTATATCATTACAATTCGTGAAAAAAATGAAATTTATAAGTCCTGTAAATAGGAGTGTTTAATCTAAAACACTGCTGCTGGTTTTGAGGGAATAAACGCAGAACTATTTGTTTTTAATGTGTAGTTAGAAGCAGTGTGGATTCTGAAATGTTTTGTTATTTATTTGTTCTGAAGCTGAATTGCAGAGAATGCCACCCTGGCTCTTAATGGAATAAATCCCCAAGTTGGATAAAAATTACCTTGGGATTGCCTTCTCTAGGGTAACTAGTGCTGAGGTGGAGAGACAAGAAATGTTGTATTACTGTGTTTGCTAAATACACTCATACTCTGCAACAGCCTTCAAATTCCTGTATTAACATACTGTACCTAAATACTGCATGTTAATTGGTTTGCTAAAACTTAGTGTTACTAATGCAACAGTTGCTAATGCTACTTTGGATGCTGTTCTGAGTTATTTTCATGAATAACTCATGTGTTTGGAGTTTGTTTAATTGGATTAAATTGAGAAGGATTTGAAAACTGATGAATTTTAAATGTTTTGGTTATATAATGAGATTTCCTAAAGTCTGCAAAGAAATTATGAGAAATAATAGCTAATATTTTCAGGCACTGAAAGTAGCTTTATTTTGAGTAAGCTTAGTGTCTCCTTGTTCTGTTATGTAAAAATTCTTGGACTTTTCAGTGAAGTATTTTTATCCATTCCTGTGAAGCTCTGTTGGAGAGGTTTCTAGTTTCAAAAGCAAACTCACTATTAATAGGCCATCATCAGTTTTAGTATTGCATCAGTTTCCATACTATACTAAGCAATAGCTACAATGATTTCAAAGACACATGTTTCCTCTAAGACAAAAAGCACCAAGTGAAGGAAGTCAGAGAAGGATACTGTGCACAAATTTTAGAATTAATACTAAAAATTAATCTATAGCAATCATTTTTGTTTCTGTTTAATTCTTTATTCATCTTAACAATTCAAGCATGTACCCAATATCTTTCTGTGTGCCAGAAAGCTGTCTTGTATTTTTCTCACTATACTGTAGTATTTTCAGTAAGAAGAATCTGTAGAGTCCTCCTTCTGTTGTCTGTCCTTTTGTTAAATATATTTGCATGCCTGAAGACAAATGAAATTAGGGAAGATATTTCAGGACTAATTGGTGTATATCACCAGAGAGAAGGATGATTTTCAGATGATTGTGATTTCGGTGGGAAAATAAGAGATAGTTAAAGCATAAAATATCATCTCAAATGGTCAGGAATCTTGTATCTAAAAGATATGTTTCTTTTTACACTGTAACATACATTGTCTTCTGTTGTACAAATTCAGGAGGTAGGGCATGTAGAATAAACTTCTTTTCAGTGTGTCAAAATTTCAGATGCTCTCACAATTCTAGTTAAATGCATCTATTCTTTATGGGATAGTGCAGATTGTGACTCACTGTTCCCTCCACTGTTATCTCAGGTAATTTACAAGCTGTTGCTGTGATTCCAAGAGGACAGATGAAAATTCCTGGTAGCTGCTCTTTTTGTTATGCAGTAAAGTCAGAATGATGTCAGGACTGTTACAAAATTGTCTGACGTGTGTTAGCAGTATTTTGACCTTGATAGGTACCTTTTAGCAGTTTTAAGTGTTATGTTACTGTAAACCTGTTGCTTAACTTGGGACTCTTGAGTTGTCAACTTAGCTACAAATAGTTCACAGAATCACAGAATATGCTGAGTTAGAAGGGACTCACAAGGACTACTGAGTCCGACTTCTGGTCCTGCATATGACCATCCCCAAGAGTCACACCATGTGCCTGAAAGCATTGTCCAAACATGCCTTGAACTTTGTCAGGCTTGGTGCTGTGACAACTTCCCTAGGGAGCCTGTAGCAGTGCCCAGTCATCCTCCAGGTGAAGAATCTTTTCCTGATATCCAAACCTCCCCTTACACAACTTCAGGCCATTCCCTCAGATCCTGTCACTGATCACCTCAGAGAAGAGATCAGTGTCTACCTCTCCTCTTCCCCTCATGAGCAAGTTGTAAACTCCGTTGAGGTCTCCCCTCAGTCTCCTCTTCTCCAGGCTGAACAAACCAAGTGACCTCAGTAGTTCATGTAGCTACTGTCCTACCTGTTCTTTCAGTATTTCTGTTAGAGCAGAGTCAAGAGAAATCAACACATGCCTATTTCTTAGTCACTGCTCCTCTGACATGGTACCAGGAACATGGTGAATAGCTAAAGGAAAGTAGTATTCTCATGGTTTAGAGCAAGGTGGATAGAGTTTTGTTTTGGAGCATTTTATTATGGGGAAGAGCAATGTGATTAAATGAGTGAAGACTTTTTTATTGTAACATAGGAATACGAGGTGCATCTTAGTTCTTATATGATGTAGACATGGAAATATTAAAAAATTAATGCATTAACTGAACTGGAAGAACATACTTTTGATTTTGGACTTCTGTGTATAATCAGTAAAACTTGCTGCAAATAGCGTATTTTCTATTAGAGAGTGACCCAAAGATGACTTAATGCCAACATGCTATCATGAGGGTGCATTTTCCTGCTTCAACACTTTTCTCTTTTAGTGATGGACCCTCTCTAGCTACATTTTGGGAAGGACAAAAATATCATTGATTTGTTGGGAAAGAGAAGCTGACAAATACAGTTGTACTATCCTAAAGGAAAAATGTTGGTTGTTTTTAAAAGAAACAAAATAACAGTGTCTTGAAAAAGTACAAAAATATTTGTAATTTCACATCATAAAGAAAATATAGGTGGTGTTTGGTATTTTTTAGTAGATAAAAACTGTGACTTGAATAGTGATCTGTTCTTGCTATATATTACCCATCTGTATAAGAGTAGTAATGTAATTACATCAAGAGTCTTCACAAAATGTTGGAATCTATCTCATGCAGAATGTATGATACTGCATTTGTTTGTATTGCAATATCTACTAAAAGTCTGGGATGAAGCCTGAATTTCTAATGTGATATGTACTCTACAAACACATAAAAAAAGCATTGTTCCAAAATTCTGCTGCACATAGTTTTAAGATCTTCCTCTTTTCAGATATCCTCAAAAGAACTTCTAGTGTTATTTTTATGGTTATAACTTTCACTTTGCCTAATATTCACACTGATTATGGTATAAATTTCCTTTGCAGTTTACGTGTGAACTTGGACATGGGTAAGGCAGCCTATGGGTGGATGATTATGAAAGATGACAATATTCCTGGAACAGTTGTTCGAACTAGCACCATACCAGAAGAGTTGGGACGATTAGTTTATTTACTAACGGATAAAACAGGTATATCAGGTTACCATTCTGAAATCTGACAACTTTTATAAAATTTCTAAATGTGATTCTATACTTGAATATGCTAATGTAAGAGCAGATTTAGACTACCAATTTTTGTTTCTCAATAAAATTTTATGCATTTGCTTGAGGACTTTTACAAGTACTGATATCTTGGATAGGCCAGTACTTAGATGTTAAAGTCAGTGTTTGGTAGGACTCTGATTTATTCCAGTGGGAACAGCTCTTCTATAGCAAGAGGACACTGTACAGCATGAGTAAGAGTACCATAGGTCTTCCTCGGAAAAGACTGGAATAGCACTCAGGATGCTGGTTTATTCTGCACTTCATTGCTACTGCAATATTGTATGATAATAAGTTAAGAATGGCCTTTGAGAGAGCAAGTCATTTCCAAAACAAGTCACAAGATCAGCCTCCAAAATGATATCTGCTGTCCCAGTGAAGATACTTGCTCTTTATGTTACCAAGACCAGTTCTAGAGCTGCTGAATGATTTCACCTTCATAACTGTAACCTGTTCCTGTACCTCACCTGGTGTACCGGAACCCCCAACCTTTATCAGGATCAGAAGGTAAGTACTGAGAGTGTGAAGAAGTAATAGCTTGTGTTACACTTTCTTGTTTCTTTCTGAGATCGAATAAATAATTTCTGGTAGATATACTGGGGTTTTTTTAAAGAAGCTTAACTTCTGAACTCAGAAGGTTGTTTCTCGAAAAGCTTGAAGAATTCTTTTAGTGTTTCTCAGTAAAATATAGTTCAAAATCGTGAAAAACTACTGGAGAGGTCAGGCGTTGGCCTCTATTATCCTATTCAGAAAGCATAATACACAACTTATATCTCCTTCTGTTTGCAATAGTTCTGTATTCCCTCCCATGCTAATACTTCCATTACTGCATATTTGAAATGAAGTGTAAATATAATATATCATCACATTTTCACAATACGCTTTCCTTTTTTCTTCTATAGGCATATATGCTATCTTATATACATCTGAATGTTGTTCTTCTATTTTGTAAAAGAAAAGTATATTGGTATAGTGTGGTAATTCTTCAGAGCAAGTGAATGATTCTTTTAACAAGCTTTATTTCAGTTACCTAGTGATTTGTATGCTATTTGAAACTTCTTATTGATTTTAATTGCACCCTTTATCATAATAATTTATGTAACTTTGAGTGCTGTCACACTGAAGACTTGAAATACATAATTTACAGCATATGTTTGGAGAAAGAAGTATGGTCAAAAATAATTTATTTTCAAAACAATGCAGTAGAGTTCACTTACAAAGTCCATTCTAAAGTTAGTTTCAAAACATTACTTTCTAAGCAAAACCAATGCAGACTTTTTAAACTTTGCTGGTAGAGATTCCAGTTACCATACCAAACTGGAAATGCAGTTCAAATGTTGAGGTGTTCTGCTTACAGTTACACTGCACTGAGAATCTTAGATATTGCCACATAAAATACTAACCCTTTTTTCACACAACTCTAGAATGCAGGAGTTATATTCTGTCTCTGATACCTACTACCTTGTTTGAAAATTAGAGGATTGTTTGAAAAAACAAAAAAAACCCTGCCATTGTTCTACTTTGAGGAAGACAACCATTACACTTAACCTAATAGAAGAGTGATTAAAACCAAAGCTTTTCTCCTTTAAAAAAAAATCCACAAAAAATTAGCGGTACTGGATTTTTCAAAGCAGAACTGTGGTGTTACATCCTTAAATCTTTGAAAGGATACATTTTATTGCTTTGTATATACAAGAAGATGCAACTGTATTATGTGTCTAATTGGGGTTTATTGTTTGGTTGTTTTTTTTTAAACCTACTTCATGCCCCTTGCAATCACTGTAGTTCTGTTTAAGAAGCAGCACAGAGAGCATGCTTAAAAGATGCTAAATAGACAAAAGTTAAAAGATTTTTATGAGGAAATATGTTTTATAGCACTTAGATGATTGTTGCTGTTCAACCTCAAAGGCTTTTCTGAGGACCGAGGTATGCTGAGCTCTGGTGGAAGGTCTGAATCTGTACAATAATGATGTAAAAATAAAAGTGAAGGCCATACTCTAGGGCAGTAGTTTCAAAGTGATTTGGAAAGAAGCAGAGTCAGCAGTCTCATTTTAGCGTTTTTACCCAAGTGTCAGCTGAAAGCTGATGTAAGTGAAAATAAGCCAGGAGTCCTGGAGGCATCACCAGCTTCACACCACTGACTGTGCCTTGCAGAGATGGGAAACACTGCTCTCTTTTAACACTCCTAAGTGCCCCACAGATTTTAAACTGTTCTTCATTCTGGACAAACACATCGACAATGTGCTTTTTACCCAAGTATATTGGTAGCTGCTTCCAGTTTCCTTTCCTGAATACATTTGTTCTCATTCTGTATTTTATGATAAATGTGAAACATACTGTTAGGTAATGAACAAAGTCTGTACTCTTAATCCATGACTGACATTCATGATTATACAGTTTATAAGAGTGGGTCTCAGAACTTTCTCATTTGAATTTTCATTTCTAGTCATATAAACCAGTTGATTCTGTTCTTCTGCCCACTTACGGCCTGGCTGTTAGAGGATAAAACAGGGAGTCAGTTTTGTAGCCATCTGCCCAAGTGGATGCTACCAAAAAGTAGCACTAAAAGGCTGATTTAGTTAAATGTAAACAGATGAAGTTTTTCTCAATACTGAAAAGGAAAGGGAATCCAGAGGACTGTCTGCAAAAATCTTATATTGTGGTCCAACCATCACTGGAAATGATTGGGAATTAGTTGTTGAGTCTAAGGAGCATTGCATTACTAACATAATTGCAAGGTAGTCCTTTGTATGATTGTAAATTGGGTTTGTGCTTCATCAATAAGCTTTTTGACAAGAAGCGTCCATCACAGTGGCTCTCTCATTTGCCACAGTATAATAGAAAATGAAGTATCCCAATAATTGCATTATAGTTTCCTTATTGTGGGACAAGAAAGCAATGTGGTATAATTAGGTTTGATTGGAGTGCATGTTTCCGGTAAGATCTGAAATTAATGATGTTGCTATAGTGACACATCTGTGGCCACCAGTGCGTGAAACATAAAGTAATTCATTCGACAAGAGAAGACATCTGTTAACTGCAAGGATGCAGAGCATATTGACACTGACCAGAAATACTAGACGTTATGTGATAAATGAACAAATGATGCTGAAACAGGAGGACAGATAATTTGTACTTAATCTGCTGGGAGAACTTTAATCTTCTCACCGGTTGCATTTGACAATGCCATTGTTTAAAGAACAATGCTGCAGAGAACTCATAAATTTTAAAACTTAACTCAGGGTGCAGCCTATTAAAGCAATACATTAATTCCTTTGTTAGGGAGTTTTTTATCTTCATGTAGAACAAAGCCATTACTAAAAACACCCAATAAAACAACAGGTTTTTTAGGACTCACATTTTAATTATAGCCTCCGTTACCCAAAATGCCATGTTGTTTGGACTTGAATCACATATAAGTTTGACAGAAAGGCATCATGCCTTGTGATGGTGGGGAGCAGCTTGCATGAGCATGGTATCTCATGCTCTCCAAGGTACAAAAAATTCTAATGGTGAAAAAGGTTGTATTTGGCAATACTTAATGAGAGTTTTTGTTTCTTTGGATGTGGGATAGAAAACCACCTGCTATTCACAGCCACTACCGGTGTGTTCAGCTTAAACAAACATGTAGTCTTCCAAGTGTAGTTATTTACTAATGCGTGCATTCGTATTTGAGTTCTGTAATTAACATTTTAGTGGATGTTTGGACCAAATGAGATACTTAACAGATAGAATCATTGAACAGATGCATAGAGCAATGGGATTCTTGAATTTTTTGGAAAATCTGTGTATTAGAGGTTGGTGTATATGGACTTTTTTGTTAAATGTGCCTAATGTAATGCACTATTAAAGCAGTGAATTTCAGTAATTGTTTATGAAAATTAATCTTTTTAGTTATACTTTGAGTCTTTACCTCTTCAATGTAAGCAACTAGAGAGCAAGAGTAATTAAAAAAACGTTGATGGAATAACATCTCCTTACTTTACTTAGATGGATATATATTTATGCTCTGCTCCTAAGATTTTTAGTACCACTAGGTTTGCAGGGTGAGTAGAGCAGACTAGAAATGGAAAATTTTGATGGAGAGATCCTACAGGAAGATTCCAGACCAAGGAATCCTTACTTTTTGTCTTCTGCTGGACTCCCATCCACTGAAAATATAAAGTGTATCCAGTGAGCATGTTGTTGCTCTTACACTGCTGAATACACAGGTATTGTGCTTGTGGGAGGCAGAAGGCATAGAGGAAATAGGTACTGCTCTTCACAATTGTGTGTCATGGTTTGAGTCGTACTCTCAAATTCAGTGCCCCCAAGTTACCTGTTACCTCTTCTGTGACCTTCTGCCCAGGAAAGATAAGGCATAGCTCAACTCTCTGAGTCTTTGTCCTCATTCTTAATGGATTTTACTGGGACTTACTTGGTTTGAGGTTCTGTGTAGGTTGTGTTTATGGCGTACTCATAAAAGGAGCAGCTGAGTGAGCAGACATATGCTATGTATGCTTACCATGAGGTTTTTTTCATTTTCGTCTTATATTATATGCCAGATTATATTTTTTCCAGGGTTCACAGAAAAAGTTTGTATCTCCAGATTGTTGTAACAGTCTATTATTAGAATGATTACACCTGATCTCCCTAAAATTTTCCATAGAAGTGTTCACATTTACACTGACTTTTTATCTGTTTAAGCAAATAGCTCAAACAAAGTACTCATACCATATGAAAATTTACTCATCCTCTTAATTTCTCACAAAGTTACTAATTTTTCTGCTGTACATATTTTCTTGCTTTTTCTTGTTTGGACTTTTTAGATTGTTGGTATTGGTCCAAATTGCTAGCTAGTAAGACAGGATCAGAATGATCTGCATCTGCTTCTCAAAAAACAACAACAAAAATATCTCTGCTGCACTGTTGTGAATCACATCTGCTGCCACCCAAGGAATGATGCCTTCAGGACTTTTTCCTTAGAAATTAATTTCCTCTTTGCCTGCTTTACTTCGTGTTTAATGATACAATTGTAGGAAAGCAGGAAAAAAAAAAAAGCTCTTGGCTTCATTAAAGAACACGCTAAATTTTTCTCCAGCAATTCTATACTAAATTTTTGGCCGGTTATTTTCCTTGTGTGGTACCTGCATTCCAGAGCTAAGTTCAAGAATATATAATAGTAGTAGTAGATCATATGTTGACTAATGTACTTTCTGGAAGCTTTTCTAAAATAAGCTTTTTAAAATCTAATAACTCTTTGTATTAGCAATGTACTGAAAGTGTGGAATTGATAACTAAGTCTTTAAAAAATATTATTAAAAATAGAAAATCCCTTCACTGTTCTGTAGTACTTACTACCTTGAGCAGACTAAGAGAGCTCAGTTTTGTGTTGTTTTTCTTGTTCAAAAAGTGGGCTATATTAGAAAATCTGCCTCTAGATATTTTAAGGGTTTGCATCTGGGGGCATAAAATACAAGATGTGTTGTTCTGTCATGGAGTATTAGTCTTCAACTAAAATACTAAAATATAAGGCTGCTAAAGTCATAACGTGACTAATTGGCACCATGTAATGTATGGAACAAATTGTTGGGAATGTTCCTGTCCCATTTTGGCCTTTCATTAGAAGAATTTAGATGTAAATTCTTAATTTGCACATAAATAAATGAAACTTTATTTACATGTGGATGGCTGAAAAAGGTGTATTTTGTTAAGGTGAATTTTTTTCAGAAATTTTTGGGAGTACTTTCATAACTTCAGCTACCCCTGCTTGTCTAACAACACATCAGACACATCACACATTATTATGGCTGTGCTTGAAAGTCTTACGCTAGTCTTGAGAAGCATGAGTAGACTGGAACTGTTGGGTTTTTTCTTTATTTTTTTTTAGTTATTTGTCATAGAAATTTCCTATTAACATAGCTGATAAAAAGGATTGTATGAGAGATGTATAAGATGCAAGTATTTAATCAGGATTTCTGGAATGCTTAATTCCATGTCTTTGTTGATTCTTTTTTCTCACCTGTTTTTTCCTAAGCCTTCTTCCCTGGCTCCTGTTGATTGCAAGATAGGAAAACCCTTACTTTTCTGTGCAGAAGCTTTTCTTCTCTCCTTGCTGAGAAAGAGGGGGTGGAACACACAAATTTTCTAGCCATCTACCTTTCCCTCAGCAAGCATGATATGGAGTTGGACAGATTAATAGTGTCAGAAGAAATAATCTTTCGATATAATAATCATAGGGCTAATTTTGTTTCCTGCTCAGTTTTCCCAAGCAGCAATTACAGAACTAGAGGGAAGCGGGTTTGCCAGTTGCCTGCTGTCTCACCTTTTGACTAGCATTTAGTTTCACAACTCCTAGAGTGAGCTTTTTTAATTGAAAGGCTTGGCAAAGCCAAGGGCAGTGAGAAGGTATTAGCACGCCTGGAAAGTTAGGAAGGTTATAAAAATTGGCTTGGAAATTTCTTGCACTGAATATTTTTGCACAGTGTGTGGGTTTTGGTTTTGCTTTATTTAAGAAATAGAGATTTTAGTTTCTTGTGTTTATTGGTGGAAATTTTCATGTTTCTCATGTGCAAACTGGAAATTGAATTTTTCTAGTCTAGAATTAAAGTAAAAAATGTAATGAAATTTAATAAAAGGTCTCAATAAAAGTACAGCTTCTAAAGGTAGAAAAAGCGGGTTTATATGATT
>WEKY01005400.1:0-2500 GCA_013390045.1 Picathartes gymnocephalus
CTCAGTACTAGAACAGTATATCTATTTTCCTCCCTCTGTTACTGCTGCTTAGCTTTCTACATGTTAATCTTTGTGTGCTAAAGCTTTCTTGCTCTAACTTGTGTTGGATGGCAGCTTAAAAAAAAATCTAAAGAAGCTGTATAAAAAATTTTATTTTTTATATAAATTAAACAGTCATCTCGTTCTATATTTGGTCAATGAATTCTAGTTTGGTTTGGGGTTTTTTTGTTTTCAGTAAGGACATTTATGAGTGAGGTTACAACTTTTAAGCTATTCCCCTAGGAATAATTTTAAAATATTGTACTGATATTTAACTGTAGAAGTATTTGGAAGTATTTTGTTGCTTATGGCAATATAAAGAAGTGCTACATCCATACTTGCTCAAAGACATTACTTACAAAAAAAGGTAACGGGAATGTAACAGCTGAGTAAAATTTTATAGCTTCAAGTGTTCAGATAGGAAAGCTGTTAATAATTTAGGTGCAATTTTTAATACATACTAGAAGTAGTTTGATCAATATTTGAACACCAGAAACAGACAAATATACCAGGAAGATGCGTGCTCAGCAGTGTTTGCTCTGATGTTTCCAAATATTGCAGCCACTTATACTGACTTCTTATTCAAGTTTATACATGAGGTATAATTGGTCTTCAGAATCCTGTTGTATCCAGAAGCAGGACACTATTATGGTTTTGATGCAAATGTATTTTCTTCAGGCAAGCAAGCCTGAAGGAGTAGATTAACAAAAGATTCTTTAAAATTTCTAATTGTGAACAGGATTTAAGTATGGTAGTGATTTGCTGCCAAGCAGTAGTGAACTTCCAAAGCGTGACTTCCACTGCATTATTGAAGCATGGGTACTATTTACAGCACATATTTGGGAATATTTGTACAATCTGATTATAAAACTGAAGGAAAATCTGAAAGGTGTATCCTTTGCAAGGACATTAACACTCTAACCTTGATTCAGTTTATAAATTGAAAACTGAGACTTTATTTTGTTTTGGAAATGTAAACTAAAAAGAAAAATGCTTGCACTGAAGTTAGTCAATGAAATGGTGGTTCTGCTGCACCATTGGGCATCCCCCTGTCAATCTGTATAAATAATGCTTCGTCAGTTTTATACCTGTGGGTTAAATGGATAAAATTCTGCCTGACTTGTGATGCACTGACTACTGAGTCACCTCTCAAAGATTTGACAGAGAAGGATGTAGTTCTGTGAAATTTGGTATTGATGGAGTTACTTGTACATGTATAGTTACAAACAAAAAAAGTATTGTACAGCAATAGCCTGCACAGTTGTGAGCATGCTTAACTTAATGTTTTCAACGGAAACATAATTCTAGGCCCTTGCTGCCTTCAGAATGCTGTCATTGAGGGTTGCATTGCAGTTGCCAAGTTTGGCATATAAAACTATTTCACTAATAATGCAGATCCTGTAGTTTCACAAGGTGGAAACAGTGATGCCATTTCTACCTAATCATTCTTTTTAATCTGTTTTAAAAGAGGGTTTTGGTGGGGTTGATTGCATTTTGGTTCCTTTTTCCCCCTCCCTTTTTAATATCTTGAGCGAAATTCAGTTAAAGCCTGTATACGAAACAATCAAAAAGAGAAGGTATAGTTTAGACAAAAATTCCTAGGAGGATATCGGCCTTTTTGACATAAAGGTGCATCAAGGCTCATAGGAACTTACTGTGGTAGTTTTCGGTGGGGGGTTTAGGTTTATTAAGTAATGTGTTTATATACACAACTCCTACATATTTTGATATAGTATTTTCTCGTTTTATATTTTGTTCAGCATTTACAGCCGAACAATACCAGCAACATCAACAGCAACTGGCACTAATGCAGAAACAGCAGCTTGCACAAATTCATCAACAGCAAGCAAATAGTAATTCCTCTGCCAACACATCACAGGTGAGGGATTTGTCTGTGCTATGATTTATCCCTCATTGTTTCCCACCAGGGTTCATCTCTAATTGTCAACTGTTGCCATAGAACCTTGAAACTAACCAACAGGAAAGTGGCTTTCGCCTGAATCTACATCATAGCCATTCTGTAAAGTGTTTAGAAGGGACACTGCAGGTGAGTGTGGCAGGCGTTGCCTCTGCTCCCTCTTAACAAAAAAAAAAGATGGGTCAGTCAATTAATGAAATTCTCAAAGCCTTAGAAATACGAATTGCAGAAATCTCCAGCCATGTCGTTATCCTCTTGTCATTGGGGCATTTTCAGAGCAGAATTTTAGTTAATTAAAGCTAACTGATACATATGTCCTCTGTACAATTGTGAAAGTGTCTAATATTCATAAATGCGTAGGGAGAGTACAGTGGTGATGGACACGTGAAAAGGTTCAGAAGTTGTTTGCAGTCTGAACCTTCAAGTCTCTGAATTGGGTTTGGAGTTTCATGTAAACAGGTTGATCTGTGAAACTGTTATTACATAGAACTTCAGAAATCAGCTTTGTGTTTTGAATAGTTGTGGGGAATATCTTGGTTGTTT
>WEKY01005400.1:7500-19773 GCA_013390045.1 Picathartes gymnocephalus
GTTCTGGGAGATTGCTCTGCACTGTCACAGATAAAAGCGAGTTATTTTAGAGTAAGTACTAAGCTTCAGTAATCTGTGGGAATGAGGCTCTAGGATAAGAATGTCCTAAGCAATTAGTGAGTCAGGCCTGTTAGTGCTGATCCAGGTCACACAGTTCAGTTCTGCAAAAAAATTAATTACCAAGTAGCCCTGCTGCTGAAGGTGCAGCAGTGATGAGGGAGAGCAGCTCTGCCTTAGCCTGTTAGAGCTGTCCCAAGGGTCAGTGGGAAGGGGAAGGGAAGGTTTGTTCCTGGCAGAATCCTGCCTGTCCCCCTACTGAGCTGGGGCTGTTCCCCAGCATGCAGCAGCTGGGCAGGCCCAGCCTGAGCCTTGCCATTAGGTGGTGGTCTAGAACAAGGAGAAGAAAATGCTAATTGAGATGTTTAGAGCAGCACGAGGAACTTGGCTGCAGCTCTCCAGTATAACGGGGGCTATTTTTTCAGTAGGGATTAGGGAGAGCAAATATTTAGCATTAACTGTTTTTTCTTCCCCATCTTGAGTTATTAGTGTGCATCATCATCTGACACATGCAACAGCAAAACCATCCACATCCTAAGTTCTGTTAAAACTTTATAGTCTTCTTGTCCTGTTTAACACATCTGGAAGAATTACACACTGAAGACACTGAAAGAGGGTGTAATGCTTTCCCAGTGTAGAATGCTTTGCCAGATCTAGAATTATTGCAGTGGTCAGGGACATTAGGAGCAATTTCCATTCCAGTTTATAAATTGTATATTAATCCAAATCCAGGTATTGCCTAGAACTGGTGTTTAGGAAGTGGTAGTAATGGGCAAGTTGTGAAGAAGTTAAAAAACATAGAAGTGGTGCTTTGATGAAACTACCAAAGCCCTGATTTAAAACTAGTTTGGTGGGTTTTTTTCCCTGCTTGTTAGTATAAACATTTTCAAATACTTGGATAGAGAAGTCATCCTTTCTAATCAAATACCAGTGATTTGTGACTTTCTGCCAGTGATAACAGGCAAGCAGTCTCCAGTCTTGCTGGAGCCTGCTTATAGCCATTGTCCCTAAACTGAGACAGCCATTTTTTTAAAGGGCATGTCCTCAAATCTAGACTAAGTGCAGATGAGAATGGTGTTTTCCTTACCTTTATGAAACTGTGATTGCAGAGGCTTTTGTGGGCTGTAGTTGCTCACCTTGTGGAGCCTGTGCTGTCAGTAGCTGAAGAGCACTGTCAGTGTTGCAGAACTTAGAACTGTTACTGATTTTCCACTAAAGGGTTGCAATGATTTAGCATGGGTAGACACACATTCTTTTTCTCTAGGTTCCACTGTGATTCCCATTTTCCTAGTGTATTCAAGCAATTCAGTACCGTGTATTAAGTCCTACTTAGTGCTAATGGCCTCCACTGATCGCAGTGCTGGACAATAAACACAAATAATTATTTCAGTACCATTCAGCCAGAGATGATGCTCAGTGTGTCAGGTGTTCATTTTAAATACCTATCTCACTTCGTTAGACCCTGCTGTAAAAGCAGCTCAGCATTTTTTATGGCAGAGTTGTCAGTGCTGTGACCAGCATTTTTTGGGTTCAGTAGATGACAGATTTGATGAGACCTGTTAGGTGTTCACAACAGTCCTCTTTCATCAATACTGTTACCTCAGGTCTTCAGGGATAATCAGCCACTGGCATTGATACAGATAAAATCCTTTTCATTGCAGTCTGCAGACTTCCTGTTTTTTCCGCTTTGGTTTTTGCGTGCATTGCCAGTGTAAATTAATCTGTAGCTGTCAGAAATACTTGGTGTTTTCATGGTAGTTTGAAGCAGGAACTTAAGGCAGACAAACCAGTTAGTAGGGGTGAGCATCATCCATGTGCTGATGCTGTGGTACAAAGCTGCTATTCACATCTCTTGCTTCTGGGAGATGGTACTTTAGGGATGTCCCAATAATTCCTACAATACTTGGATTTTAAGAAGCTCTAATTTTCTATGTAATGTGGTTTTTGTAAAAATTCTTGCCAAAAAACCTCAAACCCATATTAATGCACTATTGTATCAAAATGCAATAACGTATCAAAAGCCCATAAATCCTTTTGGAAGTGCTGGACCCAAAACTAAAGCATATTTTACTTACAGCAGCTCACAGTAAGGAAAGTAGTAGATTAAAAACCTGTGGCTAAAACAGAACAAAACCACAGATTTTACAGATTCTTTACAGGTCAAGTATCAGTGTAGAGAAAATCAATAATGTATTGAGATTTTGGCATCCCTTGTGACAGTAACCTGTAACTAACTTGATGCTCAGCCACTGTTCCTGTGAGCACTTTCTGCTTGTGGGTACCTGCTCAGCAAACCTTCACCATCCTTGAGGCACTTCCTTGAGACAATGGCCACCTTCAGCCTCAGACATATGGAGAGGCAGCAGTAACAATAGGTACAAGTGATACGAAAGAAAATTCCACTGAATCCAGTCTTAGGTAATGTTCCCATTTTCTTACTGCCTCCCAAAGAGGTACAGACTAATCCTGCTTCAGCAAGTTGCTGCTGTGCCCCGTTTGCCTGCCAGGCCAGCAGACAGAGACTGCCTTCAGCTTCCTGAAAAGCCCACAGCATACTCTGTACTGAGAGTTGGGGTTTAACCCCATCAGGCACCTCAGCCCACACAGCCACTCGCTCACCCCACCATGGTGAGATGAAGGGGAGAACTGGAAAAGTAAAAGTGAGAACTCTTGGATCAAGGTAAAGACAATTTAACAGGTACAACAAATGCTGCACACACAAACAAAGGAAAGTAAGCCCAGGAATTCATTCACCACTTCCCCATGGGCCAGCCAGCCATCTCCAGGACAGCAGGGCTCCATCACACCTAACGGTTACTTGGGAAGACAAACACCATCACTCAGAATGTTCCCCCTTCTTCCCCCAGTTTTATACACTGAACATGACATCGTATGGCCTGGAATATCCCTTGGGTCAGGAGGGTTCAGCTGTCCCAGCTGTGTCCTCTCCCAGCTCCTGGTGTACCCCCAGTCTCCTCCTTGGCGAGACACTGAGAGAAGCAGAAGAGGCCTTGACACTGAGCAAGCCATGCTCAGCAATAACAGAAACATCCCCTGTTATCAACACTGTTCTCAGCACAAAGCTGAAACAGCCCTGTACTGGTTACTGTGAAGAAAATTACTCCAGCAAAACCAGCACCTTGAGACTCCAAGTTTCCTAGTGTGCCCTTGAATGATCCATTTGTTCCCCTCAGGAATAACATGAATAGTGTGTGTCGGATTACTCATGGTCAGCTTTAGCCAAGCTTTAAGGTAAAGAAGTAGTTGCTTAGAATTTTAGGCTTGAAAAATGGAACAAGTGCTGACCAGAGAAAGTAGCAGCATGCATCATTAGAAGTCCCTCCTCTGGGGCTGTGTCTGTCTTGGCTGAGTTGGCATCATGAACCAGTCCCACAAAAATCATCTTTGTACAGATTTGACCTGAAATCTTCCCAAATTTGCACCTTTCCTGGCTCTGCTTCCTAAACCTGACTGCTGATGTCCCTCAGAGCAGCCATCAGGACAGGCCAGGCCTTCTCACTCCCTGCACTTGCATTGAGACAGCACTAGATAAAGCTGGTGACTTTGTTTTCCCTCCTGCCTGTTGCTTTTCTTTGTCTTTTGTCATTTCTTAATGCCATCTTGCTCTTGATTCAGCTTAATTTATAATTGGAAGTAGCTTGTATACAACTCTATAGCTTGGCTAGCTGAACTAGATAAGGCAAGAAGTCAGAAGGACTAGTAAGACAGCTGAAATCACTCTTCTGTGAGGGTGTCAGGAAAGAGAGTTGTGAGCTCACAGTCCACAACAAACCAGTTTTTAGAAAGATTTCACTCCATACAGTCCAAGAAGATCATCACCACGACAGCAGGTGCCAGGTACAGGTCAGGAGCAACCACAGCAGGTCTGACAGTGCCTGTTGAGCCAACCCCGCCTGCAGTGATGGGACACAAGTTGGGATGGAGATCTGCACTCATTTCCTCTGAGTTTATTAGTGAGTAAAAGCTTTAATGGGCTTCTTTCCCAGGTGGCCTGTAGGCTCCGGGGCAGTATTTGGCACTGGCATTCCAGTGGCCTGCATAGTGCAGCAGGTCCTGGTGCCCAGTGGCAGGACCAGAAGCACAAACAGAAACATGGGAAGCTCCCCCTGAACAGCAAGGAGAACACTTTTTCACTGAGAGTGACTAAGCACTGGCACAGGGTCTATTTAACTTCTTATTTTTGTGAATCAGCAGCTATGCTGATTCCCAGCATGCCAGCAGCACAACAGAACAGGATTTCATTCTGGATAGGTTCCAGTCCAGCTGCTGATGACCTTTCAAATATCAGTAGTTCAGTCACATGCTATTTGTTAAGGCTTGAACATCTAACTGTTGGCGAATCCAGGGCACTTTGTGAACAAGTTAATACTATCTAATTATACTTCTCATGCACACCTGGAGCTGATCTTTAGCATTTAAAACTATAGTTTCATTTTCTATAAGCAATTCTTATATAGCTAATGTAGTATAGAATCATTTTGTGCCACCAAAAAAAATTGTGTAAGCTATACTAGAAAAGCAGAAGGGAATGTATACCAGGGTGTTGCCTGCATTGACATCATACATGAATTTTGCTTGCCATATATGGCAAATTGCTTTGAAAATTAGCATATACATCTGAAAAATAAGCTGTCTTACAGTGAGTAAAAATTAAGGTTAAAAATTAATTACTGTGAAAGCAGCACTCAAAGCTAGCTTATTTAGCATATATTTATTCAGGAATCAGCACCCTTATGACATTTTTATGGATTCTTGTGTTTTTAAGTTAACCTTGACTACAAACGTTCTCATAAGAAACCTGGTTAAAAGGTAAATATGGTTTGAAGCCAGCGCAGAGTATAATTAATTGCTGATATCAATCCTAATTTTGTCTCGTTTCAGAAAGGTCTTTACAGCTTAAGGATTCCCTGTTAAAACATCCATTTTGCTAAACTCTGGGGGAGGAAGGTGATCCTGGTCCAAGGTCAGTGGGAGCAGAGTCGTGCTGAGGCAAAGGGACAGGAGCAGCTATTTGTCGAAAGAACAAGCCCACATCCGTGAGGAAGGGATTTTACTGCATTTGAATTCACTAAAACCGAAACCAGAAGGAGTTTTCAGAAGTAAGGGTTGATTTGTGGAAAGATCAGAAAATCCTGGCCTTGGCCTGGCAGCTCTTGTTGGTCGTGGAGATAAGCTGTAACTTCTAAGGAGTGACAAACTGTGCTATATTGCAGCTCCCTCTAACTGTGAAACTCACCTTTCATATCAAACCACTTCATGTTGGAATATCTCAGCATACAGAGACCAAGAAGCCATGGTTACCTTTGGAGAGTGTGCTCACAGCCTGGCTTCCAGAGGTTCTGAAGGCATCTCCCTCGCAGCCCGTGTCCTCCCCTCTGAGCCATGGAGGTTACCACATCCAGTTATGTTGTTTATAAACAAATAAAACAGGCAGCTCTCATTCTTTCTCTGCTTTTTAATATTGTGATTGTCTATGCAGAACAAACGGCTTGCATAAATAAAGAACTGAACTGAAGTAAATGAGAGGTATGAATGGTAGGCAGGATCTTCTGAGCTTCAGCTGAAGGTGTCCCAAGATTTGCCTTTGTAGCGCTGGATTAGTTCCTGACCTTTGCTACATCTTCCAGTGAAATGAATGCAGGGGTATTGCTCACATGAGAACAATAACTGATGTTAAAACCTGGAAACTGGTGTCAAAACTTAGGAAGTGATCTGGGTTTCAAGCACTAAAGATCTTACAGATTTCACTATGTGGGTACACTGTAATGAAGTCAGTTTTGATTTGCAAGAGTGAATTATACTGTAAAAGTAGCGTAGCAGTGAGAGAGAAAATAGTTTAATTTAAGTCACCCTCCCAGGAACACCAAACCCTTGGCTGGCCTTGGCAGCTGTCATCCCCCTGTGTCTCAGTGCACAATCACTACATAAGCAATGGAGAAACCTCATCATTTTGAACTTGAAGATGAAAGCAATCCTTATTTACAGTTACACCCAGTGATCATTGTGCACAGGAAGTGTGTGATTATAAAAATACAGTTAGGACAAGTCTTACAAGTCTTCCCTACCTGACTGTGTCAGGACAAATACTGCCTTTTTTGGATTAGGTAAACTGCAGAAATGCCCCTGCAGCAATGCAGAGCAGACTGTGGCTTTGTAAAGTTTATGCAGAGCTGTCACTTCTCAGGGCAGAGTTAGGGCTTTGCGGCCTCTGAAGAGCCTCTAGATTCTCATAAAACATGGAATCACAGAGAAGAATTTTCTTCTCACTCAGGCCACTTCCAGCTGGAATACGAGCAACATCTGTTTTTACACCAAATAGTTTTGACAGACAATATAGGATAAAAAAATGTGTTTTGTTAGCAGCCATTGTTGTTTGAGCCACAGGCCTTAAGTGAACACATTTTGTCCCCTGTCACACTCCTGGGTATTCCCAAGAGAAGCCATACCAGGCTGACAGATGTGACACACAATCTATGGGAGACTTGTGCAGTGTGGGAGGCCAGGCTGGCTGCCCTGGCACTTTTCTGTTGACCCTGCATTTACATGGTGCCTGTCTGAACATCCACTCCCCCTCCTGTTCCCTCTGCCCCATCCCCTGCAGGTTCTGCCGGTGGCAGTGGGTGGCTCAGGCATTGCTCCACCTACATGGCCCTGGAAGGACAGGGGCTGAGGACAGGAGCCTACAAGTCCAAGGTGAGGGTGAAGAGGACGTGGCCTGAGCATCTGTAATGCCTTCATCATAGATGGGTGTTCAGCTGCAGCCTGAGTTCATGTGCAGGTGATTCACCCCACAACCAACAGCTGCTGGTAAGCAGCATTCCTTCTCTCCACTGAGCAGAGGGGTCTGTCTTTGCACTGACAACATCTCACACCAAATTCAAACTCCTCAGTTTTGAAGCCTTGAGGCTACATTGCAGCAGACAGCTGGGAATCCAGGGCACCAAGTACTCACTTCTGTGTGAAAACATTCTTACAGCCAGCAAAAGGACAGCTCTGCATACAACAAAAGCAGATCCATGTTGCGAGGCAGTGCTTCATTATCAAAACTAGTGCAGAAGATACAATTGCAGAGTTTGTCAATCAGTCTGAGACAGGCATTGAAGGAAAGGGTTGCAGTAAACCCCCCCTATTTCTGGCCAACACTTGTGTAGTGCATTCAGATTTTTCTAGTCCCTCCTGCAAAGGCAGCATATAGTTCTGCCATTCTTTTAAGTAGCATCAAGGACATTGCGTTCCAGTTCCGCATCCCTGATGTATCAATTAACTTGAGTGACTTGGAACGCTTACCTTGAAGCTGTGCACATAATGTTGACATTAAAAAAGAAAACGCTGCCAACATTTGTTGAAGTGCCAAAAAGAAAGTGCTCTGTTCAGGCTCGCACCAACCACCTCATTGTTCCCATCCTATCTCACAGGATAATCAGAAAGTGCCTGGGCCATTCTCCACCCTTTCCTCATTTTCTCTGCAGGGAAGCATGAGATCAGCAGCTTTCTCCTTTTGTTCATTTTTGTCCTTTGCATGACTATTTGTTTTAATTTATTAGAATTTATTTTCTCAAATAGAAAAAAAAATCATGCGTTATAATGCAGAGATACCTGCACCCTAGGGAAGCTGTCTCTGGAGACCCCTTGTAGCCAAGTCTACTCCCCAGAATTGTTAAGAGCACTTGAATGTTGGGTTTCTGCTCCAAATTTTGCTGTAGAAATTTCCTCCTGGCTGTAGAGGCAGCACAGGGAGATTAACCTCTCTGGGTTATAAAAAAACTTGGTGAACGCCACTGTAGTGATCAGCAGGTTTGTAATTGCTGATTTGGTATTCCAGTATTTAGTGATGTCTCTGGAAATAGGAAGTGTTAGTGATACAGAAACATTTACAAATAGCTCCCAGCTAGCCAGTAAACAAAGACACAAGTCTATTAGTGCCAGGAAATAAATTCCCTGCTTATAATGTGTAAATATAAGAATAAAAAATAGCAACCAAAAGCAAGGAATCTGCAAGATTTAAGAGATATTTTAGCAAAATAGGAAGCACACTTTGCATAATTATGTCATTTTTTTACTGTAACTAGTGGGACTGTTACCTCTTTTAGAGAGTTTAGTCACCATGCCAAGCCAATTTATTGTAATCTGTAAAGTTTTTGGCAATGTCAGATGACAAACCGTATTTAATTCCTCATGTAAAAACAAGAATTACATCTGTAGATTGCAAACCCACAAGCACTAGCTATAAAAAAACCAACCCTTGTTGGTGCAGGATTCTTTTTGGTAAAATTTCCTGTGCTTTACTCATATAAAGCCTGAGTCTGTGTTATCAATCCCTTTCTTTCCTGGCTGTATAGCAAATGCCTCAAACTAAATAGAATAAGAGCTTCTGGCCACAGGGTATTTTACACGGTTCAAGGCGAGACAGGCCAAGAAGAAAAGTGCCTGAAGTGAGGCCTGGGTAGCCACTCTTCTGGCAGCACAATGTGTACTTTTAACTACTGGCAGAATAACAAAATGAAAGAACTTGAGGTCAAATCAATCCCCAGCCGTAAATACCAGGCATTGACCTTAACAACACTTCTTTGATACGTCTAATAGCAAAATTACATAGAAGGTCATATTTCCATTATGATTCATTTTCTCAGCCTTAGAGGTACTTGCCATTGCTATCCTGTATTGCCTAGTTCCATGGATTCCCATTATTTTTTATCTAACTTCCAGCCATTTTCTGGTGTTATTTTTATTATTCTGTCAAAACTGCAAAGGAATATAGCCAGCATATGCAAAGTAATCTGAAGAGATTATCGAAACTGACAAATTTCCAGCTGCTGATCTTTTCATCTCTGCCAGATTCTGCTGTAGAGTTGCCTTCCATTTTCCCCATTTAATGCTGCTTCCTTCCTTCTCTGTGAGACAGCCACTCTCCTCATGAGGATTCTAGCAGAGAGGGAAGCAAAGCAAGTTTTCCATGCTCTGGTTGCATCCAGGGTTCCTGTGATGAGCAGGGAAGTTGTGTTCTCCACTGCAATGCCCTAGACTCTGTGGGTTTAGTGGATTTCACTTGCGTGCCATGAGGGATTACGCTAATCTTCAGGTACACGAAGCAGAGGTAATTCACCTTTTAATCCATATTTAGAAAAAGCCTTTCAACACACCTCCATAGTGCAGATGACTGTCTTTAGCATTTGAGTACTAAATGCTGCTGTGGATAAAGAATAGGAGTTCTGGAACTCTGGGAACACTGGAGTTTACAGCCCAGGCATTCTGCATGATACTGATTTCTGTCTGTATATTACTCCCTGAGCTGGGAATGGTTCACAGAGCTGCAGATCAGCTCATTCTAAGAAGAGAGAAGGAGCAAATAACAAAAAGCAAGGTGAGAGCAGGAGTCTGAAAGTAAAATGAGCTTCAAGCCCAAGAGGCTGAGGAGAGTCACACAGGCATTCATCACCACCAGCCCACCCTCAGCAGCAGGGAAATGGGCAAAAATAGGGGTTAGCACCCTCATCACCCTCTTGCTGAAGACAGGGAATGAGCATGGATTGCTGGCAGCCCCATGGGAATATCAGCTCACACAGATGTGCAGGGTGGTGCTGAGGATGTTCTCCTTGCTCTGGAGCAGCCCACAATTCACATGGCACAAGGGATGGTGCTTCCTGCTGCAGCTCTCCTGACTCCTGCTGCACCTCCATGGCTAAAGATGCAGAGCCCTTTGCCTCTTCTGGTACAAGCAGGATTTGGTTTCTACACCTGATGTGACAGGGCTCGCTATGACTCTAGCAAAGGAACTGCATTGTACAATAAACTGAAGTAGTTGAAAAAACCAGGTATGACTGAAACACTTCAGAGCTACATCCATATAAATAATATCAATCCAATAATAGTAACGTTAAAATGTTGAAATTTGGGCTATTCTTTGTTCCTGTATTCACAAGTTAAGAGCTTCTTGTAATTCTAAGTAATATTTGCAGCCCACTTTGGGAAAAAAAAAACTTTTCTGACCTACCTTTCCCCTTTAGCTGCCATGGTCTTCAAGCCCCCGGAATTGTAAATGTTCTTAGTCCTGAAAATTGCTCCATCACTGCTTTTAATTTGGCCTCATCTCTTACTGTGTTGTGCTTGAATCACATTTGAATAATTGGTCTTAGTACAGAGCATGAAAAACAAAGTCTTAGGGAAAGTAAATTAATGCATTCACTGCTGCAGGTACAGTCCACTAATGAAATTATGGACTAGAAGCTCATGTCCTTGTAGCTACCCTTAATCAGCAACATTAAGAAGTTGCCTAAGTTCATTAAGAACAGGGCATAATTCAGCTTTTTATTCAACTGAGTCTGTATCTTTGAACAAATCACTTCCAAAACTAATTCTTTTGACTGCTAAAGTGAAAGATAACTGAAAAAGCACTCAGAAAACCAGATATATTTTAATTGTCAAATTGGGAAGACAATATTTAGTATTTCAAGTTTAGTGGGACATATATTGCTCTTATAGAAATCCATAGTTATTACATTAATTTGATAAAGTTGAATCTACCCAGAAACTAGACATTTCCATAAAAGTTATAGAAATAAAAAGGATTAAAATATTTTAAAATGTAATATTAATATTAAATACATTTTAAAGTTACAAAATAAAAAGGGAAGTGTACAACACCAAAGATATAATAATTTCTGAGCTATTTTAACAAGTATGCTTTACTAAGATTAAAGTTGTATCTGTTATGCATCTGACAGTGACATACTGACCTGGCTGCAGGGTTTGTTTCCATTTAAGAGGAAGCTGAGAAGGTCTCTTCAGTGGGTGACTATAGAACCCACTGAAAAACTCAGGATCCCTTTTATTCTCCCTTGAATCCCTTACAACATAAACACACTGTCTTAGGAAATGCCACATTCCCTAGGTCCCAGTGGATTAAGTACCAGCTGAGCAGGGAGCAGCCCTAGTACCACGAAAAAGAGAAGGAAGGATTAACTCAGGGGCACAGGCAGTTCAGGTTCAGGCTGCAGTGGGTGCAGAGAAATCAAATCTTCTTGGAGGCAAAAGGGAATTTCTCCACCACTGAATCAAAACCACTGTGGCCACTGTCCCCAAAGCCAATTTCCTGTACTCCTCCAGTGCAATGTGGCTTTTACTGGAGCTTCAGATGTGAGTGCTAGCACCAATCTATCTGAGGAGCAGACCCTTGAAACTGTGGTTGTAAGTAATTTTGGCAAGATTTTAAAGTGAGTTTCACTGAATGTGTGATCTAAAATCTTAACATTCTGACCCTGACTGATATAAAGGAAGTGAACAACTATTCGTAGGTAAAATTAATTCTGTGCAGGACATGAACACAAGGGCCAGGAGCCAGAACAAAAGTTGCTGCCCAAGAAAGTGTTTAGTCTCCATAAAAGCCTGAGATGATGACATACATACAAATGAACCAGGATCATGGCTTTTTCATGGCAATAAAACAAACAGGTTACCACTTCCTACAGAGACCAACAACCAGACAAATCCCAGCTTTGCAACATAAACTATCATGGTCCAGTTTCTTGGTAGTGTGTTAGAAATCATGCTTTCCAATTTGGCCTTCTGGTTTACTAAATTGCTGGGATAAAGCAGCTTTTATCATCAAAGAATTCAAACTGAAAAAAGGATGAATAAAAGAGAGAATTTGTTTAATGTGTTTGATTACATAATTGAGGCTATGGATAAAACGGGATCAAATCACTTGAACAAATGCACTTCTATGTTCAATAGCATTCTCTAAGAGCAAAGATGGCATCATCTTAAGAGTAATATTAGTTTTAGAGATATGTATTTCATAAGACTTGAAAGTTTTCATTTTGTTTATACTTGCACAGCTCAGTGTGATAAACCTTTCTCTCAAACTATGCTTATGCACAGACAAAGGAAACCAGCCACATCAAAAATCTGGACAGAGATAGCATTGTGTAGATAAATCTCAAGTTTGGCATCTGCTGAGAGTTCAGAGCTTGTTTTAATTCTTTAGATAAGTAGTTTGTGGTCTATTGATGTTAGCAGGAGAACAGGCATAACTCAGTTTCAAAAACTGCCTGATTTAAAGCTCAAAGCATATGGCAATAGCTGTTGCTTTAGCCCAGGAGACTGCCACACAGAGTTGGAATCTATGGTGTGTTTAGTATTTTGTCTGCAATATGATGAAAATTAAGAGTTTCAGAACAAAACCAGAATTTCTGAGGT
>WEKY01005409.1:284-19278 GCA_013390045.1 Picathartes gymnocephalus
AGTTTTTTTATTTTTTAAAAACTTAGGGAAGTATTTTCCTGTTACGGATCTTAGCTCAATTTTACATAAAACCAAATCTTTCATGAAAACCAAAGATCTGCATCCTAAATATGTTAAAAGTTTTACTACACCAGACATGGAGTTCATGATTAAAAATCTGAATTCCTAGGTACCTCCTTCTAAATTTTGCCGGTCATTGCTCTTTTTCTGACTACTATGACATGAAATTTCTCCTACACATAGGTCACATTGCCAGTTTGACAGCAAGTTTATTCCTGTAACTTTTGAAGCTTAAACATGAAGCTTGATTTAAAGGAAAACTGTCAAAATTATGTGATGCTAATGAGTTTTACAATATAGTTAACTTGCCAAAACAGCATTTCTGTACCTAAAATTCAGCTGTTTTACACTATGAGGATCATAATTTGCCAAACACACCTGTATGAGAAAGCAATTCAGATATTCAGTACCAGAATTAAAATAGCTGTCGCCACTCTGTGTCACACCACAAAATTTCACAAATTAGTGTATATTTTATGGTGGAACAATCTGGAACAGTGTACTTGGAGTTTACTAATGTTTCCTTTAATGTTATGGTCTCCTAGCATCTCTTTTTGAAAAAAACTAATCAAATTCACCAAAAGCAACCCAAAGCATATGAAAAAGAAACAAACACAAAGCAGCAGAGCAAAAGGCATGAAGAACAGTACATAACTCCATACTAGTGACTGTAGCTTGGTTAAAAATTATTTTAAAAATCAATTACATTAAACCAATCTAATTTTCTTTTTGAAAGGAAGCTGCAGTAGTGGATGGTGAAAGAAAAAGTGGCAAGGTGTTGCTTCATTTTTGAGAAACACCTCTGAGACTGCCTCAGTCTTCCATGGCATTCCTACGAGCAAACTAGAGAGATGGAGATGAGATTGGGTTACAATAATGTGGGAGTAGCCAAGTTGGAAATCCATATTCCAAGAGCAGTTATCAATAGCTCACTGTCAGACTGGGAGGACATGGTAATGGAGTCTGCCCCGCTCTTAATACCAGTCAATAATCTCATTAATGGCCTGGCATAGAAGGTGCTGAAGTAAAATTCCAGATGACACTAAGAAGGCAACACAGCTGTTTGGAGGATAGCAAGAGGATTTCAGATGATCTTGAAATCTGTATATATGGTACTAACAAAAAAAAAAAAAAAAAAAAAAAAAAANNAAAAAAAAAAACCAACCCAAAACCATCAGCAAACTACTAAAGTGGAAAAAGGGAAAATATATGCGAAGTGCAACATGGGTTACAATTATGCTGTTGTAAATAAAATGAGAAATAAATTTATTGCAACAAGATAACTACCAAACCAGAAGGAACAAGTGCTTCTGAACAAGTACAGGCAAATCCTGCCAGGCCATCCAGGTTTGCTTTTTCTGTGGTATCAACAAAACTAAACAAGATTGTTCATACCAATAATGTAAATTAAGAAGTAACTGAGTTAATGGTCACGCTTATATAGTACTTTAAAAGTACCAATTGGTACTCTCACAGAATTGAAATACATTCAGTGTTCTTTAGTGCAGAAGATTTAACTCAAAAACACATTGGTAATAATTTAAAAGAACCAATCCTGAGCTAATTAGTAAATAACAATGTTAGAGTGGTAGTGAGACACCAGTAAGCTTCCAAAGGATTTTTAATTTGCATTGCTTAAATAAATGGACAGGGAAAACTAGGAAATTGAATTTTATGCAACATATCATCTCTCGAAATCAAAATTTGCAAAGTTCAAGCAAAGGTTATTCCACAGAGGAGCACTGGTTTCATGCTTTGATCATCGATCCAAGGCTTTCCCAGGATATTGACACAGATTGGTTGTGACCACACGAATGCTTCAGCTTTCTCTGCTGAAGTGATAGCAGCCAGCAAGAGTTCTCTCCAAAGCCAGATCATGTCAGTCTTCTCTGTAACATACAGTACTTCCAGCCAAGGTTAACAATAATCTTAAGACAGCAGCATCAATAACTGCGTTCATTCTTTCCACACGAGAAGTAAGCAGAAGTAATTTTTTGTAATTGGCTCAATGGTTCTAAGTGTCACAACTTTTTCAGCTGGAAGAGGAACAAACCCTACTTTTTCCTCTGTGCCCTCCACTTGCTAGTAACTACAGGAGCACAATTATGTGTTCCACTTTGTTCAGGCTCTTCCATGCATGACTCAACTAAACACATTCAAGCGATAGGAGGCTAAAACGTTGCACTTCTGCTTGTAGGACATGTGGGATACTTTAGCCTTTTTTTTCAAAAACACTTGCAAGGTAGAGCACCAAGTATCAGGAAACTTGGTTTTCACAGCTGTAATTAAATATAGGGAACATATGTATTTCCAGTGAAGATGAAAACATTCAAACATTTTCCTTTCTAATTCTTTACACATGTCCTATGGAAATCTCATCTCATCCTCCTTCTTGGTTGCTCATCCAATCTCACGAACAGTCTCCTGTAGTCAATACTCACTTGGATGCTTCACAGCAGTATACTGTAATTCACAGGAATTCACAGTCTCAGGACGCTGTAAGCAACTCCAAGAGATCATCCACAACAGCAGGGATACCACTGAAGGCAGTACCAGCTTGCACATGTATCATTTCCAAAAGTTACCTAAGTATTTCTGAAAACCCCTCCCTACCCTAATTGCCAGGAAAACATTCATTGCCTTTATTTTTCTGTTAAGAAAGTTACTTTGATTCTAACCAAAACTTCCCTGATATTTAAGGTCATTTATTCCTACCCTATCCACCGTGGGCAGCAGATATTTTTTTTTCCTTTTTTCTCCTTACAGCAGTGTCCATGTAACAGAAGGACACAAGTTCCTCCTCAATCTGCTCTGCTTTAGGAGAAAAATAAGCACAGCTACTCAATCTTTCACTCCGTTTTATTTTCAAGACCTTGCATTGTTACCATTGTTCCAGTGTGGATTCTCTCCAATCAGCCCACAACTACGGATGTAATATTTAAGCTAAGACCTTGTCAAAGCCGGCAAATGTGAAGATTTTTATCATACATTTTGAAAGTTCCATTATGTTCTGTTGATGTATCTTCCATGAAATGTTCCTCACCTTTTGGTACACTATAATACTATTAATTCACATGCACTGGTGATGTACTAGAACTCTGAATTACTTTGTTCTTTGTGTTATAACTACATGAGAACATGCATGAAAATTACAATTATTACTTTTCCCTAATAAACTTCACCTAACACTTTTCTAAAATCACTGTTCCCTTCTGTACAAGTGCTACCAATTTCACTACGATTCCAGTACCTCCCAATCTAGTATCAATGAAAATTGAGGCCTAACCTGTTATTATCAGGAAGAATTCCACTCCGTACATCTTTCAATTTTAATAATGAACTGCTGGTAGCTATTCGCCAAATACAGACGATTCTTTCAGACAGAGTAATCCCAGCTCACTCATAAGACAATGTCAAAAACTAAGATCATCATCTGCTTCTTCTCTGCTCATAAGGTCTGTTACCTTTTCTCATCAGAATCTGTGATTGCTTTGACATAATCTCTTCTTGATAAACATGTGTTTCATTTGCTTGTCTCCAAGCTATCTTCTGGGCACTTAAACACAGTCTGATTATTTGCCCAAGTATTTTTCTGTGAATTGTAGTTAAACTCACCTCATAATTTCTTGACTCCCTTTTTTTCCTTTTTCAGTACTTCATTTGTCCACTGCTAATATCTTTCTCTTCCTCCTTTACTCAAAAAAACCCCAAAAATGCACTCTGAAATACCATCTGCCAATGTTGCAGGTTATAGGGAAATTAAGCCCATAATGACCAATTAATTTGAAAAAAATCTAACGTGTTTCTATTTTTCAAACTCTTCTTTCCCAATTTCGTATAGACATTATATCTTTTTCTAAGTGGTATTAATTTCACTAGTCACTGATTGCCATTGATTCTATTGGTGGGTTGGTGGGGACCCACAGATGCAAGAAAGACATCCCTTTTTCAACACTGTCAGTTGACAATTTTTGTATTCCATTATTTTGCAAATCAACCCTTTCCTAAATTGTCTGCTCACCATGAATACAGTGAGTGAATGATTTTGTGTCACTTAGGTCTCTTGCTGGTTGCATGACATCCTTGAGCTAGTCCGTGATTTTCTTCACACTACACTTTTCCATCCTTCCTTCCACTAAAAAACCCAATTCTGATATTAATCTATCTTCTGGGATTTGACCTTTCCCACTATTGCCAGCATCCTTGTCTCCTTTGGTTTCCTCCCCAGTTCAAAATATTTCAGTCTCAGGGCCAAAAATGTTTGCTACGGTTTTACGAAAGAGTTCACTGAAATATTCTGATGAAAGTAAAACCACATGTCCTCTCCCTTGCATCTTTTCCTAAATGGTGGGATAGCTCCCAGTCTTCTTCCTTCCATCCTACCCTCACAGCAAAAATAAAGGCAGAGGCAGTATAAAATATTTTTTAAAAAATGTTTTTCAGGAAATGTTTTACCTTGATGTCAGAAGTGTCACGCTGACTGTTGCGCCACGCTCTTGAAATAGATGAAAAAGTCCTATCTGCATGATCAAACTTCCCACCTTGTAGATTCAGGAAAAGTGTTGTGAAGGGTTCCTAAACATATATAAAAAGATTAATTAAAAACAACAATGCATCTCTTCAGAAATTTCAAGGTGAAACAAGGATTTTATTATTCTTTTGGGGTCTGGTTGTGAACAATACTATTTTTCTGGCAGACACATGATTAGTATCAAAGGGTTAATTCTATTATTTAAGAATGAGAAATACAAACTGATGGTTTTTTGCTCAATAAATGTTTTTTAATCTTACTCCATGCATACATACTCAGGTAAAGAAAAGCAAATAAAACCAAAAGAAAATACTCAAAGGCTGAAGTAGAAACTACAGTCAGTTGTGACACAAATTGCTCTCAACAACATGAAAAAGCTCAGATGTCTTAGATATTTATTAAACTAGCATGTAACAAAAATAACATGTTTTACTTTGTTCAAGGTGATCTGTTAATCTAAAAGGTAGCATTCAATACTGAGAGCTTTAGGACTGCTCTTATAATTTATGATTTAGAAAAATGTTTAGAAGATTTAAAAGCCTCCTCTTAGTTAAAGAACACTTAAGCACATATTAGTGGATAATTGCTTGAAATTAGCTAGGCACTATAAATTACTTCAAGGATTTATGTATGCTTGTACATTCTAACAAGCTTTAATTAATGATGTGCTGCTAATGCTTTCCCAAAGAAATTACTTCCTAGGAGATAAATCGCCTTTCAATTTTATTGAAAAATGCATTGTTTAACCAATACATTATCAATATGTAGCAGCTCAAAGTTACTTCCATCCAAATTGTAGCAGATTTTAAAAAATTAATTATTTACACCACAGAACTTCACGATCATCAGAAACCAACTCAAATTCATTAGGAGGGGAAAATTAAATACATTAATTAAGAACCACAAATGCTTGGTATTTGGTCCAGCCAGAAAATATGCAAAGAAGGGAAGTTAACCATGTTTAAAGAAGTCTGGATGTACACTAAAAAGCAATTTTAAGGAGAAAAAGCTTTACTGATTTGAAAAGGCTGTCCCATAAAAATTAAAACTTTCTGCTTGAACTTTGGAGCACATTTGTCCTACGCTACTGATTGCAGTTACTAGAAAATTTCAGTACTCTCATATACCATTCCGTTTTACTTTAGATATTTTTTGCTTTCATTATCATTGAAAGGAAAAGCATTTTTAAAAGATATACTTACAATCCTTAACAACCACGTGAGTGCAAAACTTGCTGTTGAATAATGGGTGCCATAGTGAAATTTTGGGACCTGATCGTCTTCCCACGATTCGTATCTCTCGGCAAAGAACGCTGCTCTCTTTGGGTTCAAAGCTCCAATAGGCTGCAAGATTGGTAAAAATAAACTCAGTAAGCAAATAAAATTAATGTGACTATTATCACATCATACACCCCTTGCTCTTTTCGGCATGCACAGAGAAGACTGGGTGTGGTGCTTTGCAAAAGCAGATGTTGGTTCCTGTAAGCACCTGAGGAGATCAGTGTACGTGGAGCCACGATTCCATGCACACACATCCAGCTGGTTGGATAAATCTCCTCCGCATTAATACAGGTTCCATTTACTGACTGATTCAAGTCACTGACTCCATCCAATTCACAGTGGAATGTCTGGGACAAAGTGTTGTTTAACTTGGGTGCCTCTGGATATGTGTGCATGTCAGATACACTATTAAGCAAATAGTAAGTAACAGTGAGAAATACTTTTTTAGATATTTTTTGGAGAAAAAAGTAGTGATTGATTGGGTGGTAGAATATTAACAGTGGACTTGGAATTTTGATATTACTATTCTTGTTTCTATGCTTTCTATTTACCATCTCAAGACAAGTTTTAGTTAATTCATAGAATTTTAACATTTGAAATAGACAAATCAAAGACCAAAATTTCTATATAAAACATTGATATAAAAGAAACAACATACATATGACTAAAAATGTCTATCTCACTTTCACCAATGCTATTGTTCTTTGTTCAGTGCTTACCTAGAAGTAAGCACTGAATTCACCCAGGAATTTATTTAAAAGTAGGAAACATAATATTTTGCTATCTATAGCTGTGCATTTCCTCAGCAGACTTTTGTATAAATGATTTGAAAAAACGTAAGTATAGGTCACATAAATCACTGGGAAACCCAAAAGTGAATTTAGCAATTCCACACCTAAAATGCTCTAAAAGACCTAAAATATCTTTGGATATACATGCAAAATACATATGCAATACAGTTTTGTATACAGATTGTGCACACTGTTTGTATGTTATTAATGTAAACTATGTTCATTTGTACAGACAATGGGTGCATTCAAATATAAGCAAAGAATAAACATGAAACAATACTTCCTTCTTTCTCATCTTCAAGAATAAATATACTTAAGAATACACTACAAGGTGAGAAAAACTAAAAGTCCTTGAACAAAAGTATCATTAACATAGGCTTTAATTCAAGCAGAGTTCAAGTGAAAAACTATGTCTGCTATTGAGATTATGATTATTCAAATGACTGCTTCTTTGCAGCTCATGTGAAATTCGGCATACAAGCTTCAAAGTATTTTCTCTTCTTGTACAGATCACATTTTTGAACGACCTAAAATCTAATCTTACATTTTTTACTTAGAGCAGCTTTCACATTGCAGTAGGATAAAGAAAAACATCTTAGGTTAATTACTATTTTTGCAGTTCACTAATTTGAAATATAACCCTTTAAAAGAAGTTGTTCCTGTATAAAAGGATTTTTATCTGATTTAGCAAATTTATTCCAGGGAAGTATGAAACTGACTCCAAGAAGTCTTTGTTACAAGAACCATTTTGGAATCTCCATCTGTACTGATTTTCCCTAAAGGCTCAGATATGCTTGAGGGAGAAAAAGAAGAAAGAAGGTCATTGGTAGACAAATTATATAAATTAAAAGTAGGAACAGTGTTGTGTTGTATGGTTCTGTAACATTTTATGTATTCTCTTTATCTGTCTCTATTATTACTTTCCAAATGAGTATAGCCCAAATCAATAGTTATAGAATTACATTCCTTGAATATAAAGCTAAACCAAATTAGAATTGATTTCATTCTCTTTTCAAAAAAAATTTAAAAAAAAGGTATCATGCAGAGATCTGTATAGCCAGAATACACAGTATTGATTTTAGCTGTTATTGTTACAGTTGGTTTCTGAAGCCTGCAACAGGACAACTATCAAGACACGTCACATTTATTTGCAAGCAAATAAAAAAAAGTCCCCAAATGAAAAAAGCTTAGGGGAAAAAAAAAAAAAAAGAACAGTGGAGCTGTGCACTGACAATGATACACTATCAGCTTACTCAGAGAAGTTACAGTGGGAATACACACATTGAATTATACATTACACGAATGCACTGATTTATTGTGGTAATAACATCCACCTCATTAAAAGATTCTGCTTTGCTGCAGTTGGAGGGCTACATATTGTTTACTGCTATAAATTAATGGCACTGCACAGAAGACTGTAGAGCCCTTCTAACAATAGATCTGTAATGACAGTGCTGTATATCACAGCTTCCCCAGCAGCTTCATAATAAAATGGAGACAATGTATTGGGCTAATACATTCTACCAGGCAGGCCCATATTTTTCTGACAACTGCTTCTAAGGATGAGGTGATTCTCCTGTGTTACACTGCACTGGGCACAGTTAACCACAGAATAAAGAAAGAAAAAAAAAAAGAAAAGAAATTAATTGAAATTTCTCAGTTATTTCATATCGCAAAATTAACAGGGAATCATGATTACATACTGTATTCCCTCTCCTGTGGGTAAATGTCAAGGGAAAAGGAAGAACTGTAAACTAAGCTGTGCTAGATGTAGCTGTGAGACCACAAATTTATACTGCTCAACAAGGTTTCCCTATAGCTATGGACCTCTAAGGAAGAATGAGCTGAAAAGCTTTCATATCCTGAAATTCCAGAACATATTTTATTTGCAGCACCTCTTTTCCCAGAGGAAAACTGGATATTAGTTCACCAGTAAAAAAATGTTTACTTAGAATGGAGAGGGAAAAATGAAAAGTAGAGAGAAAAAAAATCCAATGAGCAAAAACAATGGATGAGATTACAGGAGTAAAAATGGACAAAGAAATCAATTATGGCTGCTAAGTTTTCAAACCATATTGAAAAATGAATTATGTGTATGGTTTTCTGTGTTCATTCAAAAAGAGGATCCAAACCTGGGCAAGAATTAGGGTAAGGTAGTTTCTGTTTCCACTTTTCCCAAGGCATGATCACCTGTTTTTTTGCCCAAAGTGGTTGATGTAACAACATGTGCTACAATTATGAAAGATACAAGCCATTCTTAAAAAACAAAACAACTTATTTGATAATATTTTTTCAAGTACTCTCAAATACAAGAATACCTCAAAATAGATAACTTCAGATTTTTACCAAGAACTGAATATAGTAAATCTCAGTCTTTGGACCAAGCTTGTTTGCTTTCTTTGAAACATAACAAAGAAAAATGGTTTACTGAAAAATAACTGAGAAAACACACTGACTCTTATCATCTACTGCTGTCAAATATGTCCAGACACTATGGTATACAGTTTTATTTGTTAGTTCTTACTCTCACTCTGTGCCAGACATTGGAACACTAACCCATCTTGCTTCTGCTCCCAGAAGAGGCCCTGTTGCATCCAACAGAAGAAAGCAGAATGTTCACTGCTCCTCTACAGAGGGCAGAATCTCTCCTGGACTCTGCCACTCATGTTCAAGAATATATGTATTTTGGAAAATTGCTAATGATCTTAAATAAACAGATTAAAGTGTTATAAATAAAGAATGACAATATGATTATTGATAGTTGTACATTTAAGAAGAAAAGAGGTGCTTTTTATTCCTATCTAATGTGCTTTGGTATTTTAAATAGAGTTGCTCTAAGTATTTCACAACTTCACTATGAAAAAAAGGAAAGAAATGGTGAAAAAAAAAAAAAAAAAGAAGACAAAAAAGAAAAAGTGCTTTTCCTTGTGATTACTTACACTGTTTTCTTATCCACATACAACCAGGTGCTAGTATTCCTGTGAATACTATTGTCTGTATTATTGAATCATGTTTGAATCAGCCTTGCCAAGTATGATGCTTGTTTCCCATATATCTTATTTTCAAGATGACTATCTGGTTTTCATTACTGATATTTTTCATATTAGGCCTAAAGGACCACAGGGACCCCTAGGTCATCTCATCTAGCCTTGAGCTTGTATGACAAGAGGTTAAATGCCTTTGCATCACATGATTTTGAGACCAACTATTTAAACTTGATTACAGCACAAGCTGTATTTGGCCAACCTGCTTCCCAGAAAGGCATCTGACTCCTGAATACGTGGACAATCTGCTACTTTTGTTGGAAGCTTTTTCTTCTGATAATTCTTACCCTCATTCCAAAAAATACATATATTTCAGTTTGGGTATGAACTTACTTGTGTGCCATAAAAGAGATTTTACTAAGCTCTTCTCTGACATATCACAGTCTCTACTTACCCAGTATATTCTGAATATAAAGATACTTACAGACTATAATTAGACTTTTTAATAAAGAAGAAACTGAGCTGGGCATTTCTTCCACCCTTAAGATTTCTCTGCAGCTTGCCCACTTATCAATGTACTCTAACATTCAGGTAACTGAAATGTGTTCAGTGTTTCAGAGTCAGTTTTCTCACCTCCATAAACATGCCAAGTGCTGGAAACTGCTGCACTCAAGCCCTGTTTAGTTACTTTATGTATCACCAACACATAATTAAGCCCCTGAACTAGCCAATACTTGTATTATTGTCAGTAGGACATCCTGATCACTGAGTAAAACTTCTTTTTCCCAAAGAGAGATACAAAGACAAGATACAAGCAAGGGTTTAACTAAATCCAAACTTTATTCACTTAAGTCAATTGAGAAATATCTGGGAATAAACTCATATAGTCTAGATCATTACTCTCTCATCTGTCATTCTGGGGTTTGAGAACAGCCAAAAAATGCTGTTCTCCCTTCTCAGCCTATTCTCCCTCACTACTAGGCCTCACCATTCTTCCTCTCAAACAACTGGCTATGGTTTCTTAAAAATTATGTCCATCTTCTTTAGAGGGCATCTTAGCTTTAATGCGTATCAAATTCATTAAAGAACCATATCCCAAAGAAAACAACAAACACAATTATCTGCTAACTGTCTGAACTGCCCTCATTGATCACCCAAAGTGTCCTTGAGCTGTAAGATTTAAAAATGGAAACAGTTTATCAAGGAGAAAAACAGTCCTTACCAATTTGTTCACAAAAAAACCCACTGGTTTCACAGCAGATGCCCCCTAAAACCTATATCAAAGGCTAGGCTAGGAGGAGGAATTATGAATTTGGACAAATCAAAATTTATCTGAAGCCAAAGGGCCAGAACTTGAAAGAATCTTTTTATTCTTCCCCAGTAAGCATTACAGTGATACACAGTAATTCTGAACTAATATGCCATTTTTTATTGTTAATTGTAAATCATATTTTAGTCACTTAAGAACACTAGCAGCTACTTGAATTTCATGTGCTTTCTTAGTGAAATAAGAAATTCCATAGTTGGACACTTTTTGTATACACAATGTTGAAATTTCAATAACTATGAATATTAGCGAGTGTATACCAATTTTGATATAAACACATCATCACATTCTGCTTTAAAAACTTTTAAACACTCCAATTTCTATTCTCATGAAACTGAGAATTCAATAAAGAGCTGGAGCATAAGCAGAAAATGGTCGTGCATGCAAATTAAAACTATTTGTACATATGGTTTAAATTTCAGATGTTTTTAAGAGCACGCATATTCCTTTGAGACAGCAGGAACAGTCAGGAAAAACTGATCTAAAGATGGTCTAATAACTAGAATGTCTGAACATGTCAATATAAATAATACTTAATGGTGCAAAAGACAGAAGATTTCCAAGGTTCACAGTTAAAAAATACGGGTCATAAGCTAATGTTAAGCATAAAAATGAAAAAGAAAAAAACCCTATTATGCAATATTAGGGATGTTTTAGCACTATGTCAGTGACAGGATATGCCTCAGGTCACCTAAAATCTTGGAGGAATTTGAATTTAAAAGAAGAATCTCCATGCCTTCGTATTACCAACAATTGTATCAAATGCTATTACAACCACCTGTAGCAGATTGCAAAACAATGCACTGCTGAACTGCAAACTAATTAGGCACACAATTATGAAGCACAGTAAGGTTTAATAAATTGTTCAGCACAACTGAATGTGTCACAGACTGTGCACCTGAGGTATTACACCCTAATACTGCTGGGAAGCCAAACTGAAGGCAGTTGTTACATGTACATTTCCAAGAGGTCAGGGAGAAAGGAAGCTGCATGTCCATGGGAATCATGAGGGAAATCCAGCTGCTTGCAGGCAGTAAGGAAGGTATGGCCTTACCTAGGAAATAACCCTGCCAGCCAAAAGCAAGTATTTGCATGTACTATCCATGACTTAACCTGTCAAGTGAAAGAAAAGCCTGCACCATTATTCACTTGCTTAAAAAACAAACAAACAAACAAAAAAATCCTTTTATAGATTTTGAGAAACAGAATTAGGTGAGAAGTCACAAGCACTTGAGTCATAGCAGGAGATGAAAATATTCTCTGCCTGCCTTCCTTACACAGATCATGTTCCTCTGCCAACACATCATACAAGCCACTGAAAACAGCAGCCATTGTACCTAACACCAGATCCACATAAGACAATCAGAACTAAAACCATAATCTTTTTTGTTTGTACTAGGAGCACAGAACCTCAAGCCAAAAGCTGATACAAACTCGCATTTTTTGCAGATTTCTGTCAGGACATACAAAATATATATTATTCTGTATCATATGTAAGCATCAAGCCCAAGGAAAGGAGCAGCAGAAGGCTAGAAAGGGGTACTTGGGAATGTATAAGGAGTTTTTTTATTGTAATCTGTACTCTTTCATAAAACTATTCCAATCAGATTATATCAATCCTGAATATGAATAGTCAGCTAAGAGCCCATCAATGTATCTTGTTTCACACATGCATTGCTTCGCTCCTATGTGAATTCATCCATCATCTCATTCCCTGTTTCATAAGGTCTCTTGATTAGTCAGCCATCACCTTCAATACCATCAACAGATGAGCATTGCCAGAAAGTTTTATCAGCTCCCTTTTCATGCTCTTTTTCAGATTAGCATCTATGCTGAACAGTATAAAGTACCAAACAGGCTTTTGGAATGTGAGTGACCACCCCACTTAGGAAACTTAACCTTGTGTTTCTGATTCTGAGGCAGCTTCAAGTGACTGGTTGGATATGATAAGTAAATTATTTTAATTAATCTTAAACTATTCACCTCAAGCTTTTAGGATCTTAGGATCTTTTCTCAGTAACCTTTTTTTATTGATTTCCCTCATTCAATCTACATTTTTATCTGTTGATGTTTGAGTTTTAGAAAGATCAGCTGATGTGTGCATCAAAGTAAGTTCACAGCCTGAGAACTACCTTAAATTCCTCCTTAAACAAAGATTATCATTATTTTACCATGATCTCATTTTTTACCACTATTTTTAAACCTGGATTGCTGTTTGACCCCAAAAGGCCTCCTGCTTCTACGAGTTTGACTGACTCAGTTTTAGACAGCCCCAGTTAGGTGACATAAATTCCATGTTCATTTCCCATATGAGCTCAATTTTCAACTTAGCCACCATCGTGCTTGTTCAAAAATCTGAGTTGCACAAATGTGTGCTGTAGCAATCCATAATCTGCTGAGTTCAAGCGTATGAATATAAAAAGGAAGAGAGACCATATCAAGAGAATAACATTCACTTTGCATTAGGAAGACAGAAAACACACATTTAGAATGTCTATGGCCCAAGACATGTGTGTGAAATTACTTTATTTTGATTTCTAGTAGATTTTATGACCAGGCATGTGCCCCATGGTTTCTTGTGAACATTTAAAGGGTCCTGAACCTCCCCCAGTTCATTTCCAATTAGAAGATGACATATGTTCAGGGCACATAAAACTGAAACAAGAGCAAGATGGACAATAACAGCAGATACAAACTTAAAATATCATTTTGAACATCCATGGTTCATTTTGAGCTACAGTTTTTCATACCTTTGAGAATTTCTACGTTCCAAACAATACTCCTCCCTGAGGCAAAGCAAGATTAAGATTATTAGGTTTATTACCAAGATGATTTTTTTTGATCCTGCAAACTTGGCTTTTGCCCTAATACCTAAATAAATTAAAAAAAAAAAAAAAAATTAAAAGTTTGCTTGAAGATAGCTAAGTGATCCTAAAAACTGATATATGCATCTGAAGTACAAATAGTATGCTTCTTGTAACTTCAGAAAATAAGCGTCTGGTGGGAAGAGAAGAGAACATTGAAGAGAAAGTAAGAATGGCAACGAGATGCATTCTATCATCCACTTGAAATGTTCTTTAGAGGAGGTGGTATGACACAGAAAATAACCAAGTAGAGACAAGAGAAAAGCCCAAAGGGGATGCTATAAAAGGATGGTTATGACACCATCATGGAGCAACATAAATTACCAGATCATTTTTTTTTTAAATTCTATCTACACTAAGAGTAGGATTTCAGAAAGTAGGTTTTGATAAATCATCTCAGAGATACATTTGGGTCAAGTTCCAGCCTCAGCAGGTCTCCATAGGAGTTGTGGAGAAACAAACCATTATGGAAATCATATGTTTGTTAGAAAACACATGGAAATCACATGTTTATTACAAAAAAGGTCCTAAGATAGATGCTGCACGAAGCTCAAATCAACACACTAACACAAAAATCTCCCTCCTTAAAGCAAAACAAGAAATGGACACTAAAATCCAAACAGTTGAGTGTCTCTAAGGACCATGTCTAAGTCGGCCTTAACAATCCAATGGCTACTTAACTTAAACAAATCGGTCTTCCCCGTAGCTGTGTCCCTGCTTTTCCCCCCCCGAAAGAATCTCGTGGTGTCCCTGTCCGTGGTGCTGAACGCCAGAAGCCGAGGCTGGCGGGGACGAGACTCGCTCTGGGAGGGTCCCTGACCGTGGTGCTGCAGACACGGGCTGGGGACAGAGGGACAGAGGGACACGGGACAGAGTGGCAGAGGGCGGTGACACATCAGCCACAGACACATGGGGCCCTGTGCAGCTTTGTCTCCCAGTTTTGGCAAATGTGCTTCCGGAAATGATACAACACATCGGCTCAGCTGTCAGAAGGGATAATCGACCCATTTTATTACTCATCCATGGCGGCATCTGTCTGAGTGTCACTGGCATTCCAGAGTCTCACAAAATCACTTTTCCCCATTTAGAAATGGGAAAAAAATGATGTTATTAAGTCAAAACTTTCATGGGAATATAACAGACTACTCAACACTTTCGTTTGTACTGTTTCTAATTACAAAACAGATTATCCAATCTAAAGAAAGCCCATAATAGTCCTAAAGTTCTAGCACTGTCACGGGATGTGAACAAGGGCACTTAATAATCTTGTACAGCTTCCTTCAAAGAGGGTCTCTACAATCCTCTTCCCACCACCCGTTTTTCAGTTCTCTGTGTGTTCAAAGAAACCAGATCAGGAAAAGAGGCTCTTTGCTCTCCCTGGTAGATTTTGCTCTTTTATGGTTTCCTAAATGGAACCAAGACAAGAAAGGTTCTGCTCAGAGTACTTCCTGTTTGTATGCTTCCCTTCTCCTGAAAGTTTCTCCCAATGTGGTTACGTCAAATGTTTAGGTCTGTCAACCTACATTTTAGAGAAGATGGAGTGCTCCTCTCCTCCAAGAAGCAACTTGTGTTCCACCAAAAAAAACCCATGAAAACTTGTTACCTGAAAATGGATAGGATCTGATAAATATACTTTATCCTAAAAATAAGAAAATCCGTAACGGACGATAATATAAAATGAATAATGAAAAATGTCTCCTTTTCAGGTATCACTGATATCCCAGGTATCATTCAGGCTGGCATTAACACCTCTAACACTGTTTCTTGAGATACCCAAAATTCTAGAAAATTTAATAGACCTTCTCATAAGTACCACAGATTCTGATACAAAGTCTGAAATATTTTACTTCCTGTTTTAAGCAGGGATTCACGTGAAGCACCCTGAAAGGAAGAATATTTGCACCTTCCTTCTGAGGTTTTCCTGTCTGACTTTGGAATACTGTTAAACTAAAGTATCCTTTTATCTTTAAAAAGAGTATCTTTATCTTCTATCTTTTGTCACAGATACAGATGGCAGATTTCCTACCTTAAATACCAGTGACTAGGCAGCCAGGAGAGGTGCTGAGCCCAGCAGTGCCAAGCTTCAAAAGTGTTACTGCCTAAATTCCAGATGTGGTTGCCTATCAAAAGAAGTCACTGCCATCACACCCACTGTTGTTATTTCTCACACTGTTCCTCTCAACCTCCTTTAATGTCCAATTTTTGAACACACTTTATGTTTAGAAGGACACTGAGTCCGGTTGAGCTTATCAGTTTGAACTGCACTCACTTTGTGTCAGAGCATGAGCTGAATAAAATGTAATTTACATTTCCTACATGAAAGCACTTGATTCATAGAATATCTGTACAGGTTTTAATGTCTCCCTAGACAAAAAGATTTATTTTAAAAATTTACAAAACTCTAATAGGTTCACATCAAACCATGTTTTAGTTTCTATCTCTTTGCCAAGAGGTAAATAACTAAGAAAATTTCATGCCCATCCCAATCTGCTTCCACACAAGGGAAAATATGAAGCACAAGTTTTATATGCAGTGAATTTGTGCTTCTGAAATGGGCACCCTGCAACAGAATTTAGGCTGGCATGCTGAAGAACACCCAACAGCAAAGCTGACATCAGAACAACAAAACTACTCTAATTTTTCATAGTAAAAAAATCTATTACTTCTCTTCTGTCAAAGTGTATTTTATATTAGTGGCTCCCACATACCAATTAAACACCTCACTTCACCAAAGGTGAGAGTTATTTGTTGCTTTTGTACACTTGACTGGAAAAGAAGTCATTACGTATATAGCAGCCCCTATAAAATTTATGATGATTTAGCAAATATTGCATGGAATAGATAAAAATATGAATAAAAATATTATTATGTACACATGTAGCTATAGTGCAGAGAAAAGAAGATTTAGGAGTAGCATAAATTTCTTCTTCCAGTAGTGTCAGTTTATGATTTTACAGAAATGTTGTGCTTTATGAAAGGAAAATTATCAACAGCTCCTCGCATACAGCAAGATCTTGTAACAAACTTTTGAGAGTATAAAATCATGCTTCCATATCTCAGTATTTGCCATGTATTTTTACTTCTATTTTCTTTCCTTATCCAAGTTCAGAAAAAAATGCAATTTATTGCTTCCACTGAATAAGGAGAAGGAAAAGAATGTGCTTATGAATAACATAAGTAATGCAGAAAAAGCCACACGTTCTGGTGGGAAACTGTGCCTGTTGTATAAATAAAATATATACAGCTATAAATGTAATATGTAATACTCATTCCAAACCACAGTCACCTCTTAAGGAATAAACACTTGAGTCAAAGCAGGGTAACAGACTGGCAGTGGACTCCTGGCATTTGTCAGGAGCGTTCGTCAGGCTGACAGCAATGTTAACCACAATCCATTTCAGTTGCTTTGGTTTATCATTGTGTGACTGATGTTCAAAACAGTGCTGTAAGAAGCTGCTTAAATAAAGTGTTGGTTTAACCTACACTCTGCAGTTCTTTAAATCTGTACTAACTGTGGACTCCTAGCTGACACATTAAAAAAACTGTTACTTAGACTTGACACTTAACTTGCAATTTCTAACTAATTTTTTAAAAGTAAATTCTTCATTGTCTTAGGCACCAAAAAAAAGTTAAAATATTGACCTGATTTCCTTTCTGCCAGAACAAAATTAAAGTTTTCCTTTTCTTTACACAGTGGGAAAACAATTGTGACGCATTTCTGGGCATGCATAAGGAAAGGAAATAAATGACTGTTAAAACCACATAGACATTGAAGTGAAATATCTTTAAATATTTTATAAACCTTTAGCAGTGCAAAAGCATAGGCATGTTACAATATATAATTAGCATGTACTTGGAAGCATTACGCCCAAGATAACAGTGCTACAATGAAAATATCACAATATACATGACATCCACTAATTTTCACAGTAGAATATTAGCAAGCTCTTCCAGATACTTGCCACAAATTCATCATCTGACACAAAGTTTAACATATACACTACATGGAGTCAATACTGCTAGAAATGCCAAAACAGTACCCAAAACCTGAACTGCTGCATTTGATACAGGTATGGCATGAAGACTCTCACTGTATATATATATACATATATATATATATATATGCAATAATTATTTGCTGTTTAAAGTTCCCAGTTTTCCAGCAAATGCTTGAGGAGGTTGAATACAGATAGAGATGCAACTGATGTAATGTCCTCCTTCAGCACCAGCAATGGAAAATTCCCTCAGAACTGAGAGTACACTTCAGTAATCCTCCTGAAAGACTACTTTCATGAACAGAGAAATCCATATAACCAGTCCATGTTAATAAAAAAACCTCATAGAAATAGAGCAGGTTTGCTATCCAATCTCTCAAATGCAGGTAAGTGCAGTACCTAACATAAAATGAGGAAAAATTGCTCTGTTTCAGGGAGGAAGAAAGACCAGGACTACAGTGCTAACTGAATAGACTCTTTACAAATGAAAACACAGTTAAAAGGAGACCCCTCAGAAGTACAGCACCTGGTTAATCCTTTTCCTCATCTTCAGTTACTTCAGCAATGACATGACATATGCAGAAGTGTCATTTAACAAAAGTTAATGGAAAATGAGGTTGTAAAAATCATGTAATGACCAAGGAATTTATTAATGATTAGTATATTTAATTTACATATTACATATCATACTACACAGAACTGATGTTATTTGCAAGTTTCCAATGTTAATTTAAGTGTAATTCACAAGAGTTCTCTAGGTTGGTGATAGATATTTTTAGCTGTAAAATACCTTCACATACCTTCTGGCCTGAGGATTATTAAAAAGCATTTCTTAGATTCCACGGGAAAAAATTATTTTAAAATAAATAAATTTTTAGCTTTTAAAGACTTGTTGAAATATAAAATATGTGCAGATTTACCCGTGAATATGGATCTGTGTCAGCCAGGCATTCTAAAAAACCTTAGAGTTACTGACTTATTCTAATTAAGTAACACTATTAGGAAAAAGTTACAAAAGTACCTCAGAATCTCTGCTTTGGACTTAAAACCATTATTCCTTTATGTACATATACACATACAAAAGGTATGGTATAGTCTTCAAATATATATACACATTCAAATATATATATATATATATACACGTGTGTGTGTATATATATAT
>WEKY01005409.1:19320-41465 GCA_013390045.1 Picathartes gymnocephalus
ATATACACACATATATATATATATATATATACACGTGTGTGTGTATATATATATATATATATATATATATATATATATATATTTGCTGCCTATACAGTACCTTTTTTAAGCTCAAAATACTAAATCAGTAATAAAACAATTTGCTGGAGATTTTCACAGACTGAAAGCAAAAACTTTTAAAGCTGCCATACTTCCATGGGGGTTTTTTTATGAGTAAATTACCAATTTATATGAGACTTAAAAAAAAAAAGCTGTAATTAAAATACTTACCTTACCTTTTCTACTAATTAGCTGTATAGCTCCACATGCCAATCATTTCCCATAAAAGCTACCTTTTAGAAAAAGATCCTGCTTGCTGATCAGTGCACCCAATCTTTGTAGAGAAAATGAGAGATGCTTCTACTTCGTAAAATGAAATAGTCCTTTCTGGGAAAGCATTGCAAGAGAATAATCACATTCTATAAACAGGCAGTATATCGAATCTGCAGATGGTAGAGGGACTGTTGAAAAAACCCACAAGGCTACTCTGACAGAAAGGAATTGTTTGGAAAAGTTGTTCAAACCTGCCAATGTCTGTCTGACAAAGGACAGTTGCATTACTCCAGCATACCTGAAGGGGTACACAGAGGAAGTGATGAAATAAAGTTTCTACTCATTGGAATATGGGCAGTGATTTAAGAGTACCTAAAGTATAATGGTATCACAGGGTTTGCTACTAAAAAAAGCACACTTCTCATCAGAAAAAAAACAAACAGAAAAAGGCTAATTTTTAATCTTTAACAGCCTCAGCATTTCTAACGTCATTAAAATTTGAAATGAAATATTATGTCTATGTTCCAACTAGGAGCACCTTCCAATAACAGTGATTAAGTTGATACAATCAGAAGCAATAAGAATACATTAATAATTCATTTTTACACAATCTGATCCCTATTATCAGTACACACATGTAGAAATGAAACACTGTCAAGGGCCATGCCTTTAACATTAATGTATTAAACAGAGTAGAAAATGTTTACAAGACTGCAAACTACTACGATAAAAATGTAAAGGCATATTTGATGACAAATACCTTTGACAAATCCCTGAAGTTGCTAGGAAGTGTAAGGTCCAACTCCTCTGACTCATAGTTGGTGATAACCCAAGGGAAGACAGGGTACTGATTTAAATCATTGTAAGTTCGACCTGACAAACAACAAAAGATCCCCCACTGTGAATAGTGACATTTAACTAAAATACCAATCTCTAAAGATACAACAATATAACTTTATGAGCTGTTTGAAAGAACTGCAGTTTATTTGAGATCTGTTATCATCTCAATATTCTACTATGCTTTATTGAAAGGATAATGGAAAACTTGACATTTTGCTAGTATTTAATCCACAACATTTCAGCCCGTTTCACTTTAATTGCAAACTCTTTTGCATACAGTAAGACTGACAGCTAAATTCACTCATTTCCTATGTGTTTCTCCTTTCCTCATTTATGTCATCTTGCCTTCCATTTCCTTAAGCTGTAACACTTCAAAAAATGAAGGGTCAATGACTTTTGTTGATACTAAAAAATTAAAGCATTCTTTTTACACAGTGTAGTAAATACAATACGTGAAAGAAGAATGAAACAGCTCAGGAATTTAGACTGAAGAATTTTTCAATTAATAACTGCTTCATCTAGAGAATTCACTTTGAGGGGTATTCATCCTTGCTCATTGTACATCTATGGATATGCCAACATCTTCCAGGACAAAAAATTTGGTCTGGATACAGGTTTATGTGTACACCTTCATGCATCTAAGATGAAAACAATATACTTCGTCCAGTGAAAACAAAACATTCAATTAGAATAAACATATAGCATACACACACACACATCCCAAAGCCTGGTTTCTAACTTTAAAATGCATAGTTTCTAGATGGATCCTGTCCCTTTTTATTATAATGTTGCAGAGACTCATTCATTTATACCATCTTCAATCAGCATGTTCTTGAGATTTTGTTCAGTCTGGTCTTAGAAGTCTCCAAGGAGAGGTTTTAATCTCTTCGCCAGGAATATTATTTTACAATCCAATCTGTAAGGTTGTCAGAAAACATTTTCTAAACCTCCACCAAAGTTTTTTTTCTTCCAGTTTTCTCGCACCACTCAGTATTTTTCCAACCTTTGCAGAATTTTTAAATGGTAGAGTCACAGTTTTACCCTAATCGCTTGGCTGTATGGCACTTTATTCCTTATTGAGGATTAAGGCTACTTACATGACACTGGGATAACAATCTATCTTTTAACTCCCTATCATGGGCAACTCAACTTCCCCTCCTTCCATAGCATTATCTTTTTTCTTCTTTTAACCTCAAACACCAAGCAGATAAGAATTCAATTTATTATTTCAATAATATATTAAAGCTGAGAAGGGTCATTTATTAGAACCACAGAAAAGAGTGTCATGATGTGCCTCATTCAGCATGAGCAGTAATGAGGCAAGCAGATCGACCCCTACTTCTAAAAATCTGCCAGCATCCTGGCACCTCTGACTTGATGACTGATTACAGAAACCACCAAAACTGACCATTTGTATAAAATGCAATTAGTGCAAGCACAGGCATTTGTTGTATCAATCGTGTTAGCAAGAGCCAAGCCTGAAAGGGAATTAACAGACCTTTCACCACTGTCAATAACACAGAAAAGAGCTGAAAATTGAGAAATTTTCTAAGTTGCTCAGAGGACAGAATAAGTTGGGAAATAAAAGGGATGTCATGAAACCCAACAATCAGCCTCCATTTAGTAAACTGAAGCCCAGCTGGTTAAAAGCTGATGGGGTAAGATGGGTTAAACGAAACAGAGGTTAGAATTTACAGAATGAGTGGTTAGGACAAAAATAAATGGATACAAATTAGGGATGGGTTTGGATTAATGGTGTCCTAGAACAGCAGCATTGGCAATCCAGGCACTGCACCCTTTTTTGAGACCAGCCATGCATCCTGGGACAGTAGCATTTATTGGTTCCAGGAATATCCTGCTCCCTAGCTGAGATTTCACAGCCCTACAGAGAACTTGTTGCATCTATGATATTTAGGGAGGATAGTACTTAGGAAAATTAAAACTTAAAATACCAAATATAACGAAGTTCCTATTTCTGAGGCTTTCCTAAACAGTAGACAGTCTACATAGTTCCTGTCCCCCCACAACAGTCATGATACTCTGATTTTAAGTGCAGCTCAGTACAGCATTATGAATACCTCTCTAGTCTTACATAAATATAAATATAATTACAAATAAAGTCAATTTAGGAGGATTTTTGTGAAGTTCCTCAGGAGAAAGCCGTACATAGAAAAAAGTACTCACTAAAAGAGCAAAACCCAGTTGTGCCACATGGCTGCTGAGACTGTGCCATGATTTACTCCCTTTCTGTGTAATTACAGTAATTTGGATGTATAGTAATTAGCAATACCTGCTATAGTGTTTAGAAACATCAAGTATTCAAAGTTGGAAATCTCTCGGTGTTGCCATCGCTGGGTCATATTGGAAGCTTTGAAGATCTGTCGTGGACTAGCCAAAGAAATGCGTCTGAAAACAAACAAAATTGGGAAAAAATAATGAGAAAATCTGGTGGGTCTTCCTTTTTTACATATCTGATTTTTACTGGCAGAACTACATATTCTTTCTACCAGGTCTATGCTAGATTTCTCTGGAGATCAAGCTGCCACTTAGATACTTGAAGTTCATTTTTAAAGTTTTATAATCCAATAAGAATAAAAAGAATTAAAGCATTTGACAGCTGGATATGTCAAGATTTGAAAAATTTCCAACAGAAACCTTTACAGCTGTGCAAATTCAGCTCCTCCATGACGGCTTGATGTATTACAGAAATTTGTTACTGGAGATTTAGAGAGATGGAATATCATTAAATAAGAAAATTACAATACTTTTAGAATTTCACGTAAGAATAAAGTCATCTTTTAGGAGAGGTTTTTTAAATCCCTCAAGAACAAAGGAAAACAATGATAAGATGACAGAATTTCATTATGAAGTCCGTACTCCTGAGATTTAAATTCTGGGCAGTGTTGGGGAGTTAGTCATAAATAACTCAAACTTTTAGAATTTGATGCCAGATTTCCTAATGTTTGTGAAAGACGACTGTAGAGTCATTCCTTGGAGTGATAAATCAAATAGAGAAGAGTTTATCATAAAATTCCCAAGACTGTTTTGTTCATAACAACAACATCTGTAAATACCAAACACACATCACTTTGGGAGTAAAAAAAATATATATATGTAGTTTTAGTTAAAAAATCTTTATAGGTATTGGTAAACAATTCAAGGAAACTGTAACTGATTTTTTTTTTAATAACCTCCATTACGTTGCAAACAAATTGATCAGTACAAATGGATACGAAATTTTGAGCCAATGTGTCTTCTATGTACACTTAAAATTTTTCACACATAATTTGTTTCAGTAAATAGAAATCCTAATGTTCTTACAGAGAGGCTATAAATGCAATCCCAGACATTTTTTTTTTTCTGGACTCCATAAAAAAACTACAAAACACAACAGAAAACGTCTCAAACTATTTCAATCCCATTTCTATGTACAGAAATCTATTAAAAAAAAAAAAAAAATTAAAGTAACAACAATCAGGACACTCCTTAAGGGTTTCCTGCTGTATGTTCTGTAAACCAGGTGGAAAGCTTCAAACCATGAGGGCTGGTTTCATGAAAAAGAACTCTTGGAACTAACAGATAAAATTAGATTGAAAAATACCTGGTCTGGGGTAATCCAAAGATGGTACCAATACCAACCCGAGGTAGACAGTTAACCACTTTCTTTACTGTTGCCTGGTCAGGGAAGTTGAACATGACACCCACTGTGAATACAAGAGTTGAAATACAGCATGATTTTACACATTTTAGTCTTTCTCAACCAACACAATGCAACCCTAAGCTCAGATGTTCAACAGATTACACAAGTTTTCTTCAGGTTGCTGTAGATATATATTTTTTTAATTTCCAGAACTCCTTTTATATATCACTAATAGGAATTTCAACAGAAGCTGTCACTCTTACAAATCTTACAAGGTCTACAATTCTTTTCCTTTATGAATGGAAATTAAACTTACATGCACAGGTTGACTCTCTAGAAATAATTTTAAAAATGTAGGTATTAACTGGATCACACATTTACTAATTTACTTTCTAGATATTTTCTAGACATAGTCTTCAAAATATTAGTCTTCATGTTTTCCCTGAAACGTGGATGACACTTATGAAAGAGCAACTTAAAAATCTAAATAACAATCTAATTATGGTATCACCAGTGTACATGGATAACTTCAGAGAGCACAACAAATGTTTATGCACATGATTAGTACTCTGTTGGACAATATCATTACCAAAACAATGTTCTACATTTTAAATAAAGCATGAAGGCATAGCAGTCACTGGTCTAACCCAGTAGTGATACTCTTTCATTCTGTTGTTCTGAACAACTATCAGCCCCTCATGGGGACACAAAAAATCCTTCATGCATAACAGATCAGAGGTAGGACTGTCTTGAGCATGAGCACTCAGAAAATGCCAAATAAACACATGGATATAGATGAAAGTCAGGCATTGATAATGCAGAGTTTTCATGTTTGATCATAATTTATCATTGAAAAAAAAAATTGAAAGGAGAAACCAAACTCCAAAAATACACTGACTTAAATAATGAGACACTTAATCCAAGCCCTTCTTCTGCCTACGCAAATCCATGCCTAAACGTCCAAAGAGACTGCACGTGTCCCCACACTTGCCATTTCTTTAAGCTCACTGTACCTCTATTTGCCATGAATATCTCCAGTGCTGTATTTTGCAAGAGGTAACGTCGGGAAAAGATAGCTCGAATCTCTGAGAAGAGCCATTTTCCATGGAGTCCCTCTGTATATGCCAGAATCTAGGAGAAACAGACAGAGAGGATGTTTTAAATATGTTGGCTGGACAGGTAATACCTTGCAAAAGAGAAACTCTTTGACCCACAAACATGGATTCTACCAACTACATGCAAAACCTGCAGTAAAATTAAAATACACTCACACTTCAAATCTTGCTATGAATCTCTAATGCATTTTTTGGACTCCTGAATTCAACTACTCATGTCAAATATTGTAAAAATTGGCTTGCGTTTTTTCCTTTAAAGACAATTGTCTATTTTCCATAACAGTTTCAGAGTTTTAAAAGCATTACTAAACGTTCAGCACTTCAGCAAAGCATAAAACTGTATTTTGAAATGTATTTCTAGTAGCATTAGGTGTATCTGCACTCCCTTCAGCATTGTAATAACAGGCCTGTAACAAATAAGCAAGAAAAAAATGTCTCTAAAGAAAAAAAATGTTCCTTAGGTCTATCGTTAAGGCAGCATTCATTAATTCTGGAACTAGAAAGGTTGGCTGTATAAAAGGTTAACTATCATTTTGTCAGCTAAGGTTAAACACAAACCTGCAAATGAACTCAGCATAATCTCTCTATGGAGTAAGCGGTTGTCAAAGTAACTTGTTACAATTCCTGTCATCTCATCTGACAGACACAGATGCTTAGTCTGCCTTCACAATTTAAACTAATCCCATTTTCAGTCCTCAGCCACTTTGTTTCTTTGTTGCTTCACTTTTTCCTTTTCGTTTCAAAGCTTAATTATGTAAGTGTTACGGGACAGAGAGACTGGACACTTCTCTTCCTCAGATTAACAAACCATAGGAGAAGGAAAACCTGAGATTTGACAATTTTAGCAAACACAAAAGCACTTAATAGAAACCCATCACAGAAAAGGAGACTCAGATGCAATCCTTGTTAACATATCCTAACCACAATTTCACTTGAGCAACATATTGTGTATAAAAAAGAAAAAGTGAAATTCAAGCCCTTAACATAATGAAGACTGTTAATGAAACCAATCATTTGTTTACAGGTTTTAAACAAAGGAGGATTTTGCCTCACATGTAGCAGATACTGACAAATAAAACCTGCATTTTTGTAGCAGAGAGCAGATGCAGCGTTATAAAAACACTACACAATACAGCATAAAATATTGTACCAGTTTTGTGAATTAAAAACAAACAAGATGGGCAAACCAAAGGCTGATAGCACAGATCGGAACATACAAAGCAAATCATCTCCCACATGTTTCTTTTTACTTCATCCCTCATCTTCACCTCAATACAAGCGCCACAGTCAACTTCTCTCCCAGCACACACATAGAAAGAGAAGGAAAAAACTACATAATTATTCCAGTACAAAATTCTAGAAACGTGATGAAATGACCAGGGATTGTCAGCGGTTGCTAAACACTTCTGGAACTGGGGAACTAACAGACTTGGGCCACGCTGACACTTCCCATAGCACATCCATAACCCATCCACACTAATTGGCAGATATGTATAATTCCGTGGTGCTATTCAGAACCACCGCGGTTGGCTTTTGTCACATGCATATAAATATCCCTTAACAACACAACATCAGAAGAGGTAACAAAGGAGACAAAGTTGCAGTGCTCATGCACAGAAATCTCTTAGTACTTTTTGCTGGTATCTATCCATCTTAGGATCTTGAAATTGGAGCTTCTAATTGCAATGATTGATTTTTTTGAGACAGACAGCAGAGTGGCAACCTCCACCTTTCTGTAACAACTAAAACACAACAGCCTGTTTGTCACCATGGGTCTGTGCACGGCAAATGCAAACACTCGCTATGTGGATACTGTGAGTAAAATCAGCATGCTAACTAATTACTACTTTTACCCCGTGAGGCGAGCACTTTCCGTGAGAGCTGCACGAGGCCCTGCAGCCTCCTCAGAACTGGAGGGAAAAGTACCAACTCGAAAGGAGCAGAGGTGGCTTGCATCGTGCACCTCGCAGAGCCACGATGAAGTTACCAAATTCAGAGCGAGAGGATTTACAGCAGGAACTGCAACCGCACGGCAGAAAGCACCCGCAGCCAGCGCTGTAAGCACCCTCTGAACCGCTCATTAACTAAACTGAGCGGGACACAGAAGCAGCTGAGGCCGGGCTGAGCAAGGCCTTCAGTCCGGGCTGGAGCAGGGTCTGCCTGCTCCGCGGCCTCACTTCAAAGTCTCTGGAGTTCAATTAAAACTGGATTAGGTGGGAGCAGACCTTCTTTGGGACACGGTGCTCTCTGAAACTCCGGGCGCACTGACAGCACCCTAGCCAGAGGTCTAGCCCGCCGGTGAACCGGTTGCCGTGGAAACAGCAGCATTGCCCCCCGCTCATCACTGCACCTAGAGCAGATGAAAGGTCCACGAGACAAACACGTTTCTTTCCTGCCTACTGCTAAGTATTCCTTATGAAAATCCTGCACAACCTTTGACTCTCCAGAAAATATTAATAGAACCTCCTCGATCTCCAAATTAAATTCAGCATTTTTATTCTGGCAAATGGAATTTTGATTTTTTTTTTTAAATCGCTGTTATAATTTCTGCCATCAGGACTGCAATTTTCAAAAACTATTTTTGCATTTGCCTGTTTTCACCCATAAGCCACACAACACGGAACTCCAGAATTTAAGAACAACTATCTTCTTCATACTACTGTACAATATTTTGAGGTTAGAACGAACTCATTTCTGCCTTTTGTCACCACCAGTTTTGGAACAACTTGTGGAGCAGAGACTAATGAGAGTGTACAGTCTAATTTAATCTGCAGAAATAGTACTGCTTTCACCATGTGAGAAGGTATTTATAGAATTTCAGTTGATCCAACATATCAACTTGAAGTTTTAATCTACTGCGCATTTCATTTGTTTCAAAAGATACAGCATCTTCCAGAAGAAAAGACAATTTATACAGTTTACAATTTCATTTAAAAACACATAAACAAAAGAGCCAATTGTAAAGTTCTGTGGTTCCCAAAATCTCATCAGACAAATTGTTCTGTAATTAGACTTTGGCAACACCAGATGAACAGGTGTCATGACAACATTACTAAAAATACAAAATTACTTTCACCTCTGCATGAAGTCCCGACTTTTACTTTAAGTATTAGAAATGAAGGTCTAAACCTGTACTCAGTTGCTGTACTCGTGCTGATGGCCCCGACACAGCACAGCTGCAGGAAACTCCCCAAGAAATTAGTGAGTAAAGAACAGCCAGCTTCAAATTCTACTTGGAAGAGATTCTGAAATCAGAGTTGCATGAAAGCTCAGGTAGCACAGTGCTGATCACAAATAAGGATCATACATAAATAAGTGCTCCCAATTTACAGTCATATATCAGTTAATTTCCCAACATTAAAATGGTCATTTACTCACAAGCTATCCTGTCATTTTACAGTTTTTAATACAGATGCCTCATCCTACCTTTTCTTCAAAACCCACCTTGAATGTTGATCATAAACAATGTCTATTGTAAAAGGCTTCCTGCAATAGTTAAAAAAACCCCATCACTACAGCTGCCTCCTGAATTAGAAAAGTAGTATTTTACTGAAGACTAAATGAACATTTTGCTTTACCTGTTAAGCAAGCCAATCAGCTATTGTAGATTTTATTTTATTTTAGAGAAAAGTACTATTGATCTTGAAAATGTGAATAGGCTAGAAGTAATTAAGTCTGCAAATGGGTTATAGAACTGAAACAGTAATTGAATAATTATATTACTTTAATATGCCAGCCAACTTAACTGCCATGAGTAAAATAAAAGCTAAATAGCTTATTTAAAAAGCTGATGCATATTTGTTAAACAAGTTATAATGTAAGACAAAGAAAAAAGCCCAACAAAGCACTGAATAAAAATACAGACCATTTAATTTACATTCTAATTTGATTGTAGTTGAGAGATAAAATTTACAAATACATTCTAGCAGCATTTCAGGTCATTTGGGGTCGTTTTTACTCAGAAAGGCAAAATTACAGCACTCAGAGGCTACAAAATCCAACACTCAGTTCACAAGAAATCTGAATTTCTACCTTAACCTCGTCTTTGCAACAGAGGATCTTTGGAATCTACTGTCCAGGTATTATTTAGTTCCTGGCTGCAGGATTCACAGTGAAAGGCTCTTACTCTGCTCTTTGTTTAAATACATCCAAGTACAACTGAACTAGCAGGGAATTAGATCAGACTACTAATATTCTTAAATATCAACATGCTCTTCAATAAATCACCGTTGTTTATCAGTTTATTCTAAATTTCTCAAAGAAACAGCAGATAAGATGTTTGCTTTAAATCTCAGATATTTACAAAATCAGCCACTGAAACGCACAGGCAACAAGCAGCAGCCTCCCAACCAGTCCCCCCTGTGAGAATGCACAGTCTGTTACACAATCCTGTTCAGCATTTTCATGGGTGACAAACTCAATTAAACATATTCATTACTTTAATGTTCCACTAGACAGTTTTACCCAGCATAAAAAAAATTAAATAAATAAATAAATACTCGGTGACCTTTGTATTGATCAGAGCAAAATGGCTTATGCCTGGGTGTGGGTGGTAAAGGGATTGGGGAGGGAGGTGGTAAAGGACTCTTATGTTTTCTCTTCCAATTACTGAAGGAGATGATAAAACCACAGCAAATGATGTATCAGCTCATTTTATCTTATCGCTTTGGGGCTAGGTGACAATGAAGTTCATATTTCACTGGTTCCCATTGAAGATTGTGAAAATTACTTGCCCTTATGACCTGAAATTTCACTGGAAGACAGAAATTTCTCTTCTGCAAAGTAATGCAATTTTTCAGATGTCAACCTTTAGCCCAGCTTTAAAAATTAATTTCATTTATATTAACCAATGATATTGATATTTTCACAGAATGCTCTTTGATACATGAACCACTGACTAGCAAATTGATGTGCTCGAGAAGGATAGAATTATTTTATCTGAAGCTGCTGCGGACAGACAGATTTACCACAAACTGAAATTCCTATTTCACAGTATGCTGTTTATATTAGCCTCAAATACCTTAAGGCCTCTGGACCTGTAAATAGTTTAATTTTTTGTTAGGATTTAGTTCTGTTTCTAGATCCATTCAGTTTTGAAATCATTTCTCTGTCACAATGAACAAATAAAAACACCATGTGGTTGGAAATAACAGGAATAATAAGAATGAAGTCTGTCACAGACCACAGGTCAGTAAATTTGTGATGGCATGAAAAATACTTCTCAGATTATTAAAATAGAGGGATGCACACCTATATTTTCTCCCTTTATCCTGTCACTTAAGATATATTTCAGTGTGAAAAAAGCATGCAATATAAATTTTCTGAAAGTGGTCTTCTACTAACTACAGGTAATCTTCTTCCTGATTCTCCCAATCTAACTTGGAAATAAAATCACTGGGGCAGCCTGTACTTCAGAACTTTTCTGATTTGACTATGTGGTTCTAAATACCTCACATAGACTAATAAGAATGCATACAATGTTAGCAAATTTTGTACCAACTCTCTTACTCCCTTCTACTGGATCTCATAAACAATTTATTTTTCCTTCTTGATTAACCCTGCTAGCTCTTACAGAGCAGGGGTTCATTACCATTATCAGAAAACATTTAATTAACCCAAAGAACAGGAACATCTGATTGCTAAAGACAGCTATACAAGCTAAATTATGCAGCCTTAGATAGTGGAAGTTTAAAAAGAAGAAAATTAATATAGGTTTGGGTGCCTGTCCAAGCCCTGCAAGGTTTAAGGACATAAAGTTATGACTTTCTTTGGAAAATATGACGGCAGGCTTATTTATGACAAAAAGGAGACAGAATTGCAGGAATTCACAGATTCTTGTAGAAGTTGACTGATATCTTGATTTAGTTACATTAGATTTAAGAGTTAGTTGGATCTGCTCCTCAAGAGGTAGATACGAAAGGCTCATCCAGATGTTTACATCACCTGGAGAAGAACAACACTTTTTCCTCTGCCAGGGTTACCTGTTTATGCCATTTGCTACAGCACTGATGTTCATACATACACAGACTTTACACACCTGGTATGTAAAATGATACAGACAGCAAATCATAACCAAGAATCTTTCAATCATTTACAAAAAATTCAGCATAGTCTTTGTGGACTGCATTAAATCATACAACTTCATGATTTCATGTGTCAATGACTTCCATCAGTTAAACAGACAGAGTGCAAATACTAAAAAAGCTTGTTTTGATTTCATTTTGTAGACATTGAAAAAATGACATTACCTGCAAAAGCTCAAGAACAGAGCTTAAGCATCAGTGAGCAGAATTCCATGAAATGATTTCTCATTGTGTAGAAGTCGTCAAAAGATATCAAAATATGTCATATTAAATAGTGGCATTAGCACCAAAAATGCTGAAATAAAGTACTATTAGTATTAAGACTTCTGAGTAATGAATGGTGCAGTGGTGCATTCCACAATCATTACTCTGTGTGAGACAGAATTTTGGAAAAGTAGGTAGGGAAATTCCATATGCCATAATTTTATCTATCCAACTGAGGAGCAGGTGTCTAGATGGCATTAAAAAGTCCCACACAACTCTCTTACTTTGGTGCATAACTTTAAATCACCACAACTGTTGCTACCTTGTTATCTAGCTCACCTTGAAGTTTATTAATGCAGAAAACTAAAAGACAAAAACCAGGAAGCTTTGGATGTTCCAAATTTTCACTCTGCGAAAACTGATCAATTAATTTGTCTTCCCGTCTCCTTGTGGACTAACAAGTAAGGAAATACAAATTCAGACTGAATTCATTATGGAAATGTTTTATTACTGGAAAGGAGGTTATAAAATAAAATACCTTTTAAAACTTAATCTCAAAAGCTTTTAGCATACTCCCTAGAATTTGGCATTCCCATTAAAGAAAAAAAAATAGATATATGTTTTTGAGGTTGTGAGTATGACCATGATCCATATTTTGAAAATATAAATCATATAGGAAGTTTCCTAGTAGAAGTAAGACAACATAGGACTAGCGGCTCAAAATCATGCCATGATGTTGTAACATTACTGCAATTTAAAAAAAGAAAAGGATTTCAAAACAAGCTCTAAAAGGCTTTCCTTTGTTCAAAGACGGAAGTACCAGAGAAATAGTGAAAAGGAATCAAGCAGAGATTTTTTTTTTTATAATTACAGTAAGGTTGCAGATCTGGGTTTTTCTTAAGTTTAAAGGTTATTTTAAGTTTAAAGTTCTGGTTGGTCCCTCTCCTTTTATAAAATTCCTAGTGCAGAAAGGTCTTGGAGAATAGTCTTTATCAGGCTATTGGTTGATCTTTAACAAGTACAGAATCTGAAAATTTTGACCATTTCCAGCCTCCCAGCAGCTTATATCCACAGTATATTACTTACTATGTATGCTGAAAGGTGAGAGAGCATCTCAAAGGCAGGGCACAGAAAACAGTGCAGGAGCCATCTTTGTTTTGCTGTCTTGTAAAGGTACATAAACATTGAATTTTTTTTTTTGGAATCACAGAATATCCTGAGTTGGAACAGACCCAGAAGAACCACTGAAGTCCAATTCCCAGTCCTGCACAGAATATCCCCAAGAGTCACACCCTGTACCTGGGAGTGTTGTCCAAACACATGTTGAGCTCTGTCAGGGTGGTGCTGTCATCACTGGCCTGGGGAGCCTCTGTTTTAATAAAATAAGGTTCATGTTTGCTGTAAATGTCTCTTCAAATTCATATTTGGAAGAACAAATGAGAATAGTCATGTTAGATTTGCACTGCTGTGCCCTGCACCTGCCTGTTTCAGCACTTCCAGGATATGACTTCTCCCATGGGCTGCTTCACTGTGTATCCAGCAAAGGTCTCTCCAGTCAGAACACGCGCAAGTGGAAGCAGCAACTATAACCAAGAAGGAACCAATACACCTGCAATACTGGCAGCTGTCCAGTGTCTGCTGTCTCCATCTGATCTTGCAGAAGGAGGAGCAGAAAGCAAATGGGCAATGAAAAAAATAAGTTTCAATGCCAAAAAAAGAAGGATTTATTTTTTTTATAATCAATGACCTTCATATCCTTTCATCAGAAACAAAACAAAAACAAAAACTCCCCCACACATCTGGCAGGAAGCTAGAATACCAGTCATCAAGAAGTACTGCATCTGATCAGCTCATTAATGGGAAGCAAGCCCATACACAGAAGAACAGATGTGCCTCTTGAAGGCAAGGAGAAAAGTCAGACTCCAGAGCTGCCACGCCAGTAGATCACATTAGAAGATTCCGTGCTGTGTTTTTTGAGAGATGTGGCACAGAAGGTGCCCCTTGCAAAGGGATGGGAAAGCAAAAATGGCTCAATGCCACCTTTGTGTTGCGGAGACTCTCAACTGCTGCAGGAACCAAATCCCTTTCAAGTGAAGCGGGTCGGCTGCAGGGGCTGACATACGTTTGCCTCATTTGGGAATGCCCAGGACTGTATATAATGCTGAAGAAATTTTCCCTCTTGCCCTCAATAGCTGGGAAAGCAGACAGCACAGAACTGCTATAAAACCCTTCACTGCTCAAGCCCTTCTCCAATCACTGCAAGTTCATTTACAGTAAACCAAAGCAGAATACAGATATGACAACAAATTAGAGGAATTGTTCTTAGTTATCAAAGGACACATCTCCTACGTGCACTTTTTGATAACAAAGTCCCACATGAGTATACTTCTCATTTTGTATCTGTAGTCTTACATTTGTTTTATATTCCTGCAAAAGCAGATTAATTTCTCAGATGAAAGAACTGACAGAAATCAGTCACTGACCAAGGTTTTGCTACGACTTGTGACTACAAGGGAGAACCCTTTAAGATCACCCATAGAAGTAATTTTTCCAATTAAAACTTAGCCCACATTTGTAAAGAACAAAAAGCCATGTGAGAGGAGATTTTATACAACAACTGCTGATATTCATCTTAGTACATGCTAAAGTAAAGCAACATAAATCCAGCTTTAAAGCATTTCTACAAGCAAAGACCTTTTTCCAAGATTGAGCAACTCAGGGGCACAGCTAATGTGAGGTCTACAACCACACCTATGATTCTGGGGTAACAGAACAAGAACATAACCCTTATTTCAGTTTAAAAATGCAATAGAAAATTAAACTGCATTTCTAGTCCAAATGATTGATAAGAAAGGCTTGAAAATGTGATTCAAGTGTAACAGATACACAGACAGCAGTCTGGGGATAGCTGAACAATTGATCCAACAACATGATTTGCCTTGCCATTCCCCTTGGGGTATTAAATCTAAAACTTGCTACTCCTGAGGGTCCAATAAAAAATAAGTCTATCAAAGAATTCTGCAGATGACAGGAAGAGAGAGGGCAGTAAGTCTATGTGAAAATATTAGCTCTTGTGAAGAATTTTAATCTGGGCTGTGTTATGCATTTATCTTTCAAACCCACGATGTTGTTTTGCACAACTGGAAGTTTTCCTAAGAGCCAGAAAAAGTCAAGTCTAATGTGGGAGTATTGACAAAGCCCCAGTTTCCAGTCAGGATGTAACAGTGTTTCATAAATGCTGAAGTCAAGAGGGAAAAGTATTTGCAACTGCTTCTTTTTAGAAAATCCTAATCCCATAGCAATATCCTATCCATCCTGGCCTAAGTGCTGCCAAGAGCTAAGTTCCTTTCAAAAATATAGCAATTTATCCTGCTCGTGCATGTTTCATTTACAAAACTAACTTAAGGCAGCCTTTTAATAGGCAACTCTTATCAAATAAATTTACCACATTTGAAAGAATGATGTGGGAGCCCTTCTTAAATCTTTTTTCAAGTAGGGAAAAGACCCTAACTGGATAACAGCTCCCCTCCTAGTCAGCTCAACATTTTGAAAAAGGTGTAAGGATTTTTAAAAGGAGCAGGAAACTGAAGGCATTAGAAAAACTGATTTTCTAGAGGTGTTTGCAGTTCTTAAGTGATTTGGTGTGGAACTTAATGTTCTTTCTTAAAAATAAAAAAAAAAAAATTTAAAATTATTTTAAGACAGAAGATCTACCTTTAGCGTTTTCTCTAGCTGAAGTACTTACAAGTAATTTTAAAAATCTGGGATCTGGCATTAAAACACCTGTAATCAATTCTTCCCATAACATGGTGGCGTTATAGAAATTCAAGTAGGTAACAATTTTAAGGAACGTGTTAGAGGAAAGAAAATTTGAGATCTGAAGTAAAAAATATCTCGCTTACAAAGTAGAACACATTTACAGCTAGAAACTTTAGTAGATTTATCGCTACAAGATAATCAATTTTCTATTTGAGGAGTTGGAAGTTGAAATCTTGTGGAGTACAATGTTTGAGAACTTATTACAGGGCAAGGAAAGCATTTCTCACTCTTCCTTGAGTACCAGTGACTGAAATGCTGAAATGACTGGGATGCAAAACTTGAGGCAGCAGTACAGACTAGAAATAACTCATCCAGACACATCTACAAGTGCTTCATCAGTGAAGAACCAATCAATAAAACATTGCTCCTGCTTGACAAAAGTTGCATTTCCTTGTCCTCCTTTAATAACCATATAGGGGATTTCAATGTGGATTTTAAATTTTAAAAGAGACTTAAAAACTTTAACTTCTTACATTAATTGTTGAAGCTTCAAACATACAGTAGTAACTGAACGCACCAAAAAATAACTAAAATTGGCAAGTATCTGCTTCTTAGCATTCCACCCAAACAGAACGTCGGTGTTGATAAAATCCACTTTTAAAAACATGTATCCTTGCAAATCTTAAGTACTGTCATCTCATCACCCTGTTGGAGTTTGATTGATTACGCCTTTTCCTTATGTTCATTAATCTCATCACCTTATCTTTTACACCACTTCATTTTAGCAGAAAGGCAATAATAAAACCCTCATCCATTATCCTTTTACACATCTAGTCAAGCGGAAATGGTTAATAACATGCTACAAATTGAACTTCAATCACCTCATTTTCTCCTTTGTCGAATGCACATTAAAGTATATTCCAAAAGTGCAATTTGTTTTACAGGGGAATTTGTGTTATATTGCTACAGACAACTAAAATTAAGTGTTTCTCAGTTTGGTTATTAAATATATCCAACTGTCCTTTTATCTCTGATACTAAAACATTAACTCATTTTATTAGGGTGTAATAATACAAGAGCCTTATCTCCCAGAACACAGGGACATCTAGTCTGCCTAATAGTAAGTGTTATACAATGGGTCATTTATCTTATTCTTTTTTTAAAAATATGCTTCTGATAGTTTATGAATTGGTATATTATTGCAGATGAAATGGCTCTCCATTTAAGAAAAGTTAATTTGTTTACAAGCAGGCTTATCTTCAAATGCAAGCCCTATTAGAGAAATGGTCTATAACTGTCAGAGCAAGTGAAGAAGGAAAAGAGGTGGATGTAGAAAAATTTAGAGCCCAGTAATTTGACTCTGATCACCAGCCTCCTGTTTGAATATTATCTGTGTTCCATAGGTATTTTGCAAATATTCTATTATATGATTCTACAGAAACAGTAATTGAAATAAGAGTCAAAGAACTTGTTTCCATAAACGCTCCCCATCACTCCAAATACAGGCATATATTAGTAAACTAAAATAAATTATATTTCTAAAAGAGCCCATCTAGTATAAGGAATTTCCCAAATATGATGTGTTTGGAGCTGTTTCTCCCCCAAAAAATAAAAGGGTGGGTGAAATTCTAGCTCTATTTAATTCAGTGACAGTAATCTCTTTTACAGAAAGGATGCAAAATTTCCTGCACTTTGGTCACCTTCTCAACGAAATAAGACTGGTCTGACTGATGCAGCAAAATTGCATCTCAAAATAAACAAATATAACCACAAATATTGTGCAACTGTTACAATGATAGGGTATTTTCCCATGCTTGATCTCATTTCCATTCTACAGAAACTTACTAACTTAGTATTAACCTTACAAGAAGCCTAAGAACATCATAGATCCTAACTTTAGTCAAAGAAGATTGAACTGGGGAAACCGTAATTTTTATTATCCAAAAAGCTTGCAATAGTTACTGTTACAGTGTATATATATATATGTACACTGATGATTTTAAAAAATGAAGTAATGACTATCCTTTACATTAAAGCAAAGCACAAACACTGCTCTAGTTAACTCATGGTAAGTTGTAAAATGACTTTTACAGTTCCCTCAGTGGCCTACCTTTTTTCCCAACTTTCTTGTCCATTAAAAGTTTGCCTTATTACCCAAACAATTCCAACACTATTTCCTCCCTCCTGCTCTACCACCTTCCATTCAACCTGCAGTTTCACAAGGATTTTTGCAGGTGCCTGCCCTGCAAATGTCATCTTATCCATCCCCAGTCACTTCCTACTGCTACTCCAATCCCTCCTTTCTCCAAGTAATATGTTTGAGGCCATGGGGTAAAGCTGGAGTTTGGTAGGTGATTCAGATAGAAAGTCACCGAGGGTGGGGAGAAGGAAAATAATGTAGGGGTGAAGGAGATTGAATGGTTTTAGCCTGACTCATTAGCATAGATAGTTGCTAGTTTCATGTTGCAATCTTTTCTTTCATCTTTGAAAGTGCATTAAGTTTTATTTTCTTGTGGTATGGCCACCATGTATCCAAGTGTTGCTTCTGGTTCTACACTTAGAGAGAAAGATCTCTACTCGGCATTTCCAAACTGTGGTTCTCCAACACAGCCACAGCCCAGAAGGAGGGTTGTTTTGCACCCCAGTCATACAAAAAGCATTCTGCTTCACCAAAGCATGGGGCATCTTCACACCACTTTTTGTTCATGGCACATTCAGCCCTGGAAGTGCAAATGCAATTCTTACTGAAATAAATGACTTGGCCCCTAAAGAATTCAGGCTTCTTCATCTTCACAGGGTTTGAAATATCCACTGTTTCTTAAGATACCCTAAACTGAATTTGATCTTGACTCAAAATTACATACATGAGTTAATATGCTTGTCATCCACTCAAATGCAGAGTCACTGAATTCAACCAAAATATTTATTATTTGCTAAACCCTGCATGCTTTTTTTCTAGTTTCACATATGACCACCAAAATAGTGGCTGGCATTCAAAACCTGCACACAGTCAGCACCTGAAAATATTAGAGGCATATCAACATATCAAACTGTAAAAATACAAATTTCTGAACTGTGAATTCATGGAATTTGATCAAAGCCATCAACTGATTTCTCCTTTCCATTTTGACCATTTTTCTGAAAGCTATCTTAAGTGCTTTAAGTATCACTGCTTAATAACATCTCCCTCTTCTGAATGTGTTGAGGATGTTTTCTACTTGTTTCCCTTTTGTTATTTAATTTACATTAAGCCAGATGTTCGAGAGAGCCATTTGGGTTCTTATGAGAAAATCTAGTACACAAGTGAAATAAATAGGGAATTAGAGCAGGCTGTAAAACCTAAGAATCTCCTCAACTGCTGTCTGCAGTTGACTGACAGAGGTGCAAGTTTACACCATGTAAGTTGAACCCTTCAGCTGATGCCACACTTCTGCAAAATGTAAATCACTGTTGCTGTAGTACTCAAATGCAGCAGTTTATTGCAAAAACAAACGAACAACTGAATACTAACAAAGTCAACCAGAGTCTTGATTCCAGTCTCTAACCACTATTCCTGTACCACATAACATGTCATCATCCATAAGTAAATGAGTTAATCAATTTAATGAGGATTCAGACAAATCGGCCGCCTAATGAACACTCAAACTGATGTGGCAAGGGTTATGCTCCAGTGCTGACAAAATCAGTTTGATGAAACTGTGACAAAAGTAGCAAAGCACTGTTCCTTCAGCACATTTTCCTGCATCTTATTAACATGAAATTATAATTGCTATTTGCAAACTGTATAGGGAGACCATTTATTGTGGAAGTCATGTAAACATATGCATTATCTACTCCTCTCTCCAGCAAACCTGTGTATATTGTTGGAATTCAGGATAGTAATTATTCAGTTCTTTCTGAAAACGGCAATCAGATAGAGCTGTTTAAAGTAATTTAGATGGAACACACTGAGAAGTTTCAGAGACATTACATTGCATGATTTTGCATTTTATGAACATGCCATTTAGCAATAAATATAAAATAAAACAAACAAAATAAAATATTATGCAGCTTTGCAAACAGTTCAGAAATTTAACACTAGAATCCCTACAAAAGCAAATAGAAAAAAATCTGCCTCCAGTTTTTAGATGAATAATAATGCCTGTACGCTGATTTCCAAACACCAAAATGCTAAGAAGCAACCAACACAGGCCAAAGAAAGAAAATAACCTAACTAGTGTTTTAATTGCTTTATCAAGATCCTTTAATCAGGGCTCTTGTAATACTTTTCTAGCAGTACTAACTAGTTATGTCTAGGTTCAAACTTCAGGGCTAAGAAGTGGAACACAAGACCTGAAAGTAGTTTAAAATGGAAAATCTGAAATTTTAAAAAAAAATCCATAATTTTAAAAAAGTAAAAATTAACTCTTACTTTCTAAGTCTTATCTGTCCAGAACACTTTCTCCAGAGAAGAAAAAACATCTTTGCACGGTGTTGCTTAAATGCAAGAGATACAACGACATAAAAGAAAAATTTTTTTATGTAATAGGCATAATTAAAGCAGTTTTTAAAAAGCACTGGTATACCTGCAGCTGATATGATACAGATCATATAACCCTTCACTAGGATGAAGGAATGAAGTTCTGGATGCTATCACAGAGTCAGTAACAATTTAATATTTACACACTAATGTCTTTCCTTTCTCAAGAGGGAAGTGTCATACCAGTAATATCTGATTATTATCCTGTGAGCACTACAAGGAGTGGGTTGGGAAATGGCAGAAGACAACTTTTGCCCAGGAAGATTGGATGGAGCAGCTTTAGCATTTCAGCATTAAGTTAGAAGAAACAACTGACTTCTACATAAGGACACAATTTGAGATACCAATGAACTTGTACTCTCTGGAGTAGGAATCCTTGGCTTTAGGATCTGTGTTTGAAAAGCAATCCAGAGACAATGTAAATGATGTTGCATCCAACATATACAGAAGGATGTCGAACTGCCAAAAGAGTAATTAGGATCATTCCCAACACAACAAATACATATGTGTATTTTTTACAAAACCCAAAACCCACAAAAATATTACCTTAAAACAGCAGTAGAAGTAAGTGGCAGTTGACAATACTATATATATCTATATCTATATCTATATCTATATCTATATCTACATATATCTTACTCTATTTTAAAACCAGAAATTTTCTCCCCAAAGGACACTGTTCTTGATAACAAGGTTATTTATCTTTCCAAGGGCTGAACTCTCCATTTTGTGATTCTTGTCACAACACACTCCATATAAGTTTCCAACTTATTTAAAAGATCTCGATTAAAATCCTAATTTACCAGCTAACATCTGACTATGGTTGGAGTTTATGGCTGTGGCTCCACAGCAGGTGGCACCCACGAGGATGGTGTGGCCTGCTCCAAACCACATGGTCTTGCTGCCTTCTTTCTCCAGCCATTAATGCTAGTTAGCTGTGAGGCAGCTGGCTCAGGGAATCACCCTTGCAAAAATCTAGGGAAGAAAAGGCCGTTTCCTGTTATTTCAGTTCCCCAACTTGATTCCTCAGGTAAATCTCAGAATGCCTTGAGTTGGAAAGGACCTTAATGGACATGGCACTCAGTGCCACCCTCTAGTTGACAAGGTGGTGATCAGTCAAAGGTTGGATTTGGTGGTCTTGGAGGTTCCTTCCAACCTAAAAGATTCTGTAATTCTGTGATTAAAGATCACCTGCTTCCAAGCCCACTGTTGGCAGGGATGCCACCCACTAGGTCAGTTTGCTCAGGGCCCCATCCAGCCTCGCCTTGAACACTTCTCAGGATGGGCATCCACAACTTCTCTGGGCAACCTGGTCAAGTGTCTCACTATTCTCTGAGTAAAGAATCATTTCTAACATCTAAACTATAGCTCTCCTCTTACAGTTTAAAATTGGTCCTCATTGTCTCATTCTCCCTCTTTTTTTAAGCCCCCTTTAGGTGCAGGATGACTGCTCGAAGGCCTCCCTGGAGCACTCTCCTCTCCAGGCTGAACACCCCCAAATCTCATCCTGTTTTCCTCCACCTCTCTGATCATCATTACAGACCTCTGCTGGACCTGCTCCCAAAGATTCATGTCCTTCCTGCGCTGAGGACTCCAGACCTAGACACAGTAGTCCAGATGGGGTCTCACAAGGGCAGGGCAGACAGGGAGAATCACCTCCCTCAACCTGCTGG
>WEKY01005428.1:0-26388 GCA_013390045.1 Picathartes gymnocephalus
GTGTGTGAAGAAAACAATGCCAAGACAGAAATACAGGATGGGAAGCAATGCCAGCTACAGGAAATTAATTGCAGATGCTTTGTTTACTCTTCCTTGCTTCCCTTTTACATCAGGGTTTCTTCTATCCTTTCTTAAATGTGCTTCTAGGTATTGTTAGCAAAATAGAATTGTCACTTAAAAAGCATTGCACAGCGACATGAAATTTAATCACTGTTTTTTGGTTTGCATTGTTCGGTTTTATTTGGTCATCCCTCCCCATCCCCCCAGTTGAAAGAGTGAACTGTATCTCAGGAAAGTTTAGAAGTGAACTCCACTAGGTTATAATTAGCTCAAGGTACTACTTTTTGCAGAAGGGTTTATTCTTTGAATTGCCTGGAATTTAATTTGATGAGAACTGATCTGCAGACATTGTTAAATTCCTTGACACAGCCATTTCAAAGCTATTAGAGGCTCTGCTTCTTTTTCATTGGCATCAACACAGCACCTTTAAAAGCTCTCTGATAAGTTCAAAACATTTGACAGTTGTTTGTACATTTATATAATTTTGAACTCATGCAAATTTCAAAACAGGATGCAAGGCACACAAACTTATTCCTGCTCTTGAGGAAAATTCTGTCTGTCTCTCAAATGATAGCATCCCTCTCTCACAGGAGAAGCTCATTAGCAAACTGTAACTCCAGTAGTCTTGCCTTTTGGGCTATGAGTCATTCCAGATCTGCTGTGCTGCCTCCTTCTCTCCCTTGTGTACAAAATGGGCATGCACTGTTAGTTTTACTGCAAAGTAATTTCTGTTGCCTTGAAAACCTCCTAAATTCAGCTTTAGGAATTTGAAACATAGCTCTGAAGCATATTCAGTTTCAAGAGTCCTATAGTCTGTCAGTGGTTCCTGGCTGCAATCTGGAATGTGCAGTTTTATTATGACAAGCATTTCTTCATCATGGATTCTTTATATAATATGTGCACCACCTACAGTTAATGGTGTGGAAATGTTTTATTGCAACTTCCTCTTTTAAGTAGATGCGTTTCTAAATTATTTTGCCTAAAGCATCTGTTATGCCTCCTGTATCTCATTCAGTATTAAATCCCCCTTTCATTTAGACTCCAAACAGTATAAAGTATATAAAAAGAATCTCATCTTGCTTAGTTCTTCCTTACCCTATTTTGTCAGACTTTTGGTGAGGAATACCTTGAGGTTACCCAGTCACATTATATGATTTGAACTCCAGTCAGGGCAAAATAATGTGCAAATAGAAGAATTAATAGCACTGTAAATGGACTGTGCAGTGTATTGAAATTCGATAACAGACTAGCAAAGAATTGAAAGAAAATTGTACTTAAATTACTTGTAAACCAGAAAATCCTCTTTCTCCTTCAGCTGTGATCTTAACATGGTGGCTGGCAGAGAAGCAGATTGTGCAATTATGTCTTCAGTTTTATCCTAGTAAATGAAACTCCCCTTTGAAATTCCTTCATCAGAGTTTACTTTTCTTGGTCTAACATTTTACTCCTTGCAGGCAGTTTTTTCTCTGAAGCATCAAAATCTTCAGACAGTTTTGATTCTTTCCTATCCAACAAGTAATCTACTGACTCCTTCTCTGATTGTGACACCAAATTAATGTGTGCTTTTACTTAGAAAAGCAAACATCTCTTTGTTGGGCTGAGTATCATTTCTTGTTCTTGAAAGGCTAATTGTGAATTTCTCGTTTCAGTAAAGCATAAACCTATCCTCTCTTTCTGTTGGTTCACTGAAAAATTTCAGAGTGAAACATGTTTTACCCTGGACAATCTGGTATTCTGCATTTTGTTCTACATGTTAACACTTTCTACATACAAACACTAAATCAGTGAAACTTAACATTGGTTCTTAATCTCATGGGGAATGAACCATTTTGACATTAAATGAGCTAGAAATTAATAGCCTTCAGCCTTCTTTTCGTAAGTGTACTGCAATAGGTCAAATACACAGCCCAGCTCCTACTAAAGTGTAGGAACTGTAATGATCCTGTACAAGTAAATGACAAATTCTTAGCCTGGACTGGAAAGAGATCTTTATTCCTTTGTTAAGAATATTAATAATAATTTAAAAGTTCAGAAAAATATCTATGTAATTGTTGTACTTTTTTTCTAGTGATGTGATGCACCACTATTCTTTCCACTTGCTGTTTTATTTTTAGTATTTTGGAAAGATCTTCCATTTTGGGAGAACCAGCAGGATTATCATTTTGCCTTAGACAGCTAGAGTTGGAATGAAAAATTAGTTTCATCACAAATCAGATCTGGTTTTTGTATAAGTCCTCTGACTTGTGTTATCAGAAGTTAACAAAAGATGTGCAACTTTTTATTTATTGGATAATTCTTTTGGTCTGGTTCTCTATACCAGATAATAAGATTTCTCTTTTTGTGAATATTATGGAAAAATGGTACCATTACACAAAGGAAGAAAAGAGACAAATTATTATTTACAAAGGAAATTGGACTGGTGGCAAGTAGTGATTAGTCAGAGACAGATGGGTAGGCAGGTTTTCATTGGAATTCCATTCTATGAAGGAGGGTTTCTTTAATAAAAGGAAGTTAATAGTTCTAGATATGTACAATGCAGAAGAAACTGCTGTAGTCCTGAACTTGGATCTTCCTTTCAGTGCTCAACAGGACCAGTGTATTGCTATCTGAGCTGTGTTGTATTTGTAAACTATAAGCTGGAGTTAATGCCTGAAGAATGACGAGTGATTTTGCAGCAAGGAGGAACAAATATTGGTTCAGTTTTTCAGAGCTGAGAGGGTTAAGGAAATCTAGCAATAAACTGTGATCCTGCTTTGTTTACTCCATTTATTTTGGATTGAGTTCAGTTATTCAGAACAATGACAAGCATGTTAAGACACACTTTGTTCGGTACAATACCATTTGTAATGAGTCTGTTTTCATACAGAACTCATTTTGTTTCCCGTGTCCCTAAAGAATTTTTGATCATTTATGTTGCATTAAACCAGGCAAAACCAGTGTTGAGAACCCAACCCTAAATTGCACATTATGCAGTGAGACAGAGTAGCTTTCGGATCATGGTGGGCAAAGTTTGCCTTCACAAGCTTATACTGGGTTAGGTGGTTTCCAGGGAAAAAATTCTTTGAAGACAGACAATATCATAAGTGCACTTTAAGGGAAGAATATGAAAAAAATGTTCTGACAGGGTGTAATTGATATAAAAGATCGCACCCGCAAATGTTAAGTATTTTACAGAGGATTTGTTGAGGATCTTTATACTGGAATTTAAGAAAATAAGTAGAAGACTACAGCTGTGAGTTAAATATTGGGCTGCATGTTCATGTACAGTATTATGGTATGACTTTACAAATATTCCCTATCTAAATCCTGATTCAAGCAGTCTGTGAATTTCAAAATTAAAACCTCTATCCTAAAATATCTAGAGTACTACTCAGTCCTACTGCTTTTCTCTCTTTATTTCTGGTTACCAGTCATATTTGTTTGAAACTTGGCTGTAAACTTTGACAGAAATGAACAATCAGGCAGAAAAACTTCTGCTTTCATTTCGATCAGTTGTTCTTAATCACAGTATCTAATTCTGTGTTTTAATTCATCATTAGTTGATGTTCTTTTTGTTTTCTTATATCATGCAGACTTAATACTTGATAGGCATAAATTGGCTCAGTGAAACTTACGTTCTCTTGATTTCTTCAAATTTTTTTGACATTTTCAATGATATATGAAATTACCAGATCATTTTTATTTAATTTAAAGGATTAGAGACAGTTTAAACAATAATAAAGTTTGTACTGCACAAATATTAGCTATATTGTGGAGAAGATCAGAATTATTTTCCAATTAAATCTCTCTTTTCCTCATCTTATTATATAGGTGCTTTTATAAACACTGACAGAGTTGGTTTTTGTCAGTTCATTTTGTTATTTGGGATTATTCTTTGTATTAAGAGCACTACATTTAGACTTAATTTGGTGAGATTTTTTAATATTAAAAATCTACCTTAGAAGAAGTGATACAATGATGATATTGTGCTCTACACAGGAATCAAATTTTATTTCTTTATTTTTCTGTCAGTCATCTTAAATCTACTGGCTCCAGTAAAATTATGCTAACCTACACTAGCTGAAGGTATGGCACATTATGCAAATCTCCTTTTAGTGGCAGTCTCCTTTTTCATTGTTATCCACCCCCAGGGTTTCACCTTATCTTGTCATATGCCCTATACACATACTTCTTCCTATCCCCTTTTTCCTACCCAAATAGAAGTTACCAGCTTCCTTCATATGTTCTTTTTATTCCCCTTACCCCAAACCAAGTTTCTTCTGCTGTGTTTCCTATTAATTACTGCTTTTATGAGGAACCTTTATTACACCACCTCATTTTCCACCTTCAAATATTTTTGTGAAATTTGCTCCCTATTTCGCTCACTAACAACTCTGCATTGTTATGGCCTATTTTTTTCATGACCTATTTGCTTGTTGTCCTGTTTGACAGTGTTTGCTGGTTGTCTCTTGCTGAGTTCACAGTGTGTAGGGTCTTGAAACAGAAAACTACGTAGCAATTTCTTTGTTTTGGGTTTATAGAGCAACTTAGCATATGAGAGTGCTCAGATGTTAGGCCATATAGATAAACTAGATTAATCCACAGTCTAGTGATTTTTCTCAGTGTGGTAAATTCATAATTCACGACCAGAGTACATCAGACAAAATCTATTTTATGTAGAAATTACAAAGAAGAATGAAAGCTGGTGTTCCTTTACTTTTTCTTTTACTTTTTTTTTTCTTCTGTATTTTAATAAGTTTAAGAATTTCCCCAAAATAATTTTTAAGTATTTTATGTAGCACTCTACTTAAAATGGTATATTTGCAGGTCAGTAAATCCACTACCTTTCAGTAAGAACTTTGGAGAATATTCATCTTGTCTGAATTTCCCCAAAACTTGGGATAAGAGGACAAATAGAAAGGGAAGAGTTAATAAAACAGATACCTGTGCAAATATCCTCCTAGGCTTTGGAAATGTGTTCATCTTTATTTCTGTTTAGAACTGCTGGTGTTGTTAAGAAGATCATCAGAGAACATAATTCCATACATTTTTTATTTGATACTTTTCAGTGTCTTGATAGGTCCGAAAGGCTCTTACACTGGGACTTGTTGGCTTTTTTCTCCTATGTGCATAGGTATGCAGTTTTCATATTTGAGACAGGCTGTGCTTTCACCCAGTATTATTTCTCTCCTTCAGCACTGCTGCCTGTGATTTCCTAGATAATTTATTTCTGCTTTATGTTCTCAAGACTTTGTTGATTTCAAAAGATTCACAACTCAATCCACTCCAGCAGTATATTTGCATGGAGAAATAGTCTACTTTTCAAAAATACTTCAGCAATGAAATCTTTCTTTATATCAAGTTCTCTATGAATTGGTAAGCAATTTTGAATTGTAAATATTTTATTTGGAAAATTACCTTAATCAATGAAGTTTTTCAACTATAGAAAATTTAAATTATAGAAAAGATGCTTATGCTTCATGAATGCCTTTAAACTCCTCCCTATGGTAAAGTCTCCATGCTTAGTACTTTTCACTATATAAACAGAAAATTGAAGCAGTGATGAAAACATATAGTTCGTACAAAGCAAATGAAGAACAACTTTTCTGCTCCTTCAGAAGTTTGGGGTTTTTTCTTATTAATTAGGTCCTCAAATTATGAATGTTTATGCAGATTTCTAAAGTTTCATCAAAGGTCCTTACAGCATAATGCAATTAAGTTTCAGTTGATTAGGCAATTACAAATAAATGAGATTTTTTTCCATGTGAACAATGCACACAGATAAACTGGTTTGTGGAACTAATATGATAAAACGAATTCTGTGGGAGGGTTGTCACATGTATTATGCGAACTTAGAAAATCCTTGGAATGTGGAACTTTAATCTTTCTGTTCACCCTCTGGCATCTATTGATTTTTTGATAGGGAAAACCAGATAAGATGTAAATTATGGCCCTTTTTTTCTTCTGTAAGTCAATTATTCACCATAAGTTATGGCTAGAAGACATTTGCATGTTAAATTCAGGCTTAGTTGTAGAAAAAAATCTGTGCTTTGTACTCAGAAAACATTTTAATTAAACCAATGGCATTTATGAATATGAAACAAGTAATAAATGCATTTTGTTTGTTCAAGAGATTGCTGATGGATGACAATATTCTAAATTGGAACAGACTTACAATTTCCTTAAAGTATTTTAAAGCTTTCAGTGCTTAATGTAGAACAATGATTTTCTAACTTTAAAGTAGACTCTGCAGAAAATAGTATGCACATTCTTATTCTTGGTGCTATTATTTCTACTAGAGACTGCACCATGCAACCTAAAAAAAGTGTCAGAATATGCAGGCCATATGCTTATCCTCCTTAATATATTTTGCAAAACATGCATTTATTTGAAGACATTCTAATCATTTGACACCAAATGTTGCATGCTGAGCAGGGCATAACTGACCAGGAAGTCTGAAAAAGAAGAATGTTTATTAATATCAATATTTGATAGATAAGAGATAGCATGTAACCAGGTTTTGGCAATGAAATACCAAATGCTTTCCTGACAGACATACAAGCTTTAAAACTACACTGATTAATGTCTTATATCTTACTAACCATGCTGCCCTTGGGATTTTAGTAATGTTTTCCTCACATGCTGTAAGCAAAATGAAGACAATGGGATCGTTTAGAGGAAACACATACTTAAAGGTTTTGCCACACTTCAGTCACAGGCTTTTTCCTTCTAGAATATAGCCTAACTCAACACAGGACTCATTTGCCTAAATTAAGTGTTAGATCTTTTGCTGTAAATGGGAAAATCTCTTTGATAACTGAACTTGATCTTAATTGTATCACTAGTATTTCATTCTAAATGAAATAATCTTTCTAATCTCTCTGATTTCAATTTATTTTGACATTAACAAGGATTTTATCCCGACCAAAACAAGACTTAGCTTGTAGCTTAGTTTTTAAGAAAGTGAATATAAGATGACCCAATTCAATGTCTGTCTCCCTCTAATAAGTTTTGGATATGTTGGCCCAGTTAAACCATTTGAAAAATCAAAGATAAATAAGTCTTACTGTGTTTTGTTATGATCCGTGGTTATATACAGGACATATATATGTCCTATACATAACTGCATAACGTATATAACACATAGAACAGACATATATGTATATATACCATATATAGCATATATCTGTATCTATATCTAGATATGTTTGTATGTATATATATGTATATTTGCTCTCATCCAGGAATTTTTTGAACACATTTCTCTTTATCACATCCTTGCCAATTTGCTTAAAGTAGAAGGCAGCATATATAGACTTGATATAGCACAATATACAGTGAAGTACAAATATACCAGAAAGAGAAGTTCATTTTTAGTTTCATAGAAAAGATCAAATTTTTTCCCCTGTTTAATAATAGGAATTAAATACACTTCCCTGGATTTTTTTTTCCCTAAATGACTTTGAAGTTTTCTCTAGCTAATATTAATGTATTAACGTAAAACTTCAAAAGTTTTAAATTTGAAAACTGCTTATGAAATTAAATTCTTAATTTAAAAATGTTAGTAAGAAATATTTTGTTCCCAAAGTATTCCAACAGTGATCCATTCTATTAATTTTTTTCTCTTATTGCAAATTGCAACTATAGCCACATTTTCCTGATGCATATTACTTTTTGATGAACTTGGATTTTTCAATAGAAAAGATATTTATTGGAAAAACCTCAGAGCAGCTATTCTGTATATACGAGATACAAGTTCCTCTCACACTGGCAGAAAATTGAGAGATCATTTCTTAGGGATGGATACACAGGGGAAAATGAAGAATCCAGGCAGGAACGCTAATATTTTGGTTTTGATTATTTCATCAAAAACTTGGTACACAATGCTCATTGTTTATGACAAATCACATTCTTTTTCTTACCTCAGGTTATAAAAATTTAATTACCCAAATATTCTTTCATTGATTTAATATGTTTCCCTATTGGCAAAGGGTTCAGCAGTATATTTTCTGGCCCATTTCATAGTTCAATTTTGGATGGGCCTGGTGGCAGGATTTCATTCTTCTTTTCAGCTGTCGAATTGATCTTGCAATCTTAAATGTTTCTTAATGGTCATTTAAAATGCAATTTGTTTCTTTACAGCTTTTTAAATGCAGTTTGAATAGTATTGTTATTCTTTTATTGTATAAGGATAGGCAACATATTATAACAAAGGGAACTAGCAATTTATAGCAGAATGTGTTCAGCCTTGATCAGTGGTCTCATCTTTTATCTGACTTGACAGCAGTAGTTATGGGCAATATTTGCATTTAAATATCTATCTATCTGCATCTCTCTCTCTATATATATATACATATATATATATAATGTCATGAACCCCTCAGAGATGACACAACAACAACAAAAAACCATCAAAAATGGCAAAATGAAAAGTTGTCTTCTTCATTAACTTTGGCAGTGTGGTGTTAATAACAAATAATTTCTGAAGTTATTATTTTTATATGTATGCATTAATTTATTTCTATTTTAATCCTTATGTGACTTTTTAAATCCCCTCTTTAATTGCTCTCACCTGAACACTGTAAAAGCTGTTAGAAGACTGTAAGGAAGAAGGCAGGACAAGGTGAGAACAGGAATATTAAATTAACCCCTGTTTGAATGCACTCCCCTTGATAAAAAGCCTCTTTTTTTCACACCAAGTAAGATTAGACTTCTCACAACAGTCTTGAGTGAATAAGTCAAGAATAAGTCATGTTCTTTCATTCATTTAAAATCAAACAAGATTATTCAAAATTATTTGAATTTGACACCAGTAAGAAGCCATCTTGTCTTTACTTTCTTCTACGATTATTGTTCTGGTGAGTACCTCCAATATTGCCACATATTTGTATAGAACTTACAAGTCAGAAAGGGATCTGACAGCTAGAAAAGTAAAAATTCTGGGGGTGTTGGTCTCTGTATACAGGTATAGGAAAGCTCCAATTCCAAGTTTCAAGGTGATCAGTGATTCTCATTGGTGATATTACACTAGGACGAGCTGCCTATGGCCACTGGGAATCCTATCAGATTCTAAACTTAGCACTTCTAATTTTGCACATGAAGTGCATCCACTGCATGTCCCAGTACCTCACTTAGAAGTGTTCTGGCATAAATCAGCAATCACTGCATACCTAAAACCTTCCCAAAGGGGTGGAAGACATGCTGGAGCTCTCCCTACTACTTGGAGCAGAACCAAAAAGGAGTTTCAGATGGTAGGTTTTCAAATTGAGAACAGTCTGATTACCTCCACATTAAAGGCCAGTGCAGCCCAAATTGAGGACAGAGTTTTCATTTGCTACAACCTTCTAGGGCTCAGGACTGTGTGTCCACACTGCATCTTTACTGGCAATGAAATTCACACAGATACCAGTCCTGCATGCCTGCCAGGCAGGCATAGAGGAGAAATTAATGAAGTAAACTGCATCCACCTTACAAGGGCAGTGCTCTAAATTGTGTGTTGGCATGTGACTTCAACCTCTCATCCATTAACTATTCAAATTTTTTTTAATACACCAGTGGAAACCTTAAGTGTATAACACATGACAAATCTTTATCAAAAATAAGACTTTATCACTAGTCACTAAATCACGAATGCATTCTACATATCTTTACCAAGTTTGACCACAGTAGATTTATATTTGTTTACATTTGACTGTGTTTCATATCTTTTTTTTGATGCTGGATCATCTACTTAAACTGAGAGCAAAAACTGAACAGTGATTCATACAGAATTTGAAGGAAAGGAAAGGGAAAGGAAAAGGAAGGGAAAAGTCCTCTGTGATTAAACTTGGAAAAGCTTGTTATGTTGGTTTCTTGAGATGATATACTGGCATCATGATGTATGGCAAACCTCCTCCCCCACAGCTATAATTATAGAAAGTAGACTGTTTTAATGGGTGCCATAAATTTTAGATTGAAAAACCTTTCCAAATTTTCCTCATTCAGTAGCAGTAGGGCATCCAAAAACCCATCAATTTTTATCTGTATTAATATTTTTAGCAGGCATGTCCAGGGCTGAAGCTTCTGAAAAACCAGATCCTGGGGTAATGAAAATCAATATTGGCATGTTGATATTATAACATTAACGTGATAAGAATGTAAGTGTTATATTGAGGCAATAATTAGAGCTTTGCACGCTTCTAAATTTTTTCTGAGTTGAGAAATACCATTCTGGATGCATTCAGGTAAATCCATCTGCAGATGGAAATGGGTCTAACATTGTTTCAGTAAAGATGATTAATTTTTTTCTTTTTGGCTTGCCTTGTTGAAGAATGATAGATAATGCTCTTCATACTCTTATCTCAACTGATGGGCCTGCTTCTGATCTACTCTGGTTTAAAGAAGAGGAAGGAGAATTTCTGTGATGATGTTCTTTGACAGCACTTCGGAAAAAAAGACATTGCCCAGTTTGATAGGCTAGCCTGCAGGGACTATAGCAAAAGTAACAGTGTGTATAGAAGATCTCACAACTCTAGTTGTCCGTTGCTAATCTTTCTTAAAGCAACGTCTTCAAATGTTTGGTTGTATTTGAAGGGTTTAAAAATTCTAATTTTTTTTTTTTTTTTATCAGCAATAATAGCATCACAGTATTCAAAATTGTGGTTAGCTCAGTTGTAGAAATCATAAAATCTACTGAAATGATAACCCTAATATCAGTACAGAAAGTCTTAATACATACTACCACATTTGTATCACAGTAGATTTACTTCATAGGGGATGGAAATGTTTTGCTATTGTTAAAAAAACTGTACAGACACATACACGGAACAAGTATCTAAAATATAATTCAACAGCATTCAACTAGTGAAGTTACCTTGACACCTCTTCTTGCATAAGCACAATGAGTCATGGGATTAAGTCTTTTTCCCAAATTATCACAAGTGCAGTAGGAGTATGAAGCAACTTTCTGTCTTCTTTCACTCTCTGATTTTACTTGGACTGAATATGCCTTGAAAAAATGGTGATACGGGTGTAGTTTCATTACATCTTTTTCAGAATTTCGCCTGCTCAAAACAAGCTCATATATATATATATGTATATATATGTATATATATTTTACTAGCCTCTTGAGAGATTCCTTGATGCAAGTTTAATCTTACCTTGCATATGTTAGAAGTAAGACTGGATCTTACCTCTTATATTTTCAGTATTTGCTAGGCAAAAGGAAAGTGTAAAAAAAGAAGGATAGTTACAGTACACTGATACTGCAGCTTCCAAAATACTGTATTGGTAGGGTAAATGGCCCCTAACTGAGGTGTGCATTGTCATAATCATGTTGGTACTACCACTTGCTGTTTGAAAATTACCTCAGTTACATCAATGATCAAATAATTTCTGCAGCTGTATTGCAGATACTCTTAGCCCTAGATTTTTTCACACAGTACTTGTTGCTGCTGTATATGAGGCTGGGCAGGATGTGGGCATTGTTTCAAAGAATTTCACCTGGAGTATTTGTTCTTAATTTTCTTGAAAATTTATAGAGATAGGGTTTCTCTTTAGATGTTGCCTTATAATACTGTTAGTCTAAATTGTTTTTGGTTGACTAGTTGTGTTAGAAGAAAAGACAATTTATAATAGAGGATGCTATCTTTCTCTGAGAATGTCAAATATCTGTTTTTTCTTGGCAGAAATTATATGAGAGCAAAATTTTATATCAGATTTTTCTTTGGAGTGAATGATGGAATAATTGCTTGATAGATACTAGTTAGTTTGCTACAGGTTTTTGTTTTGAGAATTGGTGGTTTAGATAGAGTAATTGGAGTTCTTAGAAGTTGTGACAACCTTCTACTTCCTATTAATAAACCAAAAGCATTTCTTATTAATATTTAATAGTACTTAAAATACCCAGCCTCAGATTAAAAGATAAAAAATCCAGGAATTATGTCAATGAATTTGCTTAAATGAGGCTTCTAATTTCCATTTTACTTTTATAATCTTTCCTTATATTATGGTGAAGATACTGAACACTTAAATCATTACAGTTCTGTCTTCATGCAAGTCAGGAAATAACTTGAAGTTACTGTGAAGTGTTTGAGAAGGATTTTACAATCTCTTGCTTGTATTATTCTGGAAATCTTCCTCTTTTTTAGAGTAGGAAGAGAGGAGACAGAAATGCTTCATACTATTTTGGCATAGGATTTAATTTTTAAAAGGATTTAAATCAAAGGATTTAAATATTTACATTGGATGAGTAAGTATACTAACAAAATACTGTCATATAAAAAGACTGGCTTATATAAAGGTATCCTCTATTTCCCGTTGCAGGCGATAGCAAAATGATTTTTGATCACTACTGCAGCACATTCAGCAGTAGGATTGTAATATGTGTATTTATTTAAAGTCTAATAACAGTCATTTCAGTCACAAACTGATGGGTTTTTTTAAAAGTTTAAATTTTTAGCAAAACAAAATCTCTGGTAAAACTACTACATCTGTTCTTTAACAGTGTCTATACCAGAAAATGCCTCCATCATTACTGCTAAAATGTGAATAAAAATATATCTGGAAATAATCTTCTCTTTAAAGACAGGAAAAATGAGAAAATGTAATACACCACAGGCTTGAGAAGAAGGGTTGAAATTATAAAATAGGGGCTCATAAATTAGCATGTTCTAGATCATTATTTAGTTTCTGAAAATTATTTGATTGGAATGAGTTTGTGCCAGGAATGTTTGTTCATAGATGAGGAAATTAAAGAAAAATGCAGAGGAACCAACCAAAGAAAGAGGTCCTGGCAACCAAAAGCTTTGTTCTATACAAATACTTCTGTATTTGTGTACTTTTATGAGAAAGAAATATGAATTAAAATATCTACTACTGGCTGAAAGAGTCAAAAGTGATGGACTGGAACTCTGATTAAACTCCACATGATGGTTGTCAGGCAATCTTTCTAAGATTTTCATTTCCCTTCAACAAATCTCAGTTTTCCTCAAGAAAGCTCTCTTCCTGATCATCATGAGCTAAAACAGTGGATAGGTGTTATTTTGCCCAGGAGGTGCAGCATCTTTGGTCTTTCTATTCTTGCATTGTGCTTCCTGGGATGGAGGTGATCCTGGAGACCTGGGAGCTCTTCCCTAGATAGGCATCTGGTGCTGGGCTTGCCTGAGGGGACGTGTGGCCCTTGTCACCAGTGCAAAGAGGCAGTGAGGGTGCATGCTGTGGCATAGGAAGCCCCTGAGGTGGGCTCCTGGAAGATATCTTGGAAGCAGGTGCACATGAGGAGTCCCACTTAGTTGCTGGTTTTCTGTTAGAGGTTGGACTTCCAGTTTTATTTGTATAAAATGTCTCTTCCGGGCACTCTGGGAGCGTGCCATGCAGTAGAGCTGAGACAGACCCTGCTCAAGGCTCTGGTCAGCTCTGGGTCGTGCCTCGGCAGCATTTAAGAGTTCGGCCTTCTGGGGCACCGTCCTGTGTTTATAACTGTCAGCCAGGGCTGGAGCAGCCTTGGCATGTCCTGAGCGCTTGGACCCGCAAGGAGCTGCTCTGGGAAAGGCAGGAAGTGCCTTCTGGTGGGGCCAAAATGTCAGCCTGGCTCCTGCTCCCCTGTGCCACAGCTGGCTGCAGCTCATCTTGGGTGGAAAGCAGGACCTGGGAAAGAAAACCCACCACTGGCATGGGTACACCTCTCTCATTCTTCTCTGCTGCATCATCTTCCTAGCACAAGAGTCTTCCTCTAAAGACTGGAAGAGGAAAGTCCTCCCTCCTTGCATTTTGAGTCTGTCTGCAAGCAGACTCCCACTGATTTCAATAATTTTGGTGGAGCAGAGTTCAGGATTTAACCCGGGGCTCAGTTTACAGATAAATTAAGGGGAGAGCTTAGATTTTGTGTAAACTTCTCACAGTTTTTCAAGAGAGTTGGTGGAGCTTAGTATATATTCATGCCTTCAGGCTGAAGACTTAATTGAAGATGCATAGATGGTTGCTCACAGTCCCGACAGGAAGTCCCTCAGTTATCTAGTAATGATCCCAGCCAGTCTCTTCCAGAGGGTGGCTCAAAGCAGGATTTTAACATAAATGTACCAAGAACCCATCTTTCACTCCTGACTGGTTAGTCATGCAATACTGCTGTTGCAGACTGTGCTTGCAGTGGAGTAGAAATATTAAGCCAGGTAAAGCTCAATTCTTTCTTCCAGAGAAGAATTTGTTTCTTCAGGGAGAAAAAAGAGTAATAGTCAAAATATAGTAATTCAGCAGTGTAATAAAAAAAACCCCAAGCATTTAAGGCTGTGGCGAAAATTTTTAAAGTTTTTTTCATTTATTAATTCATTTTCAGATCCTTGTCACTGTTTAATGTAAAAATTATTTCATATTTTTCTGATAGTGAGATTTTCTGCAAAGAAAGTGCTCCAAGAGTAGGAGATTGACTCCCTGTTTCCAATTAGAGAAACATGAATCCAAAGCTCTGTACTTATTGGATGTATTTATTATTAATTTCTGGTTTACACTCTTCTTGGTGAATACAATGTATCATCTAATCTCTGAAAAGCCTGTGTTAAATGAGACTTCCTACTGTTATCAGAGGAAAAGAAATACCACTTCTTCCTGTTTAATGGTAAAACTAAAAATTTATTATTAAATTAATTTGTCTCAAAGAGAAAAAGATCTTCCAAAAATTGAAAGTTTGAGGGGAGAAGAAAAACTTAAGATGTTAAAAAAACTGGAGGAAAAATAATGTCACAATTTCATCTGAATTATCACAGTAATTACTAAACTTTTTGGATAGGGGATTAATTTGTTATTTCATATTAGGACATTCTGGTAGTAATCACATATGTATCACAGAGATAATCTCTTTTTAAAAATTTTGATTGGAACTAAATTAAAATACTAGTTAAAATACTTTCCTGTCTCCAGTTTATATTATTTCCCAGTTACGCAGAGAAGTTATAAAGAGATATTGGTGAGTGGGATAGTATAACAAAATATTAAAAAAAAATAAAATTAAGTGAGCCCCCAAGAATCTTAGTTTTTGAAAAATAATATTGAAATCAGTGTCAAAAACAAAGTTTTGCTTTAAAAATTTTCTCAATAGAAATTTAAACAAAATTCAAAGCATAATAAAAATCTGGGATAAAAATAAAAATATTTTAATGAAAATATCTGAACAATTTTGATTCCTCTGTGAAAAAAAGAATTGCTTGAAGACACTTACTGGGGGAAAGGAAGTGTAATTTTCTTCCACTGGAGATGTGCTTTATTTACTGCTAAAGAAAAACACCTTGTATGTAAATTTAACATGTTACTGTTACAATTTTCTTCTACACCTTCTCTGGTCTTCCAGCCAAGAAGAACTATGCATAGCTTCTTCTGAAGCCTCTTAATAATTTACTGTAATCTGAATGCCAAATAATAAGACAGAAACATCTTCCCACAACAGAATATCATGCCAAAGAAGTACAAAGAGTAGACATTGAGCCTCATAGGCAATAATCACCATAATCTGTCGACCCATCTCTCTTAGACAAAAAGGATGACTTTGACTCTCATTTATTTAAGGGTTTATTTAATTTGGCTCTGTCTACTTGTGTCATGGCAGGCCCAGTTACAAAATTGTTTCATGTTCTACATATTACTTTGTGTTCTAGGTGACAGGAGACCAGTAAGGAAGGGCAGCAGCAAGGAATAATGTGTAAAAGAGATGATAGACTGAGAAGAAGCCAAAAGAACAAAGAGACTGCTAGTTTCACAAGTAGCCCAAAGTGTGTATTGTTCCACTTTTATAAAGCTAAAAATCTGTGAGGCTGGCTGGGATATTTGTGGTTTGAGCAAAGAAGCCTGTAAGAGGACTCCAAGGAACTGACTTGAACATTCCTCTGGCTTTGCTGCACAGGCAGTGGCTCACTCAGGAGAGAACCACTTGCTCTGGCTTTCAACAATCCAGTGATTATTTGATTTTTTTTTTTTACCACCTCACTGGGTTCATAGAACACATACAGAGACAATAGGAAGCTCTGAAAGGATTTAACAGTTTTCTGATGGTTCTTGCAAAGAACTCCCTGCAAAAATCTGCAGAAAGAAGGAATATTTAGATTGTGTGGTATTTTTTGAAAGTTTTTATTTTCCTGTTACGTTTGTCTCTTCTTCCATATTTTGACACTAAAACACAATAAGACACAACAGACAAAATGAAGGCATTACAAGGCCAGGCTTTTAAGGAAAATGCTTACAAGGCATTAGGTGAGTTTTGGGTCATTGTTCACCAGCCTGTGTGCCCTGAGATGTGGCTTCAGAAGTTTTGAGGGAAACTGTTTCACTAGAAATTTTGGTGAACAAATCCCTCCTTCATTCACCCACCAAGTTCCTTTCAGGGGCTGCTTTGCCTTCCCAAGGCTCCCACTGCTGCCTTCACTGCCCACTGCCACATGCTCAGCTGGACCAGAGCCCTGGTGATTGGCTGCAGAAGGTTTATTAAATAGGAAATGAGGCAGTGTGGATCATGAAATGTCTGTTTTGAGAGAAAGTGAATGAAAGACAAAACAAATTGCATCTTTTACATTAGTATGAGACAAGAGGTAGCAGATTTTGTCCCAGTTTTTGAGCACATTTTTTTGTTTACTTATAATAATATAAACACGAGATATATGCAAATTATTTAGATGTAAATAGTGTAAATGTAATGTAAAATTTTATTCTTTTGAAAAGTGGTATTTACATTTTTAAAGTGCTAGGGAACTTTGCTGGCTGAAGCCCTCAGGTTCTCTATATCCATGACCCTAACCCACAAGTACAGAGTGGTTTAAATTTAATTTTGTAGATTGCTGGTATGATTTGGCTTTCTAAGGACCCATTTTCAAGCTCTTTTCTGCAACTGTGAGAAAAGGAAATTTAAAGATAAAATTGGTATGGCCCTTAAGAAAGTAGAGTGCCGCACAGTGGAATAAATTATGGTGGAAATTTGTAGTATGGGTTTCTGGTGCAGCACAATACTGTTGGTCATATGTATATGTGTGTGCCAGTATTTATGCTTCAAGACTAAAAATCTCCCAAGAGATATTCAGCTCATAATTAGAATAACCTGGAAGATATGTCAGAATATGTCATCCAAGTTAAACCACCAAAATCTCAAGTTGTGACAAATGATCTTTTCTAGTAGTGATGTTTTTCCTTTACTAACAGAAAGCACACTTGGAGGACAGAAATCATCCAAATAAAATAATTAAAATATATGAAGAACATTACATATCATTACGTATGATTTTGGGATGTTGCAGAGTCAGTAGTCAGCACATTAAACATTATGATCTTCAAATGTGTATGCAGTACTGAGTACAAACTGTGGAGGGGGCAGACCAAGTGTAAAATAATGATATCCAGGCAGATCCTGCAAATGCTAAGAGTTTTTTTTTCCCCCAGAAAGGAGGTTTAATCAATAATTAAAATAAGAATCCATATTTGACTTAAGACAAAAACAGCTAAAGGCATCTGTTTTTCACTTGGCATTGCTTTGGCAGTCAAATTTAAGCATAAATGGAAGCATAAACATGCTGTCTTTGAGAGCTGCACTTGACATGCAAATCCGGAACATAAATTTAGCCTAAAAATGGTATTGCACAAAGATTACTGTTACATCTCCCTCTGTAGCCAGAAAGAATGTGGAAAAGATAACTTGTTTCTGAACGAACTATAAATCAAGTAGCAACTGGCACAAATAATTATAGTCTGATCGAAAAAATCTTGCACCTTAAACTGGTTCATAGCATTGTTAACTAATGCAGGCATAATCTTTATTATTTTGAGGATACTGAAAATAGATGATAGGTAAATTCAATGACACACAGAATTTCCAATGAAAAAGTGCAAGCATGTATCTCCAGGAGTTTGCAAACTTGCTTTGTCAAATTTGCCTCTCTTTTTGCTTGTGACTTGAGCTCTTTTGTAGAAAACTCAATTAATTCAGAATGTCCCCTTGCTCGTAGTAGGCTGCCATTTTACACCACATCACTTGAACTGATATGAGGATCTGCAGAAGGTATACAGGCAGTGGTAGGACAGACCCTGTGTGTGAGTGCTTCATGTGATGTGCAGTCCACTCCTGTCACTGGAATGTAGTTTGCTGTGACTTCTGCAGGATTTCTGGTTGCTGTGCCATCAAGAGAGCCAGACTCTTATATTGTGTGGATGTGTTCTGTCTTGCATGGCGTGGCTGGGGTAAAGGAGGTGAGTAGAAGACCGTTTAAAAATAAATAACCTACTCTTACCAATTCCCTGCTAACTCTTTAATTCTCTCCTGGTTAGCTCTAATTCTCTAGAAGCAGCAGTCTGGGAACTTGAAGTTATTCTTTCAAGTCAGTGGAATGAGTTTGATTCTTCACAGCATGAGTTTATGTAAAGGAAAAAAATACTTACTAAGCACTTTAATTGATTAATCTTTTTTTTTCCTTGCTTTGGAATTAAAATGCATTTAAACTCCCCAAATTATTTAGAAACTACTGTGCATTGTAAGCATGCGTTTTTCTAAACTTTCCATTAGTGAGCATTTTCTGATCAAGGAAAAGGACAGAAGATAATATTTTTATAATTACTTAGTACTAAATAATTGAAGGAATTACTGATTTGGGACTAGATCCCTGTATTAACAATCTACATAATGGATACTAGGTTCCAGTGATACTGCATAAATTATTGCTGTTTGAAATAAGGCTAAAGTTGGACGAAAGCATTTAGAATATATGAATTGACCTATAGCAGAGTTAACTTAGTCAGTCACTCCCGTTCCTTCATAGAGCTTCTCTTTATTCTCTACTTTTAGCACACTTTCTAGTGTGTACTTTACCTTTGCTTGTATTCTTTAGACTTGAAGAGCCAGTTCCTGCATTGGATCTCAAAGAATTAGTCCACAGCCCAGTATGAGAATGCATACTAGTAATTGTATTTTCTTTCTGTATTTAATTGAAAGTAATTTTTGTGTCCACTGCTCTTAGTGAATTTTAAATTTATTCTGTGCACTTTTAGATGTAAAAATGTGTAGAAGTGCAGATATAGCTGTCTGGAGTAACGCTGTGAGAGGCAGGAACTCAAACATGAAGTAACAGCGATGACTTTTTCTGAAAATACTGTTTGTAGTCTTCAACGTAAGAGAACACTTTAAAACTTGTATCATTGGTTAACGTTAGAAATGGTTTTGTTCAGAACAGAACATTGAAAGTAGGTTAAATTAGCAGTCATATCTCTCAAATATTTCTCTTCAAAGGCTTGGTGAATTCTGTGTTCTCTAAGTTAAAGAATAAATTGTGGTTCATGTCCTTTGATGGGGTTACATCTTACACCTGTACACAACTTTGTAGCAGTCATCTGTCAGTCCATCTTGGAATACTTAGAGAAAGAATAGTACTTTACTGTTTAGTAAATTGCCTGTGTCCTTGGATAGTGTGGTCATTTTTGCTTTGTTTTGTTTTGTTTTGCTTCCCCTGAGGAAGTGAGAGTGTTTAGAAGTCATTTTGATTATCCCTCCTACCATTAGGAAGCTGCTAGACAAGAAAAGAGTTTCAGCTCAACTTTTAGCTTATCCCTAGTGTCTTTTGAAAGGCACAAGTGTAAAGAAAAGTAAAAAGACATTTTGCACTTTTCACATCCATTTTTTTTATATTACATATTAACCTCTTCGATTCTTTGAAAGATTCCCTGATGTCTTGGATTAGCATAAGAATAGGTTTTCAGAACCTATTTCAGTTCCTATGGTCACTTCATTATTCATTGTGTTCTAATATCTCATCAAATGAGATCTGGGCTTTTTCCCAGTCCCCCTCATTGCTGTCTACCCAGAACACATTTTCCCCCATAGGACAGTCACTTTGCATTGCATTTTTCTGCTATTGTCTTCAATTTACAGTTGACTGGAAAGATTGTTTTTTATATACTTGTATGAAGGACACCATATAAACATAAATTGTGTTGAATTACATAATAAAAAGCCTATTAGTGTGAATACCCTCTTTCAAGGTTGTCATAATATGTCCTTTTGAAGAAGAAGATACTTCAGTACCATGTTAACTGTGGTCATTTAAAATGTAGTATAGCTGCATTGGTTTCTTTTTGCATGTGTAATGGGGTATTCTGAATTTTGTATCAAGGTCATTTTTGCGCAATACCAATAACTAACACCACTGCTGTGAGACAGCCTAGTAAATTATCATTTATGTTGGCTTCAATCTAATTTGATGGCTAATTTTGTTTAAGAATATTCCTACAACTGCTAAACTTCGTTACTTATGAAAATACCAAAGATAATTCCACTGTCTTTTGGCATGCTGTCTGTTATTCTGTCATTACCTGTCACTCTAACGCTTTGTATCCTAAAGTGGTGGAGATGGAAACCCATCTGAAATATCACTGAACCCTCTTCTGCTCCTGTGACACTCCTGCCTGGTATATAGAGACTGAGCTACCTAAGGCTGGGTCAGTGACAGTGATGTCGACTTTGCTTCTGTCTGAAGCAGGGAAAACAATGTTTTTCCCCTTGGAAAGTAAGCCACTGTCACCGCCTACATCAGCAGCAAATAGAATTAAGCTAAATAGTTACAAGGTTGAAGTCTGGTTTCCTAAGGAAGCAAAGCACGTTAATCTATCCTGTTGGAAGTCTTTTAGGCAAATTGTGGAAACCCAAGCTTAGTTGCAGTCTTTCTTCACAGAGCAACTTACTTACCGTGAGTATGTAATAAGTATATAAAAAACAGGCCTGCAGCCTATTTTAGGTGTGCTACTCCTACACATAATCAGATTCACACAGAGAAATACAATTATATGTTCTAAAAAGGTTAGTATAATAAGAAAAAGAATAGATGTATCTTTTTGTAAACGCCAAGTCAAGAGTAGGTACCTTTAATGATATTCTGAACTTTGCTTTTCATCTGAGATGTTAGAAGCACTTGGTCCAGTTTAATCTTACTCTGTTCTACAGGTGAGAAAACAGACTTGAGACTACCCTGACATACTCAAATAATTTGGCTTCTTTGCCTTGCTTCTTTGTTCTGTTTAAAATGAAAAACACACAGTCTCCCTCATATCATTTGTAATTCTCCATTATTTTGTGTATATTCCTCATGCAGCAATCTAGTACCTCCCTTAAACACGTGTATTTGCAGTTCTATAACTCTTTAGAGGTGTTTGGAACTGAAAACATGCTCTGGTTCACTGAAAGCCTCATTCACTCAGGCTTTCAGTATAAAGAGATGAGTCTGCAGAATGGAGATTAATGTTATTTTCGTGTTGTGTACTGTGAGGATTGGCCTCCAGAAAATGGTCTTCCTAGACTCACTTGCTTCTGTGTATATAGATATTTGCACAGATTTCTAGAATTTAAGAACAGAAAATTTGCATGAAATTCAATCAATCCTCAACCTTCTCTTCTTGAAATCTAAATTTACATAACTTCTAGATTTGTAGCAGTTTGCATGACAGCACAGTGCTCCAAATAATTTATTCCAGCTGCCTAAGAAATCATCAAATGGGGTTTTTTCCTGGATTTTAAATACCACAGCTTCTTTTACTGTAGTCTAAATAATTCTGAAAGCATTTTTATAGGTTTTCTTGTATCTACAGATGAAATATGTCTGTAGAAAAAAATTATTTCTTAAATGGATAGTTGCAAATGAAAAAATAGGTAAAATCCACAATTTTTGTAAATTGTTTTAAAGCCAGGAGAACCAAACAAAAGAAATTTTGTTCTTCTTAATATTAAATTCTAAACCTTCTTGAAGAAAAAAGGAAACAGAGAAGTTTGGCTAAATGGCAGCATGGTGAGGAGGATCCTTTCTGACAGCATGTAGAAGAGTCGGTGAATGGTCTAGGATGTTCCCTCTACCTTCAGTGATACAAACTGTTATGATTGATACAAATGAAATGGTATCAGCACTTCCTCTCAAGCAGTGAATTACTGAAAGCAGCTATGAATTGTGACTGTTCCCATCCTTTTCCAACTAACAGTGTGTTGTATTCTGTGTCTGAAAACTCAATCTGAGTGAATTCCAACAAAGGCACCTCCTGCAGACTTTGTTTAACAACCCAATATTTGACGCCAACACCTCCACATGAATTCCTAGAGGGTCTTGAAATATCCATCCTGTAAGGAATGTGAGCATGTCTTTGTCTTCAGACTAACAATTCACCTTCCTTACGCATCATAATGATTTGTTGACCATGATTATCCCATCTGTTTTATGCAGTATTTTGTTGTTCTAGTATTGTTGAAGAGTCTAAAATTTCCAAAACAACTGAAGTAGGAAATCTGAGCATAAATCATCCAATTTGGATTTCTTTTTCCTTGCTGCAGTTAGTTCCTTCTGTGTCTGTGGTGCTATGAAGAAACATCTTGCATCACATTATCAGTTTTGCTACCAAGTTGTCTATTTGACAAGATAAAAAAAAGCTGTTGCAGCCCTTTGAGAAACCTGCATCCTGTTTTGTAAGCAGCTCCAACCCTCTGTTACAATTGCTTTCATTCCTGCTGTTACCTTTTGGGCAGAACTTGGTCTGAATGTGATAAATCAGTTCAGTAACCAAGACTTTTTTGAGGAAACGTGGTGCAGAATACTTCCAGCTTCATGATCCCCACACTAGCCATCAGGAAAAGAAGAAAGACAAACTAATAACTCAGGAGAGCAGAAGAACCTTTGGGAACTCTTTCCTGGCACCTGTTTATCACACTTTGGGTTTTCCTACAGCAGTTCTATTCAGTGAGAAATTTAAAATCTGGGAATAGGTTGTGCTCATGCTGAGCGATCAGAACTCCTGCTGCACCTGCCTGCTGTCATGAGATAATTTTGCATTTTTAAAACTACCCAAAACTCAAATATATATTTTAGAAACAATATGCCAGGTCTTGCNACCTTAGAAGTTTTTATGCAGATAAGCAATTGTTTTAAGTTTTAGAAGGGAAACAGTTTGGTTAATTGGTTAGCATTCCTATGCCCAGTGAGATCTGTGGTTTTTTGTAGTAAATTTATGAATTGGTGTGGAGAAACTGACATGTATCTAGCTGCTGCTAAAGATGGTGAAGGTTGATTAGAATCAAATTTATGCCCAGATATTGGTGGCTCTGCCTATTTTTGCAATTGTTTGCCAGTTACTGTGGAACAGCAGCAAAAAGGACAGGGAGTTGCCAGTGCACCTGCTGTGTGGCACATTGCACTTTCTGAGATGGAAGGAGTTCCTGGTGATGCATTCACAGAATTTTGAGAAAGTGGCTGAGAATGTGACATTGTTTAAATGTTGGAAGCTCATCTTATCTTTTACAACAAAGCAGTTTTTTTGATCTGGGTCTTAGAGTCATACCTCACTGACAGTTAGAAAATTAGGACTGATATCTAATTATGAACATACAATGTCGTTATATTCATTTAGTGAGACTGGAAATGCACAAGATATTTTTGGTTATGAGTTCAGGGGAAATTAAGTTTCCTTCCACTAAATGTCTATACACAAACTGAATTAAGAGATCTATTATGAACTCTGTAATGTCCTACATGGGATTGCCTCTTAATAAGTTCTACTGAACATATTATTAATAGAATATCTAATTGAGATTTTAGATTACGCTTCTTTCTATAGAAATAAGACTGGTAAATTAACAATAACTAAAACATCCATTCAAAATTATTTGTCAGTGTTAAAACAAGAAAATATCATTTTATCTTAGACTACCTTACACATAACATAGGATATAAACATTTTGTCTGATAATTGCTGCATTAAACCTGGAAAATAGGGGCTATTCTTTACTTAAATACCTCATTCTTTTGTTGAAAATAATGGTGGAAAGGGATTAGTTTTTTTACCCTTGCTGTTGTTGTTCTGTATCTCTTACTACTGGCTTAATTAATTCTCTGTGATCATCAATTCTTTTTTCTGTGTGGAATGATATATAAGACTGTAACCTAACTGTCCTGCTAATACTTGTGTTTTAACTTAGTAGGCGACTGTTTTAGTGTGTGGGTATGCTTGTGTTACTAAAAATGCACTTAATGAATGAAAAATATTCAGACAGTGACATCCATAGAGAAGGATTTTGCAGAGAGGTTTTATGTGCTTTCTCACTAAAACATATTAAGTTTAATATATAGTATGTTTTTTACATATATCACGATTTTACTCTCTTTTCAAGCGATAGATTTTTCTCAGAGTATATCACAAAAGGGCCATCGAAAGAGCTATTGCTACATTCACTTTGGCCCTGCCGAGATTTTACATAGTTCTGTATTTTGTGGATTTTTCATTTTTTTATCTTTTACTTTGTGTGATCCTTTTACGTGTTTGACTTCAAATGCAATAGAAGTACCCTGTCCTGAAGCATAGTTAATCTGCATGTTCATTCATACACTGATTTACAAAGCCCTTAAAATTTCTCATTTGCTGCTATGCTTTTTCCAAACATACTCCCTACTGTTTTTGCATAGCTCTGGTATTGAGAGTTCTAGGAGGATTTGTCTTTCCTTGTCCCTTTGCTCTATATGTGGGACAACATGCATCACCTGAGGGGTACATTGATAAACATGATATTAAGATTTTACATGTTCTAGAGCTCTTCAGGTGAAACCTGCTGTGGGTGTTTCATAAACATCATTGTAAATGCTCTGAAACAGCTCCACTGTGATAATTGCTTCCCTTTTCCCTCCCTGAATTTAAAGGGTGAAGAAAATTTCACTGAGCTAAATATTTGTGATACTGACTGCTTTCATTGTGATCTCTTCTGAAAGTTTCAAGTCTGTAATTGGTTTTATAGAACTAGGGAAGGCAACTGCACGGAGAACCATACAGCATATGCACAGTGCCAGAAACTTTACAGATGATGGTGCTTGACATTGGTATTTGGCAGATGACATGAAGTAGTACTGGAAAAAACATAAATATGGGAAAAATATATGAGGCCATAATTTACCCCAGATTTTTTTAAAACGAATCAACTTTAAAATGAAAGATGGAAATTATTTGAAATAGCATCTGTTAGTGATACCGGTTATCAGAGATGAGTGAGTGCTGCTTGACATAGCACACGCATGAGACATGTGCTTACAGAAAGGCCTCTCTCTCAGTTATGAAATTTAAAAGTTCCTAAAATTAATTTTCAGTCTGCATCAATCTTTTATCAGCTCCCAAATTAATTGAGATTTTTGTTATTTCCTTAGCAAATAAGTTACAGTATTGGAAATACTTACAAAGTGTAGGAATTGCAATCCCTTGAAAGTGAAGATGAACTGAATTTCTAAGTCAGTTTGGCCCTTTAATACAATTTTTGTCATCCCTTTTAAATGCTAATGCAAAGCTTCATCTAAACTTAAGAGAAGCAAAACATAGCTTTTATTTCACTAATTTACTGGACCTTTTATTGTGGTTTCTTTTGCAAGGCTGGCAGGTCACCAAAGATCTAATGTGCTTATATATTTATATGTGTTGTCTGATATCCAAGATGACGAATGAAAGAAAAAAAACAGAATGGGATAAGCAACATTTCTGCCACCCACATATGTTCTGAAAGGCAATTTATAAGCACTCCCCTTGTTTGGTGATGAAAAAGGACCTGTCGGACAACATCACTTCCTACCAGCTTCATTCAACTGAAGCAAGAAGGTGAAGGGTCACCCTGACACTGTTTATCAGGCTTGGTCAAATACTTAGATGCAGTCACAACAGGAAGTTTGGAAATACTTTTTTCTTTAAATTGCTTAAGAGAGTGCAGCTTTCATTAACCAAGTTGAATCAGAATCAACTTTATTCGTTTTTTTCAGTTAAACACTGGGTGCTTTTCTCCACAACACCTAAAAATAAACTAGGGATATTTCTTAAATTTTGTCTCATATCCAAGAAGATTGTATGCTCTGTTAATCATCCTTGTTTTATGTTGAGGTAAACAGAAAAATACAATGGTATGAAAGCCAGATTTTCAAGAGCACAGAAATTCTGAGCACCCTTTCTTTTTTATTAGTATGAGGAGATTATTCATTCCCAGAGTTTTTTATTTTATTTTGTTTAATTGTTTCAATGTGTTATAGTGGGCCTTGGGAAGCAACAGAGAAGAGATTGAGGGGGCCCAAAGTGGATAATAGCATTTTTGTGTTAAGAGAAGGTATGAGCTTTTTGACTTCTTTATTTAGAGTCCAGCAGAATTTTTCCTGACTAAATCAGGGATTAGAAGTAAATCATAAATACTAAGATGTTTGTACAAGAAGAACTTAGGAAAATGATGTGATTAGACAGTTGAAGGAGTAGTGGAAACTCTACAGGCAGCAGAGGTCATGACATGTCAATAGAGAATTTACATAGGTCAGGATCCCCATTTCAAGACTGTTAAAAACTGTTTATTCACTTATTTATTCATTT